>JAQQZR010000012.1:24020119-24036868 GCA_030068235.1 Notoglanidium macrostoma | reverse complement strand
GTGTGTGTGTGTGTGTGTGTGTGTGTGTGTGTGTGTGTGTGTGTGTGTGTGTGTGTGTGTGTGTGTGTGTGATTCATTGTTCTCTCTTGCAATTTAGTCTCCTTTAACATGTAAGACTGGATCATTCATAGTCTTGACTAGTGTATATAGTACTCCTGAGCACCAGTACCCTCAGGTCTCAAATTTGGTGTGTTTAGTAGGGCTCAGTTCCAATCTATTTACATTTTCTATATTCATTCAAACCTGTCTCAGGCATTTGTATGTGGATTTAGTCTCAGTCTTAGGCATTGGTCTTAGTCTTGATCAAGAGTTTGTGTTATCTTTTACTTTCGTACATACACCTAGAACTGTGAAGATGGTTAGTTGTAATCGAACTATCCAGTGCCACCCAAATGAGGATGGGTTCTCTTTTGAGTCTGGTTCCTCTCGAGGTTTTTTTCTTTTGTCATCTCAGGTAGTTTTTCCTTGCCACCGTCGCCACAGGCTTGCTCATTAGGGATATATATAGAGTGAGATAAATGTATAGATTCATAAGTTTATATTGAGAATATGTATACTTCTATGCAGCTGCTTTTGTGACAATGTATGTTGTTAAAAGCGCTATACAAATAAAATTGAATTGAATTGAAGTGAATTTTCACATACACAGTGCCTGACAATGAGTAATTCTTTCTATTAGAAAACAAGCTAGTATTTGGCCAACTGAAGTTAAAGCAGCCCTGACGCTTGCATGACAGCGTGGCACGAAGAGACCTGCATTGTCGCTTGTCAATAAGGGAACTACTTGTGAAGTGTGATTGGAGCTTTCCGGGGCTTTGTATGTGTGTGCATGCATGAAATTTCAACTTATGAGCAACTTATGGACAACCTATTTGCAACAACTGCGTGTCACTGAGTGTCCCAACTTGCCATTGTGTGCCTTTTTTGACAGTGTAGACACCTGTGGAACGCAGTGTTGCGTATTTGCACGCATATGTTGTTCATATATTGCGCATAGTTTCCGCACCGTGGAAAGCAGCTTCCCGCCTTCTTGGTTTGCTTTTTCTGCCAAGGACTTTTTCTTCTCTCCTCCTCCTCTAATTTCCGCTGATGATCAATAATAAAAATGCCCGCCACATTTTTGCATCGGTTCTGAATCTTGTGAATTCAACAGGTCTCTTCTATCACTGGATACTGACTGCGTGAAGCTTTTTGACCATAGCATTCCAAAGCATGGGTCGTCTCACACCAGACTCCTGCACGATGACTTCACACATAATGTGTCAATGAGTGATCATTCGACCCACAGAATGCAGACGCGTGCCCAGGAATGACATCATCGCAATTTCGGTGCATGCCTTGGAGCAACTATGGTGGATTAACGATTGTCATGGTGTGGGATTGCGTGTCTTAGATGTGTCACATGTTTGCGGCAGATGCGCACCTAGTTCATAACTTATGCGTGACACTAAGGTTCCATCTTTACTCAATCTCAGCTCAGGTCATGTACTTCTTTTACACTTGACAGTGGTGTTCTTGACTACAGTCTTAGTGTTTAAGGCTCATCCAAGTTAAACTTCTTTCATCAGCATGCTAATCAACAGTATATTCACGTTTCTTTTTTTTTTAGCACCGCTGGATTTACCCCTTGCTTCATCTCTGACTAAAGAGAGTGACGCAGCAGTGCATTCACCAGACGCTCGGATCTGATGCAGCAGACGTCATGTGTATGCTTCAGATGCTCAGGTCAAATCTTAAAGCTTCAATGCTTCATCTTCAAATCCATCAGTAAAATTATACTCACCATTTCATAAATCACTAGCTAGCCAAGCTGAGTCTCTGAGAGGCTGACCACAACATTTCAAATATTTCAATGTTTTAGGAAGAGTCGCGCTTCATTTAACTGTACTTAATTTAAAATCATATTCTACAAAGCTGTTCATTTTCTTGGCAAAAATGAAGTAGCACATGCAGGACAGGCATTGTGTGGACAGAATGGACTCTTAGTGAATTGCTGATAAACAGCATTCAGTTCCTGTAGTCAGAGAGGGGGTTTGTGTTATTTTACATTTCATTTATCCAGGTAAAGGTATAAGCAGAAAAAAATGGCCATGTCTGCCTTAGGAAATGAAGCATGTTTCTCATTTCTAATAAGATGATAGTTAGTCTAGTAGTCTAGTGGTATCAATTAACTGCTCAGATGTGACAAGAAGAGATTTACAACCTTCGTTGAATCAATCTTCCCAGATCATCTAAGTTCCGCTGAGAAATTGTATTGAACCTAGATGTCATGCTGGAACTTGGCAGTAACTGTATTTCTGTCAGCTGTTGTTCCTGGCTGTAACTAATCTGTTGTTCTCCAGGTAATTGAAGTAGGCAGTAAGGACCAATACATTGGGTTTTTTTGGAATAGTTGGCTGCTCACAGTCACAATGTCACAATTTATCCAATCCAGTAAGGAGTGGTAGGGCTTTTTTATTAGTTTTAACAATGAATGTCTATTTTTAGGTCAAGGAATGTGCTTTTACATGGTTTCCTGTAGATTGGTCAACAGTTTCAATGAATAAATAGAGCCAAAACACTGAATTTCCAGGGGCAGAATAGCAGTGATCTTGGAGATCATTTTTTCTTTCCTTATTATGTAAAGTAAAAATACATTATACATTACCAGAAAGAAACAGCTCAAGACTCATGTAGGTACTTGTGTTAATTGGTGGTGGGTTTTGGCAGATTTGTTCTGTTCTATATTATTTCTATAATTTATTGTTATTATTATAGAATTAATTTTGTTCTTTAGTATTTATTACTGTTCTTGCGTTATCAGGGTTACGTGGTGTAGTATGAGGTATTTGGATTATTACACCTTGCACAGTGACAAGGCTTGAAACCAGCAATAAGTAACTGGTAACCTAAACTAGACAACCGTTTCAATAAAAAAAACACTAAACCACTATGATGTATGCTGACACAAGAACAAAAGAAGACACTAAGCTGTAGTACAAAGCCTCTCTGTCAGTGTGACAAGTATTTGAGAACTGAAAAAGCCTGCTAGTTCTCTCTAAGATTGGAGCGTGAGGATATGACTTATCAGAGACGGTGCATGGTTACAGGATATCAACCAAATCAAACCCAACTGCTCTAAATGTAAATTGCGATTATTGGATTTCCAGGGTGACTCAAAGCAGCTCAGGAATACCATGTTTTACAGGAATTTTTTACTCTTCTGCCTTTTTTCCCCATTTACCCACCACAGCTGTAAAGCAGTTCTGATAATGGTGATTGATGGTAAAGGTAAAGCGAACCACAAGCTCTAGCAAAGCACTTAAAATATCATTATGTGTCCAATGTGCAAAGTGGAATTGTGTTGTTATAAATTACAAAATGGAAATTATGTTTCGGGAATCTTTTTTTTATCCTCTCAGTCTGTATCAGGTAATGTTAAATAGCGAAGTGCATCATCTTGTGAATGATTTCTTACTTCTTACTTCTATAATCAATGGCGATGCGGTGTAATATGGCTGAATGCAACAAAGTTTGAAGTCAGTTATATCTTTAGCAGTGACATTTATTTCTTTTATACCAGCACAGTTTGCAAAATAATTATCAATTCTATTTATTAATAAGCAGCACATAATGCATTTTATAACTTTATAGTAATATTTAATATACGTTATACTAATACTTGACTATACTAATGTATAGTAACTATTTAGTGGGCAGCGGTAGCTCAGTGGTCAAGATGTTGGACTACTGGTCGCAAGGTTGTGAGCTCAAATCCCAACACTCCCATCCCTTGAGCAACCCTCAGCTGCTCACTTGTATAAATGAGACATATATAAGTCTCTCTGGATAAGGGCTTTGGCCAAAAATGACTTAAATGTAGTGTTGCAGAATGACTGTGAAATAAGTTAGTTCCTTTTCTGATCTGTTATAGCAGCTAAAAACCATCAAAAAAGGTTGTCAGGTTACAGAGACACCTCAAAGTCCTCTATCTAGAAGACGTTGTGGTGGAAAACGTTATGATATAAAGCTCTGACACTATGAATCCTTCCATAATTGTTAAACAATCGTCTCCAACCAGAAAGCATCACCATATCCATGATTAATTGTTTTGGATGTTAGTGTATGTATCTTGTTTTATGTGTTATCTAATGACACACTTTTAATATATTTATTATTAGCCTTATATTATTTCGAGCGTCCACTGTGAATTGGCGGTAATACAGAAACAATAAAATATACTGCTTGTATACGTACAATACACCATTTTGTTCTCTCTTTCATTTCACATTAGCTTATCTGACATTCTCATTATCAGCATCAGCATTGCCTAAGCATTTCCCCCCTGTCCTTTTCTTTTTGCACAGAATAGTCCATAACCAACATCAGGGTTGTTTGCCATTTTATGCATTCTTATTTATAGCAGCAGATTCTACTTTGTCAGTGATAGAAATATGAACTGAGCACATGCACACAGAGTGGTCTGGCTTCCAGCTACGCACCAACACACAGTCGCACTCTGCTATGCACCACTCATACATTTTGCTTTGTCTTGTACACAATACACCAGGATTTTTCATAAAGCGCAGGATTATTTTTTTAATCAAAAACGCATGATGTTTAACACAATAGCACTTCATTAATTCATGGCAAGCTACATTTTGGCCCTGCACACTAATATTTGTATGAAGTGAAACACAATATCGAAATTTAAAGCGACACATGCTCATCAACCTGGAATGAAAAGTACCTGCTCGAGTGGAGATATTGACATGTGAGAGATGTCCTGCCCCATGGTGAATTTAGCTTTGTGATGATTTCATTTGGCGTTATCGATTTTTTCCTGTTTCTCAAATGAGGAATACTATAATGTATGGTGGGCCATCTCAAAGGGTCTGTAGCAGGAGCGGTAGCCTGCTCTGACTACACATCAGCTGAAATTATAGCGATATAAAAATGTTGCGCTTCAATTCGGCAAGAAAAAAAAACATGCAAAGAAGCTACTGAGACAATGAAATGTTAATCTTTTGGATTTTTTTTATTTCTTCCTATCCAATTTCCAATTCCGACCCATCAGCCAGGTCTATCCTCTCACATAACAGCTGAAGAGTGTGAAAGCTAATACATGCTTCCTTTGTGACATGTGAATCCAACTGTATATTTCCAAACTGCTGCTCATGCTGCATCACAGGGCAGTGTAACACTCCCAGAGGAAAGTGCTACCCGCCCTCTTCCGCATACATAACAAAAACTCTGACGGAGCATGTTGGCAAATTATTGTTATTCATGATTCAGAATTCTGCATAAGAACTGCTTATATAGAAACCCACCATTTTAAACCATCACAGTCACAAACTGACATTTCTGACATACAAAAGTAATGGATATCAACCTTAATAGAGGATGATATTAATATAAACGAAATGATAGAGAAATGAAAACCCCCTGTGTGTTTCATCTAAAAAAGTTGTCTATTGAGCTCTGGTGAAAAGACACAAGTGAAGAACTGCAGCTTGCTCGAGTCCTGTCTTCTGAGTTCTGTTTTAAATGTAGTGAACCAGAGACGAGACCAGAGAAGTAAGAGGGTCAAGGAAAATATGAAGTGCAGTTGTCGTTCTTGTACAATGCAATCAGACAGCTCTTCATCTTCACACTAGGCTGGAATTAACTCCATTGAGGGAAGCAAAAAAAATCTCGGAGATGGCGAGATGTTTAAAAACGAATGCTGTATAAATAGGAAGCAAAGTTGAAAACCCTCTATTCAACATTTCTAGGCATTTTCTTGTAATGCATAAAGTCTGGAATTGCACCTCTTATGCGCCACACTATTGGTGTTGCAAGGATATTCCTGATAAAATAAAGTATATTGTATAAAATAATGTAAATAATGTCAGTGTGGGCTTTATTGATAATTTGATTAATTTGAAGGCAAGTGGAATCCATCTCATTTGGGAAACCGCTGCCATCATTACTTGCATCAAAAACCATAGTTTCAAAACAGGTCTATTTAATTGGTGACGATACAGAGCCAGGGCCAGATAGCAGACAACCTGACTAAACTGACCCTCTGACATCTGCTTGATTTGTCACTCAGGGTTCATCATACTGAGACTGTATTTATTCCCAGCGCTATATAAAAAGGTAGAAATACTCAAAGTTTGTTTTAGTAACCTAATTCACATAGAATCTGATAATAAATGCACAACCGGCACCTTTGATCTGAAGCTAGGACTGCTAAACATTAGATCTCTTACATCGAAAGCATTTACTGGAAAGGAAACAATTAGAGAGCTTCTTAAAGAGCACTGAAGAGGGGTGTGTATTTTTTTGGCTATTGAGTTATATTGAGCTATTGAGTATGACGATATCTCAGTATTAGTCATAGCATATAAACTTCGCCATGCAATAGCATCATGCGTACAATCACATCAGTAGTTGCGGATTTGATTTGTTCACAGTCTGATCCCACCGAACTCCATCAGGAGTAACTTTATAGCATATGTTTGACCCAGACCCAGAAGTCAATGTGTCTGGCTCCATCACAAGGTTTCTTCCTCGTGTTGTCTCAGGACCTTTTCCCTCACCACTGTCACCTCTGACTTGCTCATTAGAGATCTAAATCTACAACTATATCTGGATTTCAGTAAAGCTGCTTTGTGACAATATCCACTCTAAAAAGTGCTACATAAATAAAATTGAATGGAATTGAATTACACTTACCTGAATTAAATTACATGACTAATATTAACATCCGCCATACAAATGCCTTTGTAAGGTGTTACTATACTACCAATAACGTATCCATAATAAAGATATGAATAACAGCTCTTCCTGTTGTCCAAGCTGCTAATATAGAAATTTATTCAACACCTTTTGACAATTAGATTCAAGAATTTAACACCTAATAGGCGACTGGACATGTGAGACATAAAAATATATGTCATTATGGCTCTAATTTTCTCATAGTTCAATCAATATACACGTAAACACTGCTGACAAATTAAAGCTGACGTGTTTTCATTGCAAATCTAATATGGACACTAGGGCAATGAAGATAAACATATACCATCCAGATGCTTACAGAAAGCCCTGCTGCCGGGTTTATGAAAGAACTCGGCTGAATCAAAAGACCTAAAGAGCAGTTTAAGATCTTTTTTGCAGCCCCCTCACATATCAGAAGGAATGCAGCACCTATTTCTTTAAAACTTTCCATGCCATTACAAAGTCAGAAGGCCATCTAAGGGCTGAAAGGTGAGGCACTAGAACTTTTTAAAAGGATGCCAATAGAGCAAGCCTTCTGCTGGATGTAAGGAAGAAATTCTCCCTCTGTTTCATGGAAACTGGTCTCCCTAGATGTGTGGAGCCAACTATCTGATATAAACTTTTGCAACAGATAAGAAAATACTGAAGAAATGCTTCTTCTATATTGTTTTATATTTTAAAAAGTTACCAGAGATTTTGTCCTGCAACAGCGTTTTAGAATGCTTTGGTTCTTAGTACCTAATAATCGCTGCTGTAATCATAAATACAGTCCTGTGCTCATCACAGGACCTCTTTACAAATTCCATATTAACATCTATTGGCACTAAAATGTGTTTTCTAAACTACACAGGCATATAATTAGCCTTGCCTTAATGCTGTAATAAAAGAATCTCTGTATTTCCTACAGTCTTCAGTAGTGTCTGAGCCATATTGGTGACTATCGCATAGTAGACTCTAGACTCTGGCAAAAAAAAAGAAGAAATTGTTGAACCTTACATTAAAGATGTCCATTTGCAGAGATGAGAGCACTTGCTTGTGGCCCAAATGTGTTGATATGATTTGTAGGTATAGCTGTGGGACAGATTTCGACAGCCCTTCATTAATCTCCCCAGGTAGGGTTATTGTCCTTTCCTGACACCCTAGTTGGTCGTGTCCCTGTCAGCGCACAGCTATAACTCATCTTAAGGCTCATAAGTGGACACGGAGATCTCCGGGGAAGAGATTGTAGAAGACTCTTCATCTATGGTCCTTAATGCTGCTTCTTCCTATGTGTAAGACCTTGAAGTGCAACAGAATGGCCCAGTTAGCAAGAATGCTTCACTGACCAATGGACCAAATGGACCAGTAAAACCAGAGATTAGAAATACTCGACCATAATGCCATTAATTTTTCCCTTTACAGACTCTGACATAACACACCTGGATGTAACATCCAACCACCCACTTGCCGCAGTTATCTGCAACAGATGTGTTAGATTAGAGGGTGTCAAACCTTTCTACTCGAGAAATGTAGTATTGAACCTAGTCTATCACACCTGGATTTATTATGCAGCTGTTCCTGTTGGACTTAATTATCTGTACCAATTGTGTTAGATTAGAGGTTTTCCAAACTGGTCTTCATGTATAATTCAGCTCCAACCATAACACACCTGGAAATACCATTTAGATGAATAAAGGGTCTTATACCTGCTTCTGGAGAATCTGTTGTCCACAATATGAAATTTGTTATACTCTGATGCTGCTCATGAAGATGAGAAATGCCTTTGGAAAGCATAAGAACCAACATATGCACAGTAGTAGTAGTAAAGATTTATACCTTAATACCTTCATTTATTGTATTAGTTCAAATTAACAAACCACGATCTTCAGTATTAAGAAACCATGTAACTAAGTAATGTTAACAGTGTACGAAAAAAAAAGTAGTTGACTCATGTTTCAATTGATATTTGGTTAAAAGTTAACAAAAATATATCTGTATTAACAAATGTGCAAAAATTCAGTTGCAGCGTGTTTCTATATGTTGATAAATTACCATACTCTGATCTTCAGGTGTAAACATACTGAAAGCTTCTTTGGTTCTGAAGATCATAACCATAAGTAGGTTCATTAAGGTGCTCTTTATATTGGTCATTGGAGGATTCATTTGACAAAAAAGCTTTGTTAATGTACAGGCTGTTCCCGTTTGCTTTCTTCTGCAAAAGGGTCATGTGATAGGAGCATGACGAATCAGGGAAGCATACATTGTGACTGATAAGACATGATCAGGAATGCAAATGTAGATGTCTGCGTCACCGTTTCCAAAAGTCTACATTTCTGGCCATCCACACTAAAACGTTTTCAAACTAAAATGGGCCCAGCAGCGGTTCAAAACCGATCCGTTTTAGTACCTTGAAAACTCCAAAATATTATGGACACCAGGTATAAAGTGATACATTTAAAACTGATACATATTAGTGTGGAAAAGACAGTGGAGTTATAAATGATTACTCTTTCTCAAATGTTTACTATGAAGTAAAAGAGCACAAAATGATGTTAAATGATGTTCAGCATGAACAGATTGTAAAATCAGAGTCCTGGGATAAGCACAGAACAGTCTTTATGATTACAGCAGCAGTTTGTAGGTATAAATCTACAGCATCCAGGTGAGACTGAAACTTGGGCATAAGCTGTTCTACCTGTAGTATATTCACGTGGCACCATCCACAATAGGAGAAAGTGAGTCAGAAGTGATGGAAGTTCATGTTTGCTTTGTGCTTTGTGCTTATAAACAGGTGTTGAAGATCGTAACAAAATCTAACCAAAAGCATTCTGACTTGCTTTATTCTTATTATAACCAAAAATCTGAAAGATTCAACACAGCGAGCGTGATCTGAATTTCTTTGAGTAATGCCATTATTAGCTTTGTCAAGAATTAAAATTAATTCTGAATCTGATTAGGAGCCAGTGGAGCGATCTAAGATTATGGTCATTATTTCTCTTTCTTCTACGTACCTGCAAGTTGGAGCTGACATTGATTTTTTATTTTATTAAATTTTTTTTAAGAAATCCAGTCAAGAGAGATTTTCAGTAATTTTCTGAAGATGGATTAGTTCAGATTAGTTTTTTCAGCATCAGGAAAGGACAAGCAGCCAAATCAGGTAATCTGTTAATAATAAAAGGCTTTTTGGGCTAGCTTGTAGTATGATTTTAAATATTTATAACCGCATCTGTAATAACACCCAGGTGTCTAACCTGTTCACTGTTAGAGTCTATATGAGGTAACATTTCTTGCATCCTTGCCTACTGCATTTTGCATTACAACCCTTGTAGTAAATTATAGAACATCCACTGAATTTTCACTGATTTTGTAAAGGTATTTGGCGAACTTATTGCCAGGCTGGGATTAGCAGAGTAGAGAAAGCGCTTTCGTCTGTAAATCTGTATTCAAAGTTGAATCAATCTGATTATGCCGTACAGGTCCATTTATAAGTTGTTACAAAAGAAAATAAATGAACTCAAAGCTGCTGTTATGCAAAATTAACAGTTAGCTCTGGTCCACTAATTTGATTGGTCGAGCAGCGTGCCCAGAGTGCTGATACTTTGTGATAACAACACTGGGATGTTTCACTATGTGTGTCACTCTGCTAATCTACGTAAAATTCCATTTCCTACATCCCCGTTTCCAAAGAAGTTGTCACGCTGTGTAAAATGTAAATAAAAACATGTGATGATGTGCAAATCTTGTAAACTCATTTAATAAAGAATAGAAGAAAGAATTTTTTTTTTCCGAATTTGATGCCAGCAACACGTTACAAAAAAATTAGGACAAGGGGAACAAAAGGCTGGAAAAGTTTCAACATTTGATATGTTGTTTTTGTCCTATTTTCAATTAAATACGGGTTTACATCAGTTGCAAATCATCACACTTTACATTTTGAAGAGTTTTTATGGAAATGGGGCTGTACTTCAAACCGGTTACCACGGTAGCATTAGTGACACCATCAGTAAAAGTGATACTTTTCAGGGGTATAACGTTTGACATAAAATATGCAAGCTTGTCAACTGAGAATGAAAATGAGGACAGGACGTCGATTTTAACGGAAGCCCCTTCATCGCGAATGTACGAATCAGTGTGAGCTAGCTAAACTGATATCTTCTGACCAATCAGAATCAAGAATTCATCAGTGCTATGGTATGTGATAAAATAATGAATGACTAGTAAACATGATATAATTAAAAATGCTAAAGAACAAAAAACTGAAGATTGCACTTGTATATGTGGCCCTGAGCGCCTACAAAAAAAACAAAGCAGGTATAAAGTGCACTTACAGACAAAAGTCCTTTGACAGGCAGCAGAGGAGCAGTAAGCACTGTGAATGTGAATATGAATGGCTCTTCGCACAAAAGAGCATTTATAATGTTTGGAATAATTATGCACAGTCTAAACTAGCTTGATGAGCAGCTTCAGTGTGCTTGATGCTGAATGAAATGATAATTAAGTAATGAGTTGGATTGGTTAATTAGTGTGGCCTAAGGAACCAAGGTTGGAAACTTTTGCCTTAAGATACCCCTTTTGTCTGTGTAAAGATTGTTAGATGAGAATCTGAACTCTATAAGACAGCAGGTTTCCTGTATACCAAAGAACACTGTGTATCCTGCCTTTTTTTCCTCTACACAATCTACAGGGTATTTGTCAGGTTTTTTTTCAAAAAATATGGATGTGTTCATTTTCTTTGGTGCATTTTCACATTCCCATCTCATCACCGCTGCCATTTAAACCTAAAAAAAAAACCATCAACACAGTGAAGCATGGAAATATTTTGTAGTGAGAGCTGGGTAAACATGCTACATTAGGGAACAATGTAATCCCCTGCTGCATCTCAAGCTGCTCTCTGCATTTGGAGGAAAGCCAGAGATCAAAAGCCCGCTCAACCTCACACTTTCTCTTTCCTTCCTCCTCAGTGGGAAGAATCAATATGTCGTGGTAAGGCTGGAGTGCCTTGTGCCTTTCAAGATATGCATTGTTTCATCTGGAGTGACCTTTTCAATGAGCTTCAAAAGGACTTTGCAATTATAAAGGATTAGGCAGAACTCTATGGTTATCAGGTTCCCAGCAAAACCATGTAAATATATTTTTGCTGCAATATCCGTACATGCCCATGGTTACAGAACAATGCATATTTGCAGGAAGAAAGATATAGTACTGTATTAACATTTAGATCATCACTATTATCTACTAATGAATACTAGGCAGTTACTCAGTAAGTAATAATGGAATACCAAATCAATACTTTTTTATTATGAGCGGACATTATTCGAATTGAACAGATAATGCATCATGAGCAAATATGAATGCAGATATGAAAAAGTGTTCTGGGTTGCCAGATTTAGGGACTGGGATCCTGCCATACAAAATAAATAAATAAATAAATATGAGCACTTTCTCATCTAACAATCTTTACACAGACAAAAGGGGTATCTTAAGGCAAAAGTTTTCAACCTTGGTTCCTTAGGCCACACCTTAATATAAAGTCATAAAGAATAGCTCACTGAAGCTCAGAGGGAGGATTGCTAAAACTCTCATCTCAAAATCAAGACAAATAACATGAATCTAGCCCAACATTTTCAGGCATAGGAAAGGGTAGATGTATATTTCTCTTTCTCAGTCTTTCTTGGGAAACAAGTTAACAGTGGTGAGCATTGTGGATTCACAGTAAAAATCCGCGTTTTGTGTACGTTACACATTTAACAAAATAGTTCATTCACATGATACTAGTTGGGTTTGATTTGAGCTGATCTGCCTTACTGAGGCATTTCTAACATAGATCTGTACAAAGAAATACACTTTCATGTACAGAGCCACTGTTGCATATAGCTCCCAAAGACCACACATTGTACACCCCATGCACTCAGTTACATGTGCATTAAGACTGGGAGCTCGCAATATATAAAATAATATATAAACATATAAGACAAGGAACAACTAAAACTATGTGTTAAATTTCTCATTTTCTCAGCCAACATATTATGATGAGACTGAATCAAGCAGTCCAAGTGGTCCATAGCATTTATTTTCAGAATACAGGAGCTTGACTGCTCAGAGCCGGTTTTACCACCGAGACAATAAAAAGTGATGTTGATGAAATTATTCATCTCTTCTACATCATGAAAAACTGAGTGGCTATTGGGGAGAGAAAATATTTTTTGTTATGCAAGTTTTTCTGGGAGCAGGAACACTGACAACAAGTGCTGATTTAAAGCCTTGAAATCCAAGGAGAGTAGATGAACGTATATATACCTGTAACTTATACCCATGGATGTAATATGTACAGCCATATGATTGAGAGTTTAACTGTCATAAAAGGAAAAAAAACATTTATAGTCTATCCAAAGAAGCCCAGGAGAACCCTGAAAGGATTCATTTTTCTGAGAGAAAAAAGAAAGGCTAGTGTAGGGAATGACTGCTTATAGACTGTAAATGGAAAAAAATGTTGACATTTTTGACAAAAAAAAAATTTATAAGGTATAAGGTAAATAAATCGCTCACTAATGGACATCCTGTTATTGGAAAATAATCAACTTAGCTTGCTGACAGTAACTCTGCATTGTATAGGGCTACAACACACCAATGTATCATTGATTATTTTCTTATATCAGCACACCCCTTCATGTTTTATTCCTCACTAAATGATTTACTAAATGATACCAGATAAATAATTGAACTGAGTAATTCAAAGAACACAGACTAATTAACACAATTTTTCTTCTATCACTTGATATGATGTAAATTCTCATGCTCATGAGGCCAGGGTCCCTGTATAATCAGATGTAATTAGTGTAATCATCCCAAAGGCAGTTCTTTTTTGCCTCTTATTTTGTGTCTAATTAATACTGTCTTGTAAGAATACAGAAAAGGAAGTGAAATCCTCCCAGGGCTAAGGTTCACTTAAAGTCAGAAACTGAGCTGTAGTAGCACTTTGCAAAGAAAGTATTGTGTCAAATGTCACATAGGATGAAGTCTCCATAATAAGAAATACTTTTTTTCGTCCCCACTTCCTCTCTCCTCTCTCTCTCTTCATGCTAATGTGACATATGCAATTACCCATCTTAGGATACTGTCTTCTTCTCTTGTCCCAGCTTGCTCTTACCTCTGAAAGGGTAGCGAAGATGTTATATTGGTACTGTTTAATACAAACTTTGATGTCGTATTTTTAGCCACGCTCATTTTAAGGGAGTCCAATAAAACATCAATTCACAGAGATCAGTTCCCTGTTTGGTCACTTGCCAATTCAGATACCAACTGGGGAAGGTGAAGTCTAACACCTGCTTCCTCCAAGACACTTGAAGCAGGATCTTTTCAAACTGCTGCTCATGCAGCTTCTCAGGGCTGCGTAACACAGCTGAAAGAAAGCACTATCTACCCTCTTCTGCATACATGAACACACAGATGCCAGTGATTGGCTAGCTTCGCTGTGATTGACAGTGGAAAGAAAACATGTCATCCCTCCCCCTGGCTGTGGGACATTTGTAGAAGGCTTACAAATATCGGTAGGAATCTTCTGCTTTCAGAGTTATATGGTGTCCGAATATGATATATTTTTGGTAACATGAGTAACTTGGTGTCAGAGGAAGTTGCCAGTTGCAGAGCTAATGAACTTCACAAACAAGTCTTCCACATGCGAAAATCAAAGTCAGAATGATCGGGTAATGAAAGGCTATATTTATCATTGTTATTAATATAAAAATGGCCTAGTAGTGTTCTTGTATGGGTCTTAGCAGCTATTTTCCATTTCACTGATAGAAAACATGCTGAGACTTGTAATACCTTTATAGATTGTGCTGGAATAACACTGGTTTAATACTTGCCAAGATGAACTTGTTTTGGTCAGTCTAGCTAGAACAGACAGATTTCCTTATTCATTTTTCATAGTTTTCGTTTCAAATTGATATAATGAACTAATCTCAAAATATCGTTGTTTTATCAACGGCAAGTAGTACGCTTTGAGCATTTCCACATTTTGTAATTGTACAACCTGGAACTGAAATGGACTTAAAGATGTATTGATGAATGAACATGATATAATACCAATACCAATATAATAATACTGATATAAGTACACTTGATCCTGGAATGACCCAGGATGTTAGAGAACATACCTAAGTAAACAGCATCATGAAGACCAAAAAGGTATCAAAACAAGTTTGGGACAAAGTTCTGGAAAAGTATCAATCTGGATTTGATTATTAAAAAAAAATTCCAGATGTTGGACATTCTTCAGCGTGACATTAAATCCATTCTTTAAATCAAGAACGAATAATGCAATTAAGTCTATGTCAGTTGCAGGTTGAAGCAGGGAGTGCTGTTACAGGAAAATAATCAATAACGATGATGTGGATGAACAATTTTTAAAATTTAATTATAGTTACATTTAATGCTATGAAACCTCCATTTCTACCCACAAGTTAGTTTCTTTTAGCACTTTATTTTATAGCAGCTATAAACAGTCATTCCCTCACCAGCTTTCTCAGGTTTTACTGGCAAAATCTTTCTTTTATCTTTTTTTTATGTTTTGATTGGCCTCAATGAAGCTTGACTCCATCTGTCAAAGTCCAGGGGAATGAGACAATTTCCTGAAGCCTGAAAGTTGATTCTAACACACAAAGTTGCTCAGCCACTTAGAAAATCTCAGCCACTTTATCCGCAAACAAAACAAAAACACAGTATCTTTGCAGCTTGTTTAGGAATTAGCACTAACTACAATTTGACAATCATGCAGAAAAAGAAGGCTCACTTTCGGATTCTTTCAGGCACACCAGCCTGACTTTCACAGGCTGCCAAACGCATTAACGTCTTCACTGTGCTAATAGACATTTGCTCATCGACACTCATTTGTATGCCGAACTCCGAGTGTCAATTTGAAATTTTGATGCGTCGCCCTGTTTATCCTAATCACCGAGTTCATAATAAGGGTGAGTGGAATGAGTTTTAGCAAAGTGCTTATGGATTGTTTCAGAAGCCTTGTTGCCTTGTATGCAAGCACTTGCCCATCCCCTACAGAATTATACTCTCTGATTTGCATGATTCAATTTTCAATTTAGCTCATCCCATTGTATACCCGATAGCGATGAGAGTATATTTGTATTAAGCACTGAATTGCGTGCATAATAGGGCATAATCAGGCTTAGCATTGCCAAAGCTAAAGGTCATTCTCTGATTCCAGGGTTTGAAAGAGGCCCTCAACCTTTCTATCAATCATGTCACTGCAATTGTTGTCATAATTATCGTTATTGCAGTACATTTTCAGGGGATACAAACGTATTGTTAGTAGAATCTGTATTGCACTTGTGAAAATTCTGTACATGATACTTTCCTTTTACATATTTAGTAAAAGATTTGCTTATTTGGTAAACAAGTCCCGAATTTCTTTGAGCTCATCATGCCTTCAGAAATGCTAATTCCTGAGTATTTATATGATCCCACATATTTGGAAAATTGTTCAGTCTAGGCCCAGGTGACAATTAGAAACTGATTTCCTTCCATTTTTCTACCAAATTTTGTCATTTGCCAATTCCAACCTACCAACCAGCTATCGCATGACGGGCACCAACCGGGGAGGGTGAAGGCTAGCGCATGCTCCCTCCAAGACATATGCAGCCAAACTGTCACATCTATTCAAACTGCTGCTCTTGCTGCATCACAGGGCAGCATAACACATTCTGAGGAAAACTCAATCCACCCTCTTCCACATACATGGTCTTACAGACACCTATGATTGGCTAGTGTCACTGTGATTGACAGGGGAGGAAGAGTATACCATACCTCCCACACCAGGATTTAATCCATGCCTGGATTCGAGCAAAAAATTTTCTGTTGTGCTACTTGGGATGTGGCTCGTTTTCCAACACAAGTAAAGTTCACTTCAACTGGCCCCAAGATTGTTGAGATGGATAAAACTCACACTCACACACACACACACACACACACACACACACACACACACACACACACACACACACACACACACACACA
>JAQQZR010000012.1:23990624-24009001 GCA_030068235.1 Notoglanidium macrostoma | reverse complement strand
TAATCCATATTATTTCAACAACCGCTCAACTAAGTAAAGCGAAACAACAGTCCATCATTACTTTAAGACATGAAGTGTCTTTTAAGTCATAAAAATAAAGAAAAAAACATTGATTAGAATTAGAAGGTGTGTCCAAACTTTTGACTGGTAGTGTATATTTTTATACTTTTTTTTTTTGAGTCTGTAAAGGACTGTACACTTCTAGAATGCAATTAATAGCTAGCTAGGGTAAATATCACTAAATGTAAAAGAAGAAGGCAGAGGTGAGTAAGCTAGATTAGATACAGTATAAAGAAATGTTTGCATACTGAGTGCAATTAAATCACTCGGGCTACATGCTGAATGCTGCGTTTAGCTCTAAGATGTCTAAGATGAATGGATCCCCATATATCACATATTAAAAAATATAGCACAATGTATTCATTTCTTCGGCTTGGCAAATTCTGAAAATAACGATTCAGGTCAGATTTTTTGGTGATGGTTTTCTTGTTTGCCAAAATGACTAAATCTCTGGTCCTTGAATGCAGCATTGATCTGCAGAGAGGGGTGAGAATGCAGGACAAAATAGAAAAAGAGCTTTCACATGCAGCTGATGACGCACCAATGACGAGTGCTGTCACATACAGCCTATGCAACATGGAGAAGGGCTCTTTGTGTTCCTGAATGCATTTGCATACTGCAGAAAGGTCTGCATCAGCGGTCAGTTTATTGAGCAATTAGCATAGCAATTTCATTGTGCAAGCTCATACTAGTTAGCTGTGCCTGCAAGCACCTGAAGTGGCTTGGTTTCAGGAGACAGTGGTTAAGAAAAGATGCTTGTTTTTGGCAGAAGAAATCATTTGGCCCTCATTAAAGCAACATTTCTTTGAGAGAATCTTGTCTCCATCTCCACAATAGCTCTATCAAGAGTGCTAAACATTGTTCTTTTAAAAGACAGATTTACTTATCTAGCAAAATAAAATTAATCATGTTAGCCTTCTGTAAAATTATTGTATAAACAAAATGCCAACTCCAGTGACTAGCAACAAATCAGCTATAGCTAACCTGGAACTGTCATTTGAATACAGGAGGTTATTGCTAGCTAGCTGGCTATGTAGCCAACTTACACAAGCAGAGCTTATATATGATAAAAGTATTAGATTTCTGCTTTTGGAATTACTAATACTAAATTTTCAGTAATTGTGTTGTTCATTTATTGCCTGATTTTCAAACGTTCAATTTAATTCAAAGAACCAAGAGCTTACAGTTGAGTCACCGTGTCTTCCATCTCTATGTCCAGTTTATAAACTTCGAGTCTTTCAATTGTTCTTGTATGTAAGTATGTAGGTATACAAATTATTAACAGTACTTGCATTATTAAGTATGGTAAGAAATTAACTTTGATGGTGAAAATATAATGACAATAAAATAAATAATAATAAAATAAAAATCTCAACACAGTTTATGAAACACAGATTTACACTACGTTCACAACGAGTTACTTTTCTACTAGATGCACTACATGTGGTGTAGTTATTATTCATACGTGTTGCAGTGCCCTTAAATATAAACTACAGGATTCGGGATTTGGCCCTTAACATAACTGGCTCATTAGAATACTGCAATCCCCTGTCCTTGTCCTTGGTGGCAAAAGCGGTGAAAGTAATGATGGCAGTGTGTGGTAAACAAGGCAGAAGAAAGAGATAACTCAAGCTCTCGTTCCAAAAAGACAGCTAGCATACAGAGCCACTCATGAATCACCCCCAGGGAGAGATATTTATTCCTGCCAATTACACAGGAAATGAGTACATCTATCTATCTATCTATCTCTGTCTTTCTCTCTCTCTGACCCCAAACCCCTTCTTGCACACACACACACACACACACACACACGTCCATACACAGTTAGACATGCTGCAGCAACCAGTCCTTTGATAAACTCTAATATGCAACACTCAGATCAATAAGAAATGGAAAATGTGTGACAAACAATGTGACTGTAGGAACTAAATTGTGGGACAAAAATGCTAAATCATAAATATATGATTATTTTCTAATGTACCACACTATTAGGTGTTGTATCATTGGCATCTAGCTGAAACAAGATGCTTATTTGTGTGTGGGTTTTTTTTTTTGGTGATATTTAGCTTCATTTCTGATGCTGTGATAGACATTTTACCATTTATCTTTAAACTGTCCGTCTCTGATCCTTGGGGTTAAAGGCTTTGCCCAATAGCACTGGACAAGATATTTAACTGAAGTCCTTTAAGCCATAGTCAAGAACTACTATCTTTTTAATGAAGCTCAAAGTCTTTGACTGGAGCATATGTTCACTGCCAGGATCAATGCCATCCTATCAGGGCAAACTTTTTTTTTTCCTCAAGCAAAAGGTAGCTAAAAGTGTGTTACTTTATATGGTACATACCATATTTTTACTATTCTCAAATTAGTCATTACATAAGATGCTAGCATTGCTTAAGAAGATATCACACAACAAGCAGCAATCATGGTAAAGGTGAAGGAGCTTTGTAAAGTTAAGCATGACATTACAGACATAGCAAAAACTTTAAACAGCCCTGCCAGCAGTCATTCAAAAAGAGTTGCAGGACATCCTGAAAGCAGCAAGAACTAGACTAGAATAGCCCTTGGAGAGAGCAGACCTCTGCCAAAGTCTCTGCCAATAGTTGAAGACCAAAGACTTTGCCTCTGCCAATAGTTGACTCTTCTATGATATCAAATCTGCAATCGCAACCACTTTATATGTCTGGAAATATGGTGGCTGCACTAATCTAGCTCCATGCAGGCTTCCCACCATTAGGCTCGCTAATCATAATAAATTCCTCGCTAGGTCAGTAGCACATGAATGCCCATTCTCCAAAAATAGCTTTACATTTTAATTACAGAGCGAAAACATTTAAAGCTCTATGAATATCCTAACAACAAAAACATAACATTTGACAATAATCAATCATCAATCATTTGACACAATAATCAGCTCACCTGCAAGATTCATATGTTCAGTCCTGAGGTTTCTCTGGTGCTGCAGTTTCTCTTCTCACAGAGATTCAATAAACTTATACATAAACTTATTTATAAACTCAATAAACGTATTTTCCTTTAGTGCAGTGTTTTAGGGTATGCATGTGATTGCCTCTGAGTGGCAGAAAGACTGTGAGTCCACCGAGTGCCAAAGAGTGCCAAAGAGTGCCACCGTTCGTGTCCAGGTTGAATGCTGTGAAAACACAAAAACTAAGGATCATTGTTGAGTCCAACTGTCTTTAATTTAAGCAGATAATCATTTACTCCCAGTTTCACAGTTTCTCCTACTAAAGGCAGCCATGTGCATGTTTTGCCACTCAGTCTGACTGAGGGGGTGTGTTCTGGTGGAAAAGTGACATCAGTTTGTACCCTCTTCATTTTGTCACTATTGAACTTTACTGCTTTCTACTGGTTTTTAATATGTATGGCAATGTTGAGCACAGACTGTTAGCAAAATTAAATTCATGGATCTGCCCTGTGACTTTTTAATGGATTCTTGCTGCACCCATGCTATACCCTTCCACCAAATTTCATGGAAATTGGGTTGGTAGTTTTTGCGCAGTCCTGCTTAATGGACAGCTGAAATCCTAAGAAAAGCATTGACAACTTTGCACACACACCTCAACCCAGCCTAACCTGGTTTTAACTTTGAATCATGCAACTTTTTCTGGACCTACTGTACATTCATGAGTCCATGCTAGCTCGTCAGCAACTCAAGCCTTTCATGAATAAAAAAAACCCCTGGCTAATATATATGCTAACTGGTTTGTCAAAATGGGATCTATCTCAACACAAATATTCAAAATCTACTAAGCTGAAAAATTTCGGAGGCACACCCTTACTGAGAATATGTGGTGCTAAGCATCAGGAGGAAGTTGAGAAGACATTCATCACTCTGAGTAAAAAAAAAATTGATATTGAGGCTTAAAAACAGGACATATAAATTTCTTGTTTTTTAGAATGAAGGCAAAGTAAAGTGATATTTCATCTATATGCCAGTATGTAAGCTGGATCTAATATATCTTGCATAATGACACAAACTGGCATTTGCTGATGTTGAGTGCGGGTCTAGTTAGCTTCAATTGGAAGCATGTGGCTGAACTAGCTACTTTCCAGATCTTTAGGGATAGCTTAGTGTTTAAGGATCTGCACAAGGGAGCAGAAGGTTGTGATTTTACACTACAATTACTGTACTACAACTTCCAGGGAGCTACTATTGGTCCTCAGATGTCTAGCTTCATGCACACAATTACTCCACATCCATTGGGGTTTTTTTTTTTTGACTACTTGCTAGTAAGTGGATTGAGTGCTCTAAATTGGTCTTAGAGAAGTCAACTTGGGTTTCTCAGATTAGCCCAGGGCTCTCATATAACAAATCTAACAGCAGTTTAGCACCAATCAATACTTGGAAGCCTCTGAGGCATAGTAGATCTGAAAGCGGAATCCTAGGTCTTCCTGCTACACCAAACCCTAAGATTCGTCTTAGAAATATTTAAAAATAAAAGGGTTTCAGACATTAGAAGTGAAGTTGTAGGACCTGGCAATGGAAAAAGACAAGCACATCTATTGTTTCATCTTTCACTGAACTTTGTCCTTGCATCTCATCATCTGTAAAGGTTATGCCTTTACATATAAAGCACAAACCCTGACTGTAGATCTGCATGATCAAAAGATTACAGCAGTGTAGACTGTGGAGGTCAGCTGATTGTTAATCACTACCCTGAAGTTCCTAGTGGGTTAAGCAGGTCATTTTGGTGAGGATCTTGCTCATGATGCAGTAGATTGCAGAACTAGATGTAAAGCTTCCTTATTTACATATTCCTTAAGTGAATATATCTTATTCACTTCCAGAATGAAGCGTTATTGGAGAAAAAATGATTTGTTGTTTAATCTCCAAAAAGCAGCAATTGTGACTTTCCCTGAGAATATACATATATTTGCATTATTTCTATAAAGTAGGTTTGCAGGCATGAAATATCAATTTATTGCCAAACAGGAAAATATAAATTTTATGCAACTACGAAAGCTTTAACTCACATCCTTTTGGTTAAACAGCTTTTGATCCTTAAAGGAAAAATCCACCCTGAATGACTTCAATATTTCTCATCAACATGCGATCTTCAGTGGTGCAAAAGGTTAACTTTATGATTGAATTTTGACTTCCATACATCCATTATTTACACTACTTATCCATTAAGGGTCGTGGAGGAACTGGCGATAAGTGGGGTTCACCCTGGGAAGATCACCTATCTACCACAGGGCTAACACAGAGACGAACAACCATTCACATCTACATTCACACCTATGGGCAATTTAGAGTAGCCAGTTGACCTAATCGGCATTTTTTTGGGCTGTAGCCGGAAACTGGAGCACCCGGAGGAAAACTATGCGGGAAAAGGGAGAACATACAAACTCCGCACAGAAAGGCCCTAAGTTCCAACCCAGAACCTTCTTACTGTGAGGTGACAGTGCTAACCACAGCACCACCTGCTAATGGGATTTATCCCTCGCTTCATGTCTACCTAAAGAGAACGATGCAGCAGAAATTTAGACAAGGACCTTGGAGTGCAATGTTTGCTATCTCTAAATATTTCTACATTGGATTTCTCATTAATATGGTGTTGAGTGTTGCTGGAACAAGATGAGTGAGAAAAGAAACTCTTGATCTTTTCAGGAGTTAAAAGCAAAACCTGACTGTACGTATACACATCAATATGTTAATACATTAAAATCCCATCATGGCTACTATTGTGGGTGTTTTTTTCTGCAAGTTGGTATAGTTTATGTTAGCAACTAGACAGTATGCTAAAATCTTTTTTCCTCTGTTTTCAATTTGATGGAATGCTCTTTCCACATTCTCAGAAGCCTTGCTGTGAAGCGAAGTGGAGTTGATAAGTGCTCACAATTAGGGAGGTGAAATTAAAACTGGGGTTTTATATAAACCAATTAAGGGAGACGCTCACAGAAGAAAAACAGAATCAGGCGTATTTTGTGCCTCTCAATATTTCTTCACATATTGAGGTGCTGCAAGATGTGTTTCTAATGTGATTATCCATGACAACACTAGTTTTAGTTTGTGCTCATCTACAGCAGCACATATGTATTGACATCAATCATTTGTAGGCAGCAAGGGAAAATGACAAAGTTAAACAAGGTCATGCAATGTCCATTATAAATTTATGTTGTTTTTATTGGTATTGTGTGGACAGAATGGCTTTTCTGCAAGTGGAAGTTATACTAGAGATCTAATCTGTGAAAAGTGTTACATAAATAAAGCTTGTAATTATTATTATTTGTAGAATACGAAGCCTGTGAGCGCAAGTCTCAGGATTACCAGAGAGCCAGGGTTGACCCTTTGACCCAGGCTCCAATCCTTTGATTGCTCAGCTTTATGTATAGTTTGAATTGTGATTTGTGTTCTGTTGAGTTTTTGAGCTTGTTCAGTGACAGTCAAGAGTTCAATAAAGATGAGCGAATCCTGCATCATGTTTTGAATGACTCCTGCCTCAACGATTTCAAAATAGTTATCCTCCATTTTTTAATTGACTTCGTGACATAACAGCAAATAGGTTGTGCCATGTCGCTCACGTCCCATGGCAAGGAAACTTTGTGTAAGAATATCTACTGTAATCCCTATTCCAAGTTCATTTTATTTCCAGGTTGTAACACTACGAAATGTGTGCACGTTTATGGTTCACTGTATTAAGTTCACTGTATATTGTAATTTTTTTAATGTGTCACATTATAGGTTAGTCATATGTTTCCTGCCAATTAACAACCTCTCTCTGGTGATAAGCTCTACCACCAGTCTTTGCATTAGCACCAAATCGTCTTGCCTTCTTTACTCTGCATTAACGTCTCTGCATTAAAACTATAAACATGTGATTGGTGCAGCCAGCAGTTACTGGTTTTGTTCAGGCAGAACCTTCAACAATTTCTTATGGTGCTGGGGGACCACACTGTTTCTCTTTCTCCCTCTTCATTAGCATCCTATTGTTCCCGTACAGTATAGACAGTTCTTGATGCAGAACAGAACGAGAGGCAAAGGAGTTGCTGCATGATCACAAACACCTGTAGGACACAATGAGAAAATGATTCAGCGGCAATGAAAAAAAGAATAAAAAAAGATGTTGGCACAGCTGCTGTTATTATATGAATAATAATTATACTCTGTAACACAATATAATATGAATATTTATACCACAGTGCTGTTGAATCCTCAGTAAAGGTTTCACTGATTTATATTAATGTTCTTGTTCTAATAATTTATTTGGACCATGGCATGGTTGTTGGTGCTAACAAACATCCTGCGAGGGGCAGTTTATGGGGAGAAATGGCTTGTTGACAGGTTACAGTGATGGTGTTATAGGGAAATATGGAAAATAATCAGGGACAGGGTGGTGTAATGCAACCCAACATAAAGTAGACTTAATGTTACCACCTTAGAGAGCATTATTTTCCCAGCCAAAGTGATTTTATTCCTTTTATACCACAGCCATTTGCCAAAGATTATAATGATTCATTTTTAATGTATTACTTTTTAACAGTTTATAGTTACTTTTAATGTTATGGAACATCCATACACAAGTTGTCACTTATGTTTTAGCATTTATAAACACCCATTCAATCACCAGGCTGTAAACCATGCAAAGGTAAAACACGGTCAGATTCTAGGCATTCTGTCTTCATCTGAGATTTTATTATTGCTACCACAAAGAATTGAAAACTGAGTGAAAGAGACAACACTGAGACAATGTCATGAACTCACATTGACTCCATTTGCAGGCATAACACCCTCATTAAGGATACAAATTAGGTGATTTCTTTGTGTTGTAAGTAGGCAAAAGGAGATTACTATTAATGCTGACAGAAATTCACAGCTTGTCCAAGAATAAAATAGAACGAAGGACCCTGGAGCTCCATCAGAGAACCAGTGAACCAGAGAGCTGTTCATGGTGCTGAGAAATGATTTAGAAGCTCATTGATCCGCCCCGTTCCACAACCTACAGCTCTCTGCTGAGTAACTGCTCCGTCAAAATGCCAGGCAGCAGAATGATGCGCATAAAGCATGGTCATGACTCGCATCATAATCTTGCCCCAAAGGTTGCGCTGCACTTTAAATTAACACCCCAAGTTCTCAAAAAGACAGCTTTCCCTGCTGAATTTGAAATCCCGAGACGTTTGAATGGATGTGGTGCAGAAATGACGGCTCGTTAGTTATTGAACTTTTCATAGCCTAAGTTCTCACTCTTTTTCATTTTTCTAACAGAGATGAATTAATCTACTAGCCAGTTAGATAAATACAGATTAAGGGTGTGATGGTTTATCAGAAGGAATGTATTCCATGATGTAAAAGTCTGAAACAATATCAATAATAATAAAATAGTTTCAGTAACAATAAAATAAAACAAAATGGCAAAGTAATAAATGACAGCATACTGTGATGCACTTCCTGTGACCACCCCAAAGTTGATTACATTCCAAAAACCAGCACATCCCAAGGTTCTGTTCCTCTCTTACAATTTCAAACAACATGCCGTACTTTTTATCCAGTTATAGTTATGTTTACATCCAGAAAAAGAGTTAGTTCCTGTTATCATTTACATCATAGCAACAATTGTTCTATCACTTTCTCCCTAAGTTAAAGAAAATAACCTACAGCTTTTCATGTTTCCAAGAGTCTTCTGTCCTGAAGACTTTCTTGTGTAGGCCAAACTTCACCTCTGACTTTTACAAAGGCTTAGATCATGTGGATCATCCAGCATACAAGTCCCAGTGGACAAGCTGTTACTACAGAAACGATAATGTATCATAGTAACAGCATTAATATAAACCTTGCGGTCAGATTTGAGAATTTCACAATATTGAGGTATAAATAGAGATAGATATTACAAAAAATAGTCTTATAAACATATACAAAGAACACCACTTACATCCATCCATCTATACTGCTTTATCCATCTGGGTTGCCGGGGTAAGCTAGAGCCAATCCCAGCATCTTCAGGCGAGAGGCGGGGTACACCCTGGGCAGGTCACCAGTCCAGCACAGGACCAACACAGACAAACAACCACACACGCTCGCATTCATACATATGGGCAATTTAGAGTAGCCAGTTGACCTAATCTGCATGTCTTTGGACTGTGGGAGGAAACCGGAGTCCCCAAAGGAAACCCACGCATGCACGGGGAGAACATGCAAACTCCACACAGAAAGGCATCCTGGGTGATCCGGGGATCGAACCCAGGACCTTCTTGCTGTGAGGCAACAGTGCTAACCACCACACCACCGTGCCGCCACGCCACATACAAAACAGGAAAAAAAATATATTTTTCACTGGGAATCATCATTTTTCACCAATCCTAGCTGACTTCAGGTGAGAGGTGTGATCTGTTGAAGGTCCCAACAATTAATATTTTCTCTAACAGCTAACTTTAAGATGGAGACAAAATGGACGATGGTGATGACTATTTATAGCTGCTATAACATAAGTGATAATATAAACTAACTTGTTTAGCGGATGTTCCACAACAATATACATGACTGTAAATGGATAACAAGTATAATTTCTCTAGTTCCCTTGCTCTGGTTGTGGAGAACCCCCAGTTCTCAACTAAATAATATCCTTTTCTGAGTTGAAGGAAAGGACTTTTTTTTTTTTTTTACAAACAGGGTACATTCCAGGACAGGTTATCCATGTAAACATAAATATGCATTTGGACCATAACAGTTTTTTCTAAAGAGGTTTTCTCACCCACAAGATACTTTTCTCCTGAGTTCATGACTTAAACCATTGTTTTTTAGCATGTCTTTTTTTGTCAGATTATTCATAGTATTAATAAGAAAAATAAAATCACCTATTGCACCTTTCAGCTTTCTTTGCACTAACATTATGTTGTTTAAAGATGTTGTTTTTAAGAATATAAACTTTGCGCCATGATGCTTTACAATTTACTGTGATTTAAAATAATTAACATGTTTTAAAATGGCAGGGGCAGAATTTGTTGAATCTGAGAAGATCCTGTATATTTTTTTTTTGAGTGAGAAATAAGACGCAGAACTGTTACGAACAGAAAGGTAAAGAATATTAAAAAATGTCTTAATTATCAGGTCACTTGTTGTGAGATGGACTGTTTGAGGTTTCAAATGGAAAGGAGAGTCAGCCATCAAGCTGGCTCTTAATTTTTTCCATTTATTTATTTATTTAAACGGCCGCAGCCATGGTAACTGTCGCATCATGTGGGAGTGTGGAAATTTCTCGCATGTATCTGAAGCATATCTGCATCATAGAGGCAGGATATTAATTTCTGTTTGCGCCTAGGAGTCTTGCAGTGGTTTATGAATTTGGACTGAAATGACTGTATTACTTTGTGTGAGCTCTTATGACTACATGTTTATTTTTAGTCTTTTTAAACAGCGAATACATCTCAGACTACAGCTTACATTGTGGTAGAAATGGGCCCCGGTGCTTACTATGCACTATAACTTACTAAAAATAAGCACACTGCTCTAGGTAACATATTTAGTTCCCTACAAATATTGGACATTTTGTTCAGTGACTTCATAAAGGGACAAAAATATTCAAAGATTTAGTCAGGCAGACGAAAGGGAAGCTGTTAAAAGTTCTGTGTTAGAAAGTTTCCATTTAAAAAGAACCATTAACCTTCCAAAGAACCTTTAAGGAACCTTTTTTTCCCCCCTAAGAGACAGTGATGTTCTGCCAGATTAACCCTTTCACCAACATCTCACCATGGATATGCACTATCTACAGTATGACACAGTGCACAGTGCATTGTGGGTATTCTATATCACCCTAATGCATGCATTTCATGAAAGTACTGAATGATCTCCATTATTACGTTCATTCATTCATTTATTCATTCATTCATCTTCTGCAATCACTTCATCTTGGTAAATGTCGCAGGGAATCCTGTGCCTTTCCCTCTTTAGAGTCACCCATAAAGCTACCGGCTTGAGGTAGGAGGGAACTGGAGAACCCAGAGGAAACCCTCAATGGAGAAACGGTAAAAGTAACCCAAGCCCAGCATCAAACTATATGGCCAAAGGTTTGTGGACACCTCACATCCATATGTGGTTCTTCCCCAAACTGTTGCCACAAGGTTGGAAGCACACAATTGTCTAGGGTGTCTTTTGTATGCTGTAGCATTACAGTTTCCCTGCACTGGAACTAAGAGGCCCAAATCTGATCCAGCTTGCCAGTGCTACTGTGCACAAAACCAGCTCCATGAAGACATGGTTTGCCAAAGTTGGAGTGGAAGATTTCAAATGGCATGCCCAGAGCCCTGACCTCAACTCCACTGAACACCCTTGGGATGAACTGGAACAGGAATGCTGACTGCATCCCAGGCCTCATCACCCAACATTAGTGCCTGACCTCCCTTGTGGCTGAATGAGCACAAATCTCCACAGCCATGCTCCAAAATCTAGTGGAAAGCCTTCCCAGAAGAGTGGAGCTTATTATAATAGCAATGGAGGACTAAATCTGGAATGGGATGTTCAACAAGCGTATGCGGGTGTGATGATCAGGTGTCCACAAACTTTTGGCTATGTAGTTTATTTGTATTTGTATTTGGCCATATAGGTTGAGTCAAGCTTCTGCTCAAGCAAAGTTCAAGACAGGTACTGGACTGGGAATCAAGTATAAGGGAGCTCATAATGGGTTTCTACTTCAAACCAAATTTGACAGGAAAAGCAGTTAGTCCTTTAGGGTTCTAGAATTGAATTCATTGTCTCAGTCTCAAAAACTCTAAATCTATGTTAAGTCAGGTAGGTCTTAAAGAACCAATCTCAAGTATGGTTACAAATGATGAAAATTCAGATTTAAGTCAATAAATAGGCTAATGCTACTTTATGACACTTTGAGTCACTTTCCAATACATTTCATTTCATTTTTGTAATGATGGCATGGTGTATGAACACTACATATTTTTGGACAGTTGGTGCAGGTGGTAGGATGGCACAAAATTGAAAAAGCTCTTAATTCTGAATTCATATATTTCCAAGAGTTGTGCTCCTGTGATCCCAAATCCAATCAACTCCTCTCATTTCCTTCGTTTTCAGAGCATCACAGTGGCACTTTCATTAATATGATTCAAATTTAGAATTTACAGACGCTGGCAGAATTAACAGTATAATATATTTCTGTTTTCTTTGTCACTACATTCAGCCAATATTTTAGTAATATTGTAATAAATGCGGAGCCATGGGTCCAAGTACATACATTTTTATTCTGCTAACAATCCATCAATCGCACTATTTAAAAAAAAAAGCATGCAACTGTACAAAATATATAGATACCAGGCTAATGTAGATCTGAAGGCATTAATGAGAAAAGGTGTATGATGGATACAGAGTTCACGAGCCGTGCCATGGCTATGGCAGGCAGAGGCATAGTCAGACCTTTTAGTATGGATTGGCCAGGTTAGATCGATTGATTTAATAGGGGCGGCAATCAAAGGGGAGGCAAAATACCAATCTAAAGCCGTAGAAATGGCATAACGTAGCTACGCCTATAAGGCTTGAGTAGGACCTGCGTCAGCCATAAAAGACACACCTAAGCAACATTTGTAACATTTAACAATAGAACATTTATGTCTAGTGTCAGCTTGTCACTAGAGTGAATGCAAGGTCAAGCTGATGTTTGGTCTAGGTTTTACATTCGCATCAAAACAAATTTGTTTCAAACAATCCCAGAAAGCAAAATTCAGAATTCTGAGCACACCTGCATGCCCTTGCACTATTAAAACGTGATCCTGTTTTCCCCAGGTGTTCAACTTGATGGTAGTGTTTATCTGGTGGCTGTCAAAGGCAAAACTGATTGTTTACTCTTTTTCCCTGTCGAAATCACTCCTCATGCAGCTCGTCATTGCTCTTTAATGAGCGAATTCACAGTGAGACCTGGCTGTTTGATGACATAAACACACTTATAGCACACATGGCACCTCTCGCATCTAGAAATAGATGGGATTCCTCAGAGACCTTCATCCCCACCCCTCTTCATTAAACGTTCATATGTGTGAAGCTTCAATCCCGAGCGCTTATTAACTCAGTGTACATCAGTAATTCCTGGTTGTGATATGAGACGAGATTGTTAAAGTGTAATGCTCAGCAATGAAACCATTAGGGACGGGCAATGTGTTTTATATATACTTATAATGTGTTTCGTCGATGGTGTAATAAAAATGATGTAGCGCAAATTATTACACACATCTGAAGACAGTTAGATAGCTTAATCGGGTTGAACCGTAAACTTAGACTTGCATTAAATTTGTAAATAAAAAGAAGAATTTTGAAATATTTCAAAGAAAACTCTTTAGACTTTAGATGTCAGTAATATCATTTCTAATGAATATCATTGGATTAAATTAGTATGTAAATGCAAAGATTTTTAGACCTCACTGCATATACGCTTAGTGTACATTTAATTTCTCCTTCAAAGGCATATGTCCAATTTTGCATACTTTTTTTCCACTCAGTTTAAAAGTACATCTTTCCTCCAAACGGAATAATCACAGAATAAACTCAAGATGATGTGTTAACTGGGATTTCCTTTATTTATTTCCACAGCTTACGCAAAATGCTGCTGACGCAAACTGAAGATGAAGATGAGGTAGGAAATCGGCTCACTGTATAGAAAAAAAAATACTGTCAAAAATGATTATTTACGTCATCTTTAGTGTGCCGGAACTTTTTGAAAGATCCTCAATCCTATCCAAAAAATAGTATGACCTTAAATTGTAAATTGTAATTGCATTGTACTTTATTTTTTTCCCCTCATAATAGCAGCAGCTCTTTAACGCCATCGGCCCTCAAAAATGCATCATTTGCAACAAAGGTTGTTACAGAACATTGCTTATATGCGCAGAAGCTTATAGTACAGTTGTAGCTTTGTTGACGGATGCTCATTATATCAAAGCTGCAGCCTTATTGTGCTGGGACAATACATTTCGTAACAATGCCGTCCAACTGATTTGTGCTCCGTGGCAAGGTGATCACGGTTCATTTGCATTTATGTCATTTGTGCTTGTTTGGTATTGGACGACGTTCCGCACAGCTTTCACGACTGCAGACGTCATTTGGAGAATAATAATTTGTTGTTGAATAACAATACACACCGGTGTCCTTAGAAGTAGCAGGGAGCAGATGTTTCCATTTTCAGCGATAGGCGTGCTGATACGTCACACCAGCTGCCAAAATCGGAGCGCTCAGGAACAACTACCCACAATGCAGTGAAAAGGAGGGAGCAGGAAACAAGAATGCAAATTGATTAACAGATAATAGAGAAGAAGAAAAAAACAGAGAAATTAAAGAGCGCATGTGCAGAAGGAGTGTGTATACACACATATACACACTTATAACTGTGCACACTGACCCCGCACTCACACACCTCTCTCATGCATTTGTAGTATAATGGCTTTTCTATTACAACCATTTCAACTGAATAGTGCCTTACTTCCTGTGCATTTACTGTATATTCAATGCCAGCCTTCTGCCTTCGGCGCAACAGTCCTGCTTCTGGGATCTATTCCTTCGAGGCCATATGCGTGCGTACTTCTTTACAGTGGCGTGAGAAACATTCGAATTCCTTTTTTCTCAACTGTGAGCTAAAATTGCAGCAGGACCAAATGAAGCGCATAGTTACTAGTTTACTTTTTAATTGTGATAAAAGAAAAGAATAACGCAGTATTCGTGCTTAGAAATAAGGAGTAATAATACATGGGGCCAAAAGTACAAATCCTAAATCAAGCTTTAAATGTAGCAAAGCATGGCAGAGCTAATCACCCCAGTGACCTTTAAAAATATCAAACACTCTGCAGGCTATCTAAGGTTGTTCCCAGTGCAAGCGTATTTTCAGGTATATTAAGCAAAATCTTATTTTGTAAAGGAAAATAAGATGATCATTACTGTATGGAAGGGATAATGTAGTCATTATTGGGAAATTATCCCCCGACAAGGCGCTGCGTGACCCTGACGCTTCCGTTGATGACATAATTCTTTAGCAATAGCAACAGTCCGTTATATAGAAATGATGTCATAATTCTGACCAATCAGAATCTAGTATTCAAATAAGCCATGTAATCATTCTTAACAATTTATAGCAAACTTGCAAACGATTACGATTTTGAACTACAGCAAAGTTGGAACATCTGTGAGACAAGTTAGCTCCTGTTACAAAGCTCTGACACCAGAGACTCCTTCCATAAATCCTGTCTACGATGCCTTCACTTTGCTCATTTCTTTGCACAATAATGGCATTTCTAATGCCAATACTTTTTATTCAATATCTGGTTTATATGGAGCGTCCGCCATACAACAGATCCTAAATGATAACGTATTAGACATACTGTCAAGTGTGCTATTAAAGAAAAATGAATAATCAGAATTAAGATTCAACAGAGCTGTAGTATAATTACTCAATAAATTATAGTAGCTATTAAATATTGAAACAGCCGAATAATACGTTGAGACTTTAAAGTATTGCTTCAGCTGGAAACTTTGACACAGTGTTTGATGTTTGATATTTTTCACACTATATTTCGTGTTTAAGACAAAAAAAAAAAAAACACCCTCCAGGTGTTGTGTTTTATCTGCAAAAGCTAGAACACTGAATATGGAAAAGTGTAAAATGCCCGGGAGGTCATAAATACTAGATTGGGAAACGCTGCTCTGATGGTGTGAACATTAACAAAGCCACTTTACAGAGACACTTTAAATTTCACAATGGTGAAGTTTACCTATCTGATGGCTGCATTTGTTTGCACCCTATGTTGATATATATATATTTTTCCCCCACACAGGTGGACAATGCTATGGAGGATTCCTGCATTGTGACTAGTCATAGTCTAATGTTCTATTCTCCTCATTGATTGGACCTTTGAAAATCAGACTGGCCCTTTTCATTACAACGTCCTCAAGATCGGCAACAGTTAAAGCGTATAAGTTTATGGAAAGCCTGTTTGAAGTCCTCGTTGGACATGGTGTAAATGATAGGGTTGATGAGCGAGTTCAGGTAGCCGAGCCACGTGAACAAGTCGAACAGCTCTGGGTAAAATATGCACGAGGTGCAGATAGGCACGAGTAACGTGTAAATGAAGAATGGCAGCCAGCACACTATGTAAGCCCCCAGTATAATCCCTAAAGTTTTGGTGGCTTTCCTTTCCCGAGCCGCAGAGATCCGCTTCTTCTCCAGAAGCGCATCAGACATGGTGACTTTCACCTGACTGTTTGCCGAGACAGAGGCCGTTCCATCGTATGACACCAGTTCAGCTGTGCCATACGTGAGTGATGTAGTGGACGCCACCGAGCCAGGCGAGTGTGTGATCAGGTGGGCGGACGTGAGTCTTTTGCCTGGCTTTTGGGGTGACTGTTTTAAGATCCGTTTCCGGGCTTCGACGTAAATCCTTCCGTAGAGCACCACCAGCAGCAGCGTCGGGATGTAGAAGGCGCCGAACGTGGAGTAGATGGTGTAGAAGACGTGGTCTTGGTTGACGTGGCAGCTGGTGACCTCTTCGTCCGCTTTGACCTGCCGCCAGAAGAAAGGTGGCACCGAGATGGATATGGCAATGACCCAGGCGCCAGCGATCATGGCGGCCGCGCGGCCACGCGTGCGCTTTGCAGAGTACCCCACGGCGTCCGTGATGGCCCAGTAGCGGTCAAGCGCAATCACGCATAGGTGAAGAATGGATGCTGTGCAGCACGTGATGTCTGATGACAGCCACAGGTCACACGCTACCTGGCCCAGCGTCCACGTTTGGCTAATCGTGTACGCAGCACTCACAGGCATCACCAACACCGACACGAGCAGGTCAGTGACAGCCAGAGAGCCGATCAAAAGGTTGGCCGGTGTGTGCAACTTCTGGGATTGATATATGGTGGCAATGACGAACGCATTGGACAGAGCCGTGGCGCACGTGAGAAGACAGAGAAAGACAGCCGCGCTCGTTTGCGCGAGCACGCTCGCGCTCTTTTCCACCGTCTCGCCCGTGTAATTCGAGTCCGTGGAGTTGGACGAAAGGTTCAGGAGCTCTCCATACGCCACGGGGGTCGGCTTAAAGGCTCCAGAGCGCTCCATCGTTCGGACCAGCTTTTTAAAACCTGCGTGCGCTCATCCTCTGCGTTTCTTGCGTGTCATGGTGAAAAGACTTATCCTCGTTCTCGGTGCATGGCAGATGCATTAAAAAAAAAAAAAAAAAAAAAAGTTTTAGGATTACCTTTACTTTCTTGCTGTGCTATATTATGTGGTATTCCGTTCGAAAGGCAAAGACAAAACGAGGCGTCTGAAAAAGCATCTTTGCGTCTTCTCAACTTGTTTATGTCCCATGCGTAAAAGAGTCGCCTTGAGAGAGTGTGTGTGAGTGTCAGCTGCGCTGCAAAGCACTGCTTTCTTCATCCTGGTCGTCTGCAATTCCGTGAAGCATAGCGCTATGTGTGTGTGTGTGGGTGTGTGTGTGTGTGTGTGTGTGTGTGTGTGTATCCTGGCCCACTTCAGAAGTTGGAATGATGCTCCCGGTGCCGCGCGCTCTGCTTTATGCGCTCGCCGCGCGCGCTCTAGCCACGCGCATGCACACTGGGGGCGCTCACTCTGAGCCTGTCACTCACCGCCTAGCACATATGTCTCAGTTGTTTCAATACCCTCTCGAACCATCCTATACTATACAGTGCACGTGTATAGGATGCTGACAAAACTTATAGTTTAAAGAAAAGAAAAAGAGAGACCCATGCACTAAACTGTAACTATCAGTTGAAAGAACAGTTCATTGCAATGCAATTCAAATCATCACATCATCAAAGCATCACATTATTATAAGAATATGGCCAAATGTGTTTATGGACACCTGACCATGCCCTTACGCTTGTTCTCCAAACTGGATGTTCAACAAGCAAATATGAGTGTGATGAAGAGGCATCCATATATTTTAGCCATATCTTGTATCAAGAACAAATAGAAAGCGCTGATGCAATTTAAAAAACCCTTGACACAAAGAATAGCTGATGTTGCATGTAGGGTTTTGAATTGTAATTCAAATCCCTAATAGGCATAAAGGGTGTTTTGACAGATATAAATATGATTGAATTTCATATAGATTTCAGATGACAGGTAATCACTCTAATCACTTCTAATTTCATCAACACTAAACACCCTGCAATATTTCTGGGAATTACCCGATCAGACGTCCTGGACTTGTTGTGACTTTCTTAGACATAAAAAAGCACTATACAAACTGAAATGGGAAAATTATATGTACAAAGTCAATGTTTTCAAGGAATTAGCTGAGGTATACCTACGTATATGTACAATTCTTAATCCTGAATCACATTAAATATGTTTATATTGATTATT
>JAQQZR010000012.1:23970957-23990524 GCA_030068235.1 Notoglanidium macrostoma | reverse complement strand
CCACACAGAAAGGCACCCTGGGTGACCCGGGGATCGAACCCAGGACCTTCTTGCTGTGAGGCGACAGTGCTAACCATCTAACCACCGTGATGTTACTTTATCATCATGTCTGCATGCTGTGCTGTCCGCTGAAGTAGGCGTTGCTTTCAATTGATGTACCACTAAGTATGAAATCTTAATGAGTCATCAGTATAAAGAGCCGACACAGTTTCTTATACATTATGCATATATTTTCAGTTCTGTAAGTATGGATCTACTGATAGATCTAGATCTATTGGCACCCTTCAAGAGAAGATAAACAGGATAATCAACATACATGCTGATTGAATTTTTGCCACTCTAGGAGTAGCCTTTTATCTATAAAAACCTTTGGAAGGGTTTGTGAAAGAAGCTCTTGCTGAGAAGAATGTACAACATTTTGCCTAAATTGAATTGGTGGTGCTCTGGCATGGTCCTTCAGAGGCTCTCATGAAGACATTATGTCAAGACAAGTCTGCTAGGATGCCAGTAGGATGCTTTGGGCTTCCAAATGGTACCACAGAAAAATGCTTGCTCTATAGGCCAGGGATTGCGAATTCGAATTGTAAATGATGCTGTAGCTATCTGGAGCCAAGAGAGCAAAATTGGCCATTCTTTCTTTGTAGAAGGGATGGCATACTTTGACTCATCTGTCGATCAGAGTGCTAGGCAATTGTTAGCGACTGTGAGCTCATGTATGTGGAAGAGGGCGGATAGGTTTTTCCTGTTGGCTGGCGTCACGTGTCTCTAAGGAGGAATGTGAATAACACATTGTAATAGGAAAATAATGCACTTCAGGGTGCTTGTGGAAATTCATCAAGCCATTCATGGGACATAAAGAAGTTCTTTCCCCAACATTTTCATGAAGATCAAGTTCTGAGAGATGGTATGAGCTAAAATGAAGAATGCGTCACACTGGATGAAATAACTTCAAGGTTCCTACGGTGTGACCTTGCATGTGAGTGATGCTGGAAATTGCGGTTCTTGAGGACACAATGATGAATTCATGTGCTGCCCAACAAAGGAAATGTTTTCTTTAATGGTATAAACCCACACACTTAAGATTGGATCATCTTAGATAAAGCTCAACAAATGGACTCTTGGAGACAGCCGAATCGATTTGCTGTCTTGTAAATCTCTGTGTTGTGGGCATATCACACTGGAGCTGGGGGGTGGGGGAAGATGCTCTGCAAAACATCATGGTCAGAGAAAAGAAATCAATTTGGGGAAGCTGTTGGCAGTTTGAGATTGAGATGATTTGAAGGGGATAAACTGGACGTATCTTACACTTACAGCCTTTTTTTGTTCATCGTCAAAGTCTCTCACACGCTCGCATACATGCTGGAATGTACATGCCTCTTGTGAGTTTTTCAAACGATGAGTTGTTCCCCTGGAAAAAACGAGTTGTTCTGCTCTATAGAACGACGCCTTGCCTGCATCATACATTTGGCCCGCTTGCCCGTGGTGTAAAAGGTGTCTTGAATGCTTCTTCGTCGATTGCTTGTGATGGCATTTCATGATTCGACAAGGATGCAAACAAATCAAAACAAACAAACAAAAAAACAGCCACAACACTACTTGCTTAATATCAAAACCCAATAAAATGTATATGACCAGTCCAATTCAGCACTGAAGTGAAAATGACATTATTTCTTAACGAAGCATTATTAAAAACATAATTTATAGTTTATACAGAATGGTATGATAAACGGAAAGCTTTCAGGAAGGATACGGTAATTCAAATAACCACTCTTTCCAACCATTCTGAGAAGAAAAGAATCTCTGAAATGCTTTTTTGAAAACTCTATTTCAAAACCTGAGGCGGATGAGCTCTAACAGCAGAAGGACACATCAAGTTCCACTACTGTGAGTCACCGAAACATAACAGTTGATTAAAAAAGAAAGAAAGAAAGAAAAACTTTGAAAAAATTTATTTTATTTTTTTGGTCAATGGTAAGGTGAACGCAGCCTGCCTTGTGTCAAAAGGCCATCCTGGTGGTGGTGGTGTATAGATGTGGGGAATATTATTTTGACACACATTGGGCCTCTTTTTTTTATAGCCACTAGAAATTTTATTAATATTTGCAAAACGGACAACACACAGTAGCAAATCAAAAGCTTCAAATGTATCATCACTGGAGACTAGGCAGGATGCATCAGTGTTTACACTTCCAATGGAGTGTAGACATAGGCATTCTTGCTCGCGTCCAATTGTAGTTTGGTTGAAAAAGGATTCCATGCTGCCAGAATTTTCTACCAATTCTAATCAGTAAATTAGAAATCAGTACCAATCCTAGTGATATGGAATTGTGTGTGTGTAGGGTATCGCTTGAATTTAATCGGTTACGATTCTTATAAAAAGAAAAGAAAAAAAAAGAAAAGAGGATTAATGTTTAGATGATAAAGAAAATCTTTATTCTGCATCAGCAATAACCAGGAAGATGCTAATATTACTCTTAAGCTTTTTATTTTTGATATTTCTTGCATCAATGACCTCCAAACATGGTGGACTGCCAATAATTACGGTCTCATCCAGTGAGAACAGACTCGGATTTGTCCATAACTAGCCATAACTCCCAGAGACACTGTAACTCCTCAGCCGCTCAGTCAGTCGTGACATAAAACTAAGAAATACTTCAGTAATATCAATGGCGACCCCCTGTTTCATTTTTTCAAAATAAAAATATGGTGTTCATGTATCCACAAACACAGTATTATTTCATGAGTGTTGTACTATAGCAAAACTTTATTGAAAAATCAAGCCGTTACAGTGAAATACAAGCAGGCCGACGGCAGCCGCTATGCGGTATAGAGGGTTAAGAATAGATATGACTTGTGCCAATTGTTTTCTTTATTAAAGTGAAATTACACTTTTGACCATTCACTGTACATCTTTCACACTGTTGTCACGCATGCTAGCTTGTTAGCATGAACCTTGATGCATGACGTATTCACCAGATCCTTAGATAGCCACGCACATCCTTGCAGGTATGGAGTGTTTACGAATAGAAAAGCAGAACCAAAAAAATTTTTTTTTTATTATTTCAAAATTCTAAATACGCTCCTAAATGTGTGTGTGTGAGGTTTTTTTTTCCTCAAATTATTCAGTTGCCAAATGTTAACAGTTCACCATTGGGCAAACAGTGGATATACCGTATGGTGAGAATCCTTTTTTTTTTTTTTTTTTTTTTTTTTTTTTAATATTGCATTAGCCTAGAACATTGTGTATCTCCTCCTCTGAAACTGCTGTGAACATTGACCTTCAAGAACAATAGCATTTTTCCCGCCTTGAACAAAGCTACAGGGATTGAAAAGGCCCTACTCACCAAAACAAACAGCCACAGCATCATAACAGGGTGCAAAGAATGAACCGAATGAAGCACGTAGTCAAAGAGCTTCAGCAAGGTCAAATCCATGGCAGTAAATCCTAACCTTCAGCAGCAGAAACTTCTGCCCACGGCACCAGAGGAGAAAACTCCCACGCCTCATTCTTTAACAGTTCAGGCGCACCTGGGTCTCAGCTGTTTTCTTGTTTGCAGGTTTTGACAGTGTGAGTCATTGGTTTGGTTTCACACTAGTAAGGAGCACTGTTTAAAATAAATCTTTTCGTGTCAAATGGATATAGCGAGCTTCTGCATGGTTCAGTAGTCTTTGGGGTAAATTTTTCCCTTCATCTGCCAAGGTTATTGTCATTCTTATGTCCTATCTACTGCTATATGTTCAGGAAAATATCCTCCTATAAATAGTACTAGTACTTTTTTCCGTTTTGATCAAAAACTAACCTCAAATTGCCGTATTTTCCTACCGGGAAACCGCTCAAACTATGGAATCTTTGTTATACATCATGGCTTTTTTTAATGGCTCAAAATCCTTGTAGAGGAATTAGTAGGCATTAAGATTGCACCTGGGTTCTTTGTATTTACACACAACACAATTAAGAACCTCTGCACTTCTATTGAGAGGCCTGGGCTTGTGCTGCGCACTGCAGCTTATCAAATCTAGTCGGTCATCTCATCTCAGCTGTAATTTCCAATCTAGATTGCTACTTTGATTTGATGCCCATAAACACCTGCTAGCGAAAGGTTGCATTAATCAGTTTCATTGGGTCCACACATTGCATTTCACATAATATTTTCATGAGCACAAAGCCTATTTCACCCCAAAAGCTTTGCGGCTCATGCATGTCTGGGCAGGGAGCGATCATTTCTGTACTTTCTTGCAGTGGTTTAGGAAATATAATGTAGAAATCTCTGAAAAAATATATAAACCTTGGTTAAAACTCTGTGATCACATGAAGTTTGGAAATCCAGAGATTTTCATTTCTACCTTCTGTGACCGCTAGGACTTTCATAAAATGTAAACCAACACCGGAGCATGTGCTTCCCTTGGATTAAGGGAATGCACAGAATATTTTATTTTGTAGTGTTTCTAGCTAGTAAAAAAAAAAAAAAATCTGCCATGTTGGCCATCTTATTTGAGAGTTCTAATATTCATACAGAACATTAATAATGAACAATTCTAGGGGATTATAAAGGTACATATTTGCGTTCCTGTGACTGGCCATTTGCCATTCCATCTCATGCTGTTGCTCTTGAAGCAATAGCAAAAGCACAGCCAAGGAGATGTGGGAATAATTCAAATTCAACCTTTTTAGAAGGCTTTGAACCTTGGGAGACTGATGGTCCTCTGTGGGTTGGGATCATGGTGGTGTTTGAACCTCCTTTTTTCTGATCACCATGAAGCGAGTACTACTTGTCCTAGTTTGAAGCCTTCCAGGGCTTTGCTCTCCTCCTCCTCCTCCTCCTCCTCCTCCTCCTCTGTATCTGGCCTATTAAAGGCAGCAGAAGCAGAGCCACACTGGTCCTTGCTGGGACTCTGCTCCTAGGCACAATGGACAGCCTATGCATTTAGATGAGCGTTAATTCTGCAGAGGCAGAAAAAAAGAGGTCCACCCCAATGCACCATGACCCTGAAGGAGGGCTTTCCACAGCACCAGTTGTATCTTTCTAAATATCCCATTTTTGAGAAGCATCTTTCAGATCAGCCTTTCAGGCCTGTATGATGGAAGTGGATTGATTTTGAAGTAAGAAGTAATAGGAATGAGCAAGAAACATCCTATTGCTCCTTCTGTCATATCGCATTTTTCCTGCTGATTCATGGCTTTATTTAATTTTTTCTTTTCTTACTTATTCTTTACAGTTTGGGAGAAAGAGACATGCAGTGTTTTTCACTAGGGAGAAATAAATCACATTCTTTCTATATTGCTTTTGCTCTCTGTCATATCACTCTCACTCCTCCAGAGATAGTCGGTTGCGATTGAGAGACTTAGCAGTAAGACTGCAGTGACGTACGGCGTTACTGCCACTCATCCCTCAGCCTCATCATGTTTCCATGGTGAAAGAAAGAGGAGGTGAGGTCCACTGCCTTGTTTTCATGCCACATCCCTTAAAGAGCAACTCTACCAACCAAAAATGACAGGTATATATAAAAATAAAAGACGAAAAGAATTCACTTCAAATTTAAACCAACCTTGCAAGAATAGTGGCATAGTTTACACAGAATGGTTTGAAAAAGAAAAAGCATCCAGTTAGGGGCAGTTCTGTGGGAATAAATAACTTGTCTTGATGAAAGAGGTCAGAATAGTCAGTCTGACATGGTCAGAGCTGACAGGAAGGCTACAGTAACTCGAATAACCACTCTGTAAAACCATGGTGAACGGAAAAGTATCTGCGAACGGACACCTTGCTGAATCTTGAGGAGGACGGGCTACAGCCCCATTTCCAAAGACACTGCTTCTCTGGGATGCTCTTGTAATACCCAATCATGTTACTGACCTGTTTCCAGTTAACCTAATTAGTTGTGAGATGTTCCACCAGGTGTTTTTAACATTAAGCAAATTTTCCAACTTTTTTGAAACGTGTTGCTGGCATCAAATTCCAAACAAGCATATATTTGTTCTATTTTCAATTAAATATGGAACTACATGATTTACAAATCCTCAAATTCTGTTTTTATTTACATTTTACACAGCGTCCCAACAAAGTCCCAGGATCTTTGGAAATGGATTTGTAGACGTCTAAACGTCTCTGTTTGTTGGCCAAGAACAGGAATCTGAGGCAACAGTGGGTACAGGCTCGTCAAAACTGCACAGAAAAAGATTCGATGATGTTCAAGTGCCCAGTTTCGGAGAGGCTGTATATACTGTAGCCTCAGATTCCTGCAGTTCTTGGCTGACATACTGTATGCAGGCAGTTGTAGCCCATCAGCCCAGGGGTTAATGTGTTATGTATTCTGAAATGCTTTATATTCAAGACCAAAACCATGCACATTTGAGAATTACAGAATTCCAACTAGGCTTTGATTACTAAAACTGGCCATGAAACGTGGTGCTTGTACACAAGATGTGGAGCTCTCTACTGTACAGGAAGAAAGCTTCCTGTTCCCCAAAGATCAGCGAAGCCTCTCCACCTCATAAATCTTCTTCCATCTTGCATTTTCAGACACACAGAGAGCTATCCATCCTCTTTCTCTCTCTCTCATTTGCTCATTGTCCTCTTTTGCTTCTCTCTCTCTCTCTCTCGCGCTCTCTCTCTCCTTCTTATTGTCTCTCCCGTTTCTCACTATAAGTCGTCCTGAAGCACAGTCTTATTGCACCGCATCCCAGGAGGTCCAGAATTGAAAGGAATGACTTTTCACCCCCAGATTTATTATCTCCCAATACGTACCTTGGTTCTCCTTGTTCTAATTCTTCTCTTGCTCTTTCAGGCATTGTTCTTTTTTAGTCATGTTATGCTCGGGATAGTGTCTTTTTATTGTCATTAAAGCTACATGTCCCTTTTTTCATCTAAACTCCATGTCTCTTTGGATTCTTATTCTCTATAACTGCCTTTTGGGTCATACTTACATTCAGTGCATTTATCATTGGTCCCTATAGAGGATGTCACCTGAATTATTGGGCAAAAACAAATGTGCTGAAGTGAGATTTTTGCACTATTGATGAATCAGCAGGGGCTTGTTCAGTATTGCGTGCTACATACGTTATAGGAAAGGTATGAGTAGGTCAGGTTTCATAGAACTTGTAGAGCAGAACCAATGACATGATAGGCCTGAGCATGAGAGAGAACTTCCCATGAGTGCAACATTTTTCATGTAATGAAAAAAAGAAATATTGCAACAGTGAGGGAGGTGTCGAAGCCAAGACCTATAATGAAAAAAAAGGAGGCAGAAAAAACAAAGTTTCATTCTCGTGAATCCAAGGCTTCCAAAACGTTCATGTTACTACCTAAATTTGTCAAATGTGTAATTAAAATTTAAATTTATTGTTTAAGTTCAGCTAGGTCAAGTTAAATAAACTGCTAGCAAAGGCAGATTTTTTGCAATTGCACAACCATTCATAGTCAAATGAATTCTGAAAGTGCGTGCTATGCAAAAATATATGGTCTTGCTTTACAATGTGTTAAAATCCATATCAATCAAACTTTTTAGTGGTATAATAAATAAATTTGTCTGGAATCATGTGGAAATTGAGAGTTTGAATCCCGATGATGGCCTGGAGTCTAAAAGTTTCTGCGAAGGATTGTGTTACTTTCCCAATGTTGTTGTTTTCCCCCAGTGGTGGTAACTTTTTCCCCCAGGTTTTGCCTCCTTCCTAAAGTAATTAAACACGTTGGTGAACATTATGTATCATTATCGTTGTCACCTCGATCAAGCCCTGCTATCAAATCAAATTCATTCCTGTGCTTTCATGCTAGCATGGCTTTGCCTTAGTGGGAGGTTTATGAATCCTATTTTATATCATCCTCCACAGCAGTGATGCTGAAGGTCCCTATAAAAGTGCCTTTCCTCCAAGTTCAGCCTTTTTACAGCTGGAACAAATAGGAGTGGTCAAGTATTAGCGCTGAACAAGCAGCCGATCTAGAAATCCTCATGACTGGAAGTCATTTTCTTCTAATGATAATGTTTTGTTGCTGGCATTTCTTGCTCACCTTTTCTCTCCTCTGCATTAGCAGACATTGATGAGTGATCTGGTTGGGGGGAAAAAAATTCATATTCAATGATGGTTTCTGATATGCAGGACAGTTCCATTGTAGTCTTTATGGTTGAATGTGTTTTGTTGTGGTAGTCCCTTAGTTGCTGTCATGCTTCCTGGGAGCAATTGGAGCAGAGTAAGTAAGATCTTGTGCTCAGTGGTGTAGCCAAGAATTAATTTCAGTGGGGCATGAGGTAAGTAAATCATTTACTGTTAATTATCCATGAATAAACATATGGAAAATATTCCAGAGCAGGCTTCAAACCCAAAATCAACCCCCTACACACATGCATTTGATGGTCACTCCAGTTTCAGCGTTTTGAACCTCTTTTGCTTTTGTGAGAGCCATTTCACTTGGTTGAACCAAAAAGGATACAGAATTTGCATAAGGTAGCCTCGGTCTTGTAAGCCAGTGCAAACCAAGTGGGTCGACTAAGGTGTCTTTCATTGGTGGTTGAACAAAAAAGGATGCAGAATTTGCATATGTAAGCCTCGGTCTTGTGAGCCAATGGAAACCAAATGGGTGGGACTTGGTAGGTAAAACTGGCGGAAATTCGTTTGCCTTACCATTCGCCATCCCATCAATGCTACAACCATTCATAGCCAGGAGCCAAAGTGAGCAAAATTGGCCTTGCCCTGGTTGAAAGGGACAGCATATGCTCTCTCCAGCAATCACAGCTCATGTATGCAGAAGAGGGTGGATACGCTTATCTCAGAGTTGGGCGCAGCATGAGCAGCATTTCAAAAAGATGTGTAGAGGTTGGCTTCGTGTTGGCTTCGTGTTGGCTTCCCTCAGAGCGAGCACGTGTTAGTCTTAATCATCCCTAGATGGGAGTTGTTGTGTGATGGGGTGGAAAGTTAGTGACTAGAATTTGGCAAAATATGGAGGCGGTTACTCCAATCCAGATGTTGCTTGCAACATATAGACAAAAAATAGCCATCTGGTCCACTGAAGTGTGCTAGGGTTTCTGTTCTGTTTTTCTCTCTGAATTGCTAGTATTTTCTTGTTAGCAAGGTAGGAGGGGGACCTACTGTATAAGGGACATACCCATATGCTATCTTCTTTTCTTTCAAGACCATTTTAGACATGAAAACACATAACAAGTAAGCACTGGGATTCATTCAAAAGGCTCCTTGCTTTCTGATTGACTACTGTTTACTTTGATTCATTTTCAAAGATTTATTCTACAAGGAGGGTAGCAAGAGCAGGTTGTGACACAGTAGGCACTTTCAGACCAAACAGTTCTATGGACTCATTAAGAGGACCTACCCACTGGGAAGCTGCCTCGATAATTGTACTCCTTCAAGGGCTTTTTTTCTGTTTGCATCCGCACCTCCAGTAGGAATGCTGAAGTGACGTAAGGCGGCCGCCAGTTGCTATAGTGATGCCACTTTGTTTAGTGTTTGTTTTAATGTGATTCTCATCCACCAATGTTCTTGTGTTGCTATGAAAACAGCAAACTAGCAACATCAGAATTTAAATTTGTGTAATTTGTGTTATTTCGGTCGCATGTTTCTAAAGAAACGGATCATTCCACTGCACCAAGGAACGGCGGAGACCAGGAAGTGTTATGTGCTGACAGTTTATTCTTTATTTTACATTATAAAGAGCGAATTTGTTGTGGAAAATAGTCGGTGATTGCTTAAAATATGTTTACCTAACGTGGATTATTTTATAATGGGTTTTATATGTGATGGCAAAAAAACAAACAAACTTTGAAGTAGGAACTAAAAAAGTCCCTCAAAATGGCATTCTAAGAACTATGATCGTCCACAGTTCATGTAGTGCGAACACAAAAAATGGGGAACCTATTTTGGGGAAGCGCTATGAAAAAGTTCCTCTAGTCCGAAAGCACCTAATACAAGTTGTAGGAGTTCGTTACTTAAATGATTTTCTTTAAATCTGGCTAGTGCCTTTTTTGCTCAACATGTCAAACTATTTCGAGGCATCTTTTATAATGTGCAGAAGCTAATTTATCTGACTAGTAGTAATAATTAAAACAAATCAGTAAGCTTCTTAACCTACATGTCCGTCTTCCAATCTTGATTAGGGAGTGCGTAATGCTTTCTGACTAATTTTGAAGCTTTTTCAATAAGTCACGACATATTTACAAGAAAAATTGAATGATTTTAAAATAAGAAAATCAACTACAGTAGTATTAATATTCAACAGTTCTTTGTACCCTAACCTACCCTAACCTAATCATTCTACTGTTGCTTCAAATACTTGATGAACTTTTGCTGATCCTTACAAACCTTTCTGCTGTTTTCCAGGAAGTACCCGAGGGGCAGCAGCCACAGCAGGTAGACTGGGTCAGATATGAGAACTCCTTTTACCTTTTCTGGATCCTAGAGCAGCTGACTCAAACCAGGTCGGGTAGCTCAGGGACCGAGCACCACCACCTCCAAGCCCCGTTGGAAAAACTCATCCTCCCTCTTTCGGATGAGTTTCCCCTCTTCGCTCTTTACATGTGGAGAATCGAGGGACTTCTTAAGCCTGCTTGCACTCGAGGGACCTGAGCTCCAAAGCTTGTGTTCCTGGTGCATTTCAGCCTGACTCACTGTTTTCCTCTCAGGCAAGCTAATGTTATATTCAAAAATGTGCGATTTAGACGGCGTGGAAACCTATTGGAAGTCTGTGCAGTTAATGGTCAAATTAACTTGGACAAAAAGTAAGAAAATAGAAACATTGTTCATGACGAATAAACCAAGTGAATTGCTCTTCTGAAGGATTTGTCTTTATGGGTGAGACAGTCTGTATGTGTAGAAGGCATTTGCTGAAAAGGTCGTGAGAATAATTATGGACTACGCGTAAGGGATTTTTAGCTACCGCTCATCTAACCATACAGGGTTTAGGCTTTTATGGTACAACTGTGTCATTTATTTTTTTTTTTCTTCTCGGAAAAGACTTATTTAGCAATGTTCATTGTGACATTGTGCTGGAGGCATGAATTCAGCAATCAGAAGAATTTTCATTGGCCCTTGTTGCCACCCACCAGCAATTAGGATAGTCTTAAATTCATCATAAATCTCCCCATTAATCCTAAACGCTTCCCTCGAGCATGGCTATGATCCTTCCCTGATTAAAAAGCTAGACTCTGATCTTTACCTTCATCTCCAGCCTCTGTTCTCTTTCACTTTGTGTCTAATGGGCAGCTTCTTATATAAGATGTCTGCTGCTGATAAATTCTCATGTCAATAATTGGCTAACCTTTAATCATGGCTTATGATATTACCGTGCTATCAGATGTGATCGTATTACTGAAGGTTTAACTGTTCCAGACTCGATGGGAAGCCAAAATGGAAGATCATTTTCTGTGATCCCTTTTGTTTGAATGTCAGTTTCTTAACTTATAGTGCCTTTTTTTTTTTTAATGCGTTGACGGTCAATAATGAGAGAAATCATGATTCATGCATAATCAGGTTATCGTTAAAAGTGTTTCTCAAAGCGAATTCAAAACATGTCATAAATCAAATCAAAATAATTTCATTTCAAGGCCCAATGAAAATAAGAGATTCCTGCTAAAAGTCTATACTTCAGGCTTATTGAGCAGCAATGTCTGAGACAGTGGAGTTAGAGGAGCATCCCTACCCAAATTTATCAGGTATCTTCAGTTTTAAATTCTTCAAAGGAAACAGAATGGTAACGATTTCTAAATGGCGTGAAGCAAAACCCATGGCGATATCGGCATTTCACCGGTATACAGGTAAGCCATTAGCGAGCTGAACGCTCTGTATTAAGCTTAAGATGTCACTTTGATGTTAAGTAGTTTGGATTGCTTGTTGTGTTAAACATAATGGCCGCTACAGCACTTGTATTACAATGTCAATGTTAACTAAGGGCTAGCTAACATAGTTAACATAAGAACAGAATAGAAAATAGAAAAACATTCTCCTTTAGTTGTCAACATAGTAAAAATTAATTTGCATAGTTGATACTTAAGTATAATTAAACCAGATGACTTGTCGATTCTTACTTTGAGGAATTTTATTAATCACTAGTTTTACTTTTACTCAGCTGAATTAGTGCAATTTTTTATAGCTGTGTTTTTTATTCTAACAGCAGTATTTTTATTTAAGTCAGTATGTTTGGGCTTCTTTCCATCATTGTTCCCAGTATAGAACAAAGATATAAAGTAGTGAACTTTATTACATTATAATAATTAAGGAATAAATCACGACAAGGCCTGCTGTTACAGGATAGTAATCAACAGCGGGCATGGTGGTGTGAGGTGGCCGGACATAAAGCAGAGTTACTGTTATCACCCTGAGTAGTTTATTTCCCAATACCACTACACCACTATAGCAATTTACCCGTGTTTCACACATTGTCCAGTTTTCCTCAGAAAAGGAATATTTCAGAACCTCGGTATGAAATTGAGGTGTTTCATCTTTTCTCATTCGTGATGGCCATGACTGTTTCATAAATCCATTTTTTTTTTTGTCTTCACTTTCTCCTACTCCCTCGAGTTCACAAGCCCCTCATAAATAGCTCCATCAGTGACCCCATGATGCTGTCGCACGGACACGCTGAGATATTTGTGCAGGCAATAACGTTCCTGATGCTGAACCCATTTGATAGGGCATCATGAATTATGTTGCTGGAGCTGGATGTGCTGCTTGCGCGACTCCATGTTGCTGCTGATAACTATCGCCTGTGTATTGTCTCGACTCCCGCCTCTCCTCCTGCCATCTCTGCATCTCTCATATCCTGTCACCAGCATCCTGGGGATGAACTACAAGACAACAACAACCTCCAGGAGGAGAGGGAGTAGAGGTGGCTCTTGTGTGCTTAATATGTCAGAAAGATGCATGAACAATACCACTTTGGTCAGTCGCATGTAGGCTCAGGAGCGGATAAATCAGCAGCACAGGCGTTCGGGACGAGCAGATTTCATGTTCAGGGATATATTTAGCCTTATTGCACTTCACAGTGATGTGGTCCTCCGCTTGTTATGCTACACATTGGCACTACATGAGGAGCAATGAGCCTGGTCTGGTCTTCTGCTCTTGTTGCCCATCCATACCAACGTTTAACCTGTAGTGTGTGCTGAGATGCTTTTCTGCTCACCACAGTTGTAAAGAGTGATTGATACCATAGATTTCCTTTCAGCTTGGGCCAGTCTGCCAGTTCTCATCTGATCTGTCTGAACAACAAGGCGTTTGTAAATGCAGAACTGTAGCTCACTGGATGTTTTTTGCATCATTCTGCGTAAACTCCCTGGTATATCAGCAGTTTCTGAGAAACTCAAACCAACCAACAACCATGCCATGAGATCACATTTTCCCCTCTGTCCTGCATCCGTATGATTTTACGGATTGTTCTGCTGCCAGTGCTTTTTCGAAAGAACATATGAATGAAAACCCCCAAAAACGGACTTCTGATCCTTCAGGCTGCTCATTATAATGAACACGAGGCCACAAGCTAATACAAGCCAAATTCTGCCTTGCTTAAAATCTCCATTTCTGAAGCCTGACTTATTATTTGGTCTCCTTTATCATCATTTCAGATAATATAAAAATTCTAGAAGCCATAGAAAAAGCGGTATCGTCAAAAGTTAGTTATGAAACAGTAAACTGACAGCATATTAGAGCTTACTGATGGTGTGTTCAGAATTGAATATAAACTAATGTCAGTGGGATGTAAAAGTTTGAAATGATCTTTAAACCAGATCTGACAACAAATCATCAAATATAGACACCTGTTAAATTCCATCCTTCGTATAAAACCATTATGCAGTACACCAACTGTCTCGTTTTTTAGTAGAGACATAGGTTACTGTCAAACTGTCAGCTGCAGCCTGCTAATGGATATTATTCAACTTACATATGATATATATACCAAGCACTTAGTCTTCACTAGAATTGGCATCAAAGATGCCCCCTCAGATTTTTGACCTTGACACATATAAGTGCAGGTTTTTGATTTAAAGGCAGCCGATTTCACCAGGGAAGGCTGCTAGCATTTTTTTCGTATTTTAAACATCAAAAGCTATTTCGAGCTCGGGGATTTTATGGTGCTTGTAATGTCCTGCCCAAGGTTATAACCTTTAAAAGTATTATGACACCATCAAAAGCTAGTAAAATGGCTTTTGGGTTAAAATACAGGTAAAATCCGAGTCTATAAAGCTAATAAATTATGCTTCTGTTGTTATCTATACAAATATACAAAAAAAACCCTCCTATTTTCCCCAGTGCATCAAAACCATATTTATCTCTCCGACTAGGTACTCCATCACAGTATGATGACTCCTTAATTACCGCAGAGCAATTTTCCTTGTGTGTGAAAACATTAAAAGCTCATTACACTTGATAACTCGTTACAGTTAGACATGAGCTGCATTCACAAAACTGGGGCCTGACAGTAAATTGCAGCATGAATTGATGCAGGAGAGACAGATGGAGGGAGAAGAGGGGAAATGACAACAGCGTGAACTCTCTCTCCTCTCTTCTTTTTCTGCCGAGGTGAATGTTGATCATGGCTGGCAGAAATGAGAGCGTCTCCGCAGGAGGCAGAACCCCACAGAGTGCAGCGGAGCAGCCTGGCCGTGATATTCTCGTTTTGATATTGAAGTCATATTTTCATACCTCTGTATGTTAACGTTCAGAGCTTATGCCGAAATTTAGCTCGTAGCTCTAGAGTGAAAGCTAACTTTCCCAACCTAAGAAAACATTCTTTTAATAATTGTTTGGTGGTCTGGGAAAACCCTTTAAATAGTGACACATATATGTGAAGCAACAGCACAACAAGCAAACACTCCAAACATCCCAGTTGACCAAAACATTCTCACTCAGATCACTCCAGATCTGCTCCTTTACCTAATAGAAGGCTATTAACAAAAGGCTTGGCTAAACAAATACTTTTTCAGCCTAGATTTAAACACTGAGACAGTGTCTGAGTCCCGAACACTAATTGAAAGGCTGTTCCATAACTGAGGGGCTTTGTACGAGAAAGCTCTGCCTTTAAACAAGTTGAAATATATATTCACACATCTATGTAACAATTCCATAACTTGCAACAAATCACACAGACATTATTTCCTTTATACCTTCAATTTGTTCCTATATAATGCTTGACTCGAAAAATGAAATGAAAACATAAAACTGTGTTTATATCATATTCAGTCATATTCAGCCTCTCATTAAATGTGTAACGAGATATTAGGAAGCAAAGATCATTGTTGTAGCATTTGTACCAAGTACCATTAGTTTATGCTGATTGGATGGAGAGAGGGAAATTCATCTATTATTTATATATATAAATACGGTGTATATGGTGTGTTCGCTGTTGGTACCAAAGATGACCTCTACTGATAGCTGAAAGTTTATTGAGTGTCCTCTTTTCCACCACCACTGTCCTGACCTGGCCTTCTTGATTGGTTTATTGAGAGGTTTTTTTTTTGCGTCTCCAGCGCTGATGCCACCTCCTGACTGCACTGGCTACCACAGACTGATAGAAGACCTCTAACATCTTGCTGCAAACATTAAAGGACCTGAGCCTCCTCAGAAAGTAGAGTCTGCTCATCCATTTTCTGTACACAGCCTCTGAGTTGACCTTTCATTCCAGCTTGTTGTTGAGATGAACAAGAAGGTTTAAACTATCTCAACATCCTGACCCATAATGGTAATGGGGCTGGTTGTGTCCTCTTAATCCTGTAGTCCACCAACATCGCCTTGGTCTTGGCCACATTAAGGAGCAGATGGCTCCTCCCAAACTACTCAACAAAATTGTTGACCAGGTCCCTTTTACACCGCTTCCTGTCCATCCCTGATGCACCTGACCACCACAGAGTCAAGGAAAATTTCTGAAGGTGCAAGAGATCAGACCTGTACTGAAAGTATGTATTGTACACGGTGAAGAGGAAGGGGGAGAGCACTGTTCCCTGTGGTGCTCCAGTGCTGCTCAGCAGGCACTCAAACAGGCAGCTTCCCAGCTGCGCAACCTGGGGTCTGTCCGGCAGGTAGTCATTGACCCAGGAGATCATTGACATATCTACCTGCATTCTTCTCATCATCTCTCTCAGCAGGAGAGGTTGGATGGTGTTAAATGTGCTCGAGAAATCAAAGAAAGCGATTATCACTGTTGTGGTGTTATAGTCCAGCGATGGCAATTGCTTCAAGACTTCATGGGAAGCCCGGCTTCCCCTAACATTTCATTAAAATGCAGCAATGAAATGCTTACAAAGTGTCTATATTATTATCAGTCTTGGTGTAATTCAATATTTCAGTGAATCTAATGATCAGGTATCTCACTGCAATATCGCACTGTTCATTCATTAAACTCAAACTGTTTTCTGGTGAACTGTGTAGCATGTGGGAAAGTGTGCACATGACACAAGTGTAGCATGTGCCCCTGACACAGAGCTAACAGACATCCCTTGAAGCCTGTGCATCAGTTAGTGTCTTTTAGATGTTCGTGTTCTCGTTGTTTTAATTTGAAGAAAGGTGAAGGATCGTTGGACAACAGGTTTTTAATGCATCATTTTGACTCCCACCCGGGCTTACGGCTTAACAGGGAGTGCAAAAAAATTATAAGTATAAAGTTCTGTCTGATTATTTGCATTCATTTCTGAAGTTTGGCATTTATGGGTCTAGCCAGCAAGCCGTCACTTCCTTTTTCAGCTAGCAGCTTATCTGCTTTTTGGCCCAAGATGCCCAAAATTTTAATTCAAGGGTTAATTCAATTCAATTCAATTCACAGGGTGTGTTTGTCTGTGTTTATTGTTAGTCTTAGATTATAATTATATATAGCTCATGATAGAAAGTTGTGCTTCTCATATTTTAAGGAGAATTTTGTTTCCCACCTTTTGTAGTAGATCTGTAACTGCATCATCCACGCCTACCTGTGGCTGGAAAGCATACTATAGGGGATCCAGAAAAGAGCTAAGGTCTGAGATAGAACAGCACTGGTCTCGGCAGGACCTTCATGACATGTGATGTGAGGGCTACTGGTTCATAATCATTCAGGGAGGAAGGAATAGTCCTAGGGGTGTTGTTGCTGGTAGTTGTGATTCCTTTGTGGGTGTCTGTTGGGTGAGGTGAGTAATTGGGGAAGGTTGAGGTGTGAGTCCTCTGAACAAGGTTGGTGAGGAAAACAGTTGTGAGAAGGGGGAACTGGTCTAGACAACAGGGTTGGGGAAAAAATTTTGATCTTGGAGGAGATCAATGTTCAGAAAGTATTGAACAGCAAAGTTAGCACTTTCTAAATTGCTCCCACTGGTTGTTTTTTGGCTTTGAAGCCGGTGATCTGCTTCATGGCAGCCCACACCTACTGTGCATTGTTCTGCTGAAGGCTACCTTCCAGCTTCCTTCTGTGGGCTTCTTTGTTCTCCCTCAGTCTCAACTTCAACTCCTTCTGCACCCTCCATCCGTTTCTTATCTATGCTCGATGGTTCCTTCAGGTCCTCAGTGATCCAGGGTTTGTTATTAGGAAAACAACTCACCTTCCTGACTGCAACTCTTGTGTCTGATCAGAAACCAATGCAATCTGTTAATCAGTGCGTCATGATATTTGTCTTCCCAAGCTGGTTCACATAACACTTCCCAGTCTGTGGTTTCAAAGCAGATCTGCAGAGCTTCCTCTTCCTCTTGTGACCATCCTCATATGGTCATCTTGGACACAGACTGGCTTAGGACAACAGGCTGATGTGGATGTCAGTAGAACCAGGTTGTGGTCAGGTTGTGGGGGCAGAGCAGATGAATTGCATGCACCCTTCAGGAGTTCCAGTGTTCTGTTCCCTCTGGTAACACTGATGCCAAACTAGTGGAACTTTGGTAACGTAGTGGAGAGTGACAGATGATTAAAATCCATAGAAATGACAATGAAAGAGTTCGAATGTCAAATTTGTAAATTCCCTCAGCAGATAATATGAAGGTAAACCAACAGTGACACTCCTTCACGGTAACATGTCCCTGATTACACCATCTGTTGTTTACAAACAGTGCGACCCCTCCACCACTCAGTCCAGCATGTCTGTCCGCCCTCACTGTCTAGAAGCTGGGGATGGAAGCATTCGAGTCCAGAATATCCTTGGGCAGCCATGTCTCACTGAAAAACAGCACACTGAACTCTGATACTCCCTCGGATTCCCGATCAGTGCCAAGAGACTTAAAGTTTCCCATGATGATGGGGGAACTTAAGGGCTTGTAGCATATCCTCTTTGACCTTTTGTTTTGGATCCAGCTCTGCATCCTCTGTACGGTCTTTGCAAGTCTTCAGGAATATTGAACTAGATACCGGAGTGTGGCACAGATCTTTGTAGTGCCAGCAGTTGATCTTGTGTGTACATCAAGCGACCTGCTCTCTCCCTGTGGTTCTCCATTGTGGGCGTAGAGTGCATAATAAATTTTAAAAAAACTATGTGTCTAAACAGACAGGAAGTTAGACATTATAACAAGACATGCTGAGGAAATGAAAAGTGATATGATGGATATATAAGCAGAAAAACCTAATACAGGTAATATAGGTAAGATATAATGTCTCAAGTTAATTATAAGCCTTTACCAAAAAGCTGAGATTAAGTATAGACTACAATCTGTAATATCTGCAAATGGAACAGGATTATTCTAAGATTGAATATAGTAAAATGTCTAGAAAAAGGCCTAATAATCTTATATTTGAGTTATAACTTGTATTTGTCTTATAATAACTAGATATATGTGACTATATTGAAGATGTTTTTACTTGCCAAGATGTCATTTGTTTGCAGTGCATAAAGATTGGCAGATATAATTGGCAATAAACGTCACTGCGCTACGCGGATTCCTGTTATTCCTTACATCTTACATTCCCTCTTTATTTTCTCTCTCCTGAAGTTTATTGGACAAAGTTCTCCATCCTGAAGACTTTCCAATATAAGAAAATGTAAAGTTTCAGCTTTACTTCTGACTGTTAAATAAATAAAAACTATGTGTTTAAACAGACTGAAACTTAGAGGTTAGAAAAAGAAGTGCTGAGGAAAAGTGACATATGTAAGTAGAAAAACCGAATACAGGTAAGATACAATGTCTCTTGAGACAGGAGCACAACACCACTTTGAATACACAACACCATTTTGAATATCTAATGCTAATAGCTAACGCAGAAACGCCAGACATGTAGCTTGCATCAAAGAATCGATTTTTTTTACTTAAAACTTTACTCACACTTCATTTTAAGTCCATTTTAAAGATGAGTAAATAATATAATGTCCAAATATTGGGTGCTGTAGGCTACATTTTACTTACTCGTCGGAGCTGGATGTACAGTGCATGCCCAAACTGGCACTGACTCTGGCAACTTGTCGAGAGTGTGAATGTAGGGTAAGAAAAAGAAACTAAACACAGTTTGCTTATCAAACCAGTAAGCCAAAAAAAAAAAATCCTCCTGAGTATATTCCAATGGTGAAAAATTTACTGACTGTTACAAAGACACTCAAGGCTCAAATGTTAAATGTCTCGTCAACAGAAAACATCACAATATTGATTATTATACTTATTATTATTATTATTATTATTATTTGTTAAATGTTTATATATATA
>JAQQZR010000012.1:23941591-23960739 GCA_030068235.1 Notoglanidium macrostoma | reverse complement strand
GGCACCCTGGGTGACCCGGGGATCGAACCCAGGACCTTCTTGCTGTGAGGCGACAGTGCTAACCACTGCACCACCGCTGCACAGAAATATTTTTTTTTATTGTTGAAAGTTAAGGCTTGGGTCAGTTGGAGTTAGGCCTTTCAGCAAGGCTCTTGTGGACCACCAGGTGCAGCCTCACGTTCCACCATTGGTGCGCGTATGACAGTTTGGGAATCACTGTTCTGGACTATTGTGTTCTTCCAAATTTTTTGTCAAAGGCTTGGGGAAGACCCACATATAGGTGTGGCAGTCCAGTGTCCACGTACTTTTGGCCATATAATGTATCCTGTATAGATAAACATAAGTCCCTCATTCTTGTGCTCTCCAGGAAAAAGTTCTTGTTCTCTCCAGGAAAGCGCTATCCACCCTCTTCCACATACATGAGCTCACGGATGCCTTCGATTAGCTAGCATCGCTGTGATTGACAGGGGAGAGAGTGCATGGAATCCTTCCCACGCAGACAGCATAACCAGTTTTACTCCTCCCAGCCACAGATGGCAAACTTTTTGAGAACAAATATTCTTGACACTCTTAATTCAGTACACCTCACTGGGGTTAATCAGCAAGAGGTGTATACGTTTAACTCCTTGTGTCCATCTTAGCCTAAAGCACCATCTATGTTTCTTATACCTACAGTCACAAGACAAAAGTAATTGTGTGAGGTGAAACTGTCTGGTTTAAGCATTTTACTAAGTCACAGTTGTCCTGGCTTTTTTTTAGGTCACACCTGCATTTTATTTCCATTTGTGCAAGAGCTGTGATTATTAAACTTGCATGATAAGAAGACATCTGGTATAGTATAGTAGTACAGATAATTAGGGATGTTTTATTCAACTGTTTTATTACACCTCATGTAATATACACTGCTATTTAATAATGAATGCCTAACTTATTATGCAGCCTGTTGAATCTATTGTCTGATACACAGTCATCGAATGAAGGGCTTCGGATAAAAGGATCGTTATACCCCTACAATTTTCCTGTCAGATTTATAAAACTGGTCATTCAGCTGTGAATGAAATCTCTTCTAAATGCAAGTGGGTGAGTCTGTGGTGTTTCATGAACTCTTTGTCTCTCTGTATATCTCTTCCTGTTGCTCTGTGTGACTCGCACACTTAAAACTCTCACGTACACACCTCGAGGGCGACCCATGGCTCAGAACAGAAGAAAACGTTCTAGAAACAGGAGCATCATCTGTGCATATATGTGCACCTCCTTGTCAACTTAGCACGAAGGGTCACTTTTGATCAATACTAAGTTCTTCTGACTGATCAGCTTTATCCTGTGAGGAAATATTTCTGTCCTGATGGGAGTGGTGCCCTCCAGCATGACCCCGCACCCAACTCTTACCAATAGTTATCATTAATTAAAGACACGTCATTCTTTTTAGCCATTTAAAAAGTTGTCCATGATTGGCTAGTGATTGGAGACAGAGAGAAAGAGATAAATACCATCATCCATTTCATCTGCAATTTTACTCACTTGGCTTCTGGCACTGTCATGTGTGTTGATTCGCTGATTCGCTGCAATGGCTGAGCTGCATTACTGGATTTAGTACACATCTTTGAATAGGAGGCACAATTTTGCCTTCTACTGATAATTTTGCTTTCATCTCTAACAGCTTTTTTGTCTTCTGTGGAGTTTTATGGGTGTAACTAAATGAACTGTGCCATGAACGTGCTTGATAATTTACGTTTTGAAACACATACGCCAGAGAGTATGAAGAAAATCAGCATTATAGAACCAGTTTTTTTTTAGTTTAGTAAAAAAAATTTACACACAGCTTTACATTTACACAAATGTTTGAATTAGTGCAGCCCCACTTACTTGTGGAGTCCCTCAAGGCAACATTTTTGGCCCCATTCTTTTTTTATTGTATATACTGCAATAGGGGTCCATTTTTAAGAAGCACAATATTCCTTTTCATTGCTTTGCTGATTGCATATAACTCTATCTACATCTAACAATAAAACAATTCAATGCAGTCATTTTTGGACTACGTAAACAACCTGGACAGATGGATAGAACATTACGTTTGGATAACCTGACCTTTTGAATGACCCTGATGGTAATCTTGGCCCTTTGGCTTCATACAATTGATCTTTTGTCAAAAACCTCGGTGTGATTTTTGACAGCTCCTTATTATTCAAACAACAGATCAGCTCAGTCGTCAAAACGAGCTTTTTTCAGTTAACAAGTTTTCTTGGTTTTATTTCCCCTTTGCCAGACTATCGTAACTCTTTGTAGGTGGGTATAGAGCAGTCATCTCTTTGACGTCTTCAATTGGTTCTAACTGCCCAGACCTGTTGAAGACCCACCTCTTCTTATTGGGCTTTATCTCTCTTTTTTATTATTATTATTGTTTAATTAGTTGTTTTATTATTTGACTGTATAGCACTTTGATCAACTTTTGATGTTTTTAAATGTACTTTATAAATAAACTTGACCTTGACCTAGTTCAGACTTTAGACTTTGCTTTAACACAGGTTTGGTATCATACAAACAATCTAAAAACATATATGTCACAATTAATATTTTACCCAAGGTAGTTCAGATTTGAATGAAGTAGAACACTAATGCCATTTTGTATGACAGATATACTGAGTCTAATTGTCATTCTGTTTCGTATTATGCGGCAGCCTATTCTGTCATTTTTTTTATTAAAGATAATAAAATGTGAAAAAAATTACCATGTAAGTACAGGAGGTAAGAAATGAGGACAGACGGGAGTTATGGGATGAATCTCAGTGAGGATGTCACTTTTACTGGAATTGGATTTTCCGTGTGTTCGTGCGTGCGTGTATGTATGTGCTGCTGGATATGAAGTCCCATCATCTCCATGGTTACCTGTAGAGGTTGTATGCACCGTGTGCATATTTCCATTTCATTTATGCATGTAGAGATCAGCAGAAACAGTCAGTCCTTATCTAGAAAGACTTTGTAGTCTCAGTAAAAAAAATAACCATCATGCTTCTCTAATAGGTCAGAGACTAAAGGCGTACCCTACGCCATAGTCTGACGTGCACCTCTCCAGAAATGTAACTACATGTCCCGGACACACAGACCACAACAACTATGATTGGTCGGTCCGAGGTGGGGCCTCCATGGATGTCCAGCACATCACACAGATGTTCAATCGGATTGAGATCTGGGGAATTTGGAGGCCAAGCTAACACCTTGTACTGTCATGTCATGTTCCTCAACCTGTTCCTCAAACCATTTCCATGACAGCTGCCATTGTAACATGATAAAAAATGCTATTCATGTCACCTGTCGGTGGTTTTAATGTTATGGCAGATCAGTGTAACAAAAGACGCATCCATGTTTTTTCCCCCAACTTTGTAGCTCGAACGCAAAGGGTTTGATATTGACGTAATTCTGAGCTTCAAGGTAAGTCGATTGCAGTGCTAGATCATTGGGCAGACTAACAAAAGTCTGTTTTCGGTTTTGAGAGTTACACCGGTTTCAAATCAAGGTTTTGTATGCGAGTGATCTTAATCATCTACCTGAGTGGAGACGCTGAAATATAATAATAATAATAATTAGTGTGCTTTGTGTGGTTGATTTGCTGCACTCCCGTTGGCGTGTTTGGTAGTGCGGTGGTGTCCAGCGATGATGCACCATTCCATTTTTGATTCCTGTAAGATCTAGGGTTAGGGTAAACTTTTGAGTCTGTTGTACTTTTACTGCTTTTGGATCTTTTGGATCAGACTGCATGTAACATGCATATAAATGACGATTGATTCCAGAGTATTAAGTAAACAGTTTCATTTGACAGTTCAATGGGAATCCATTTGAAGTGGTGAATGTGTTTGCAGTGAGGGAGAGAAGAAGTGTTGGGGAGAGACAGTGAGAGAAATAGTGAGGGAGTTATGGTTGGAGAAAAACGAGCAAGAGGAAAGTGAAGGGTGAGAGAAGAATGTGTGTGAGAGAGGAAATCACAAGGGAAGGTGAGACAGAATCAGGAGAGAGTATGTGTATGTGTGAATGAGGAGGAGATCAGAATGACATGTAGTATCCTGTACAGAAGGACATTCGGTAGAAAATGAAATTTCTCTGTGCCTATACTATCCAAAAGGAGATCCAAGTGGTGACCTTTTTGTCTTGGATTTGTTCCTCTAACAGCTTGGTGCGCATCAAAATTTATCTGATCCTCTGCTCAGTTGTAATTGTCCAATCAGCCAATCACATGGTAGCAGCACAGTGCATAAAACAATGCAGATATAGGTCAAGAGCTTCAGTTCATTATAGTGGGGGGGTAAAACAATCTCTCCCTGATCTCACTGACATGCCAGATGGGCTGAGTATTTCAGAAACCGTTGATCACCTGGGATTTTCACAAGTGTTTACACAAAATGGTGCGAAAAAAAAAAAAACATCCGGTAAGGGTGTAAACGCTGTTTTTTTTTTTAATAAGAGAGGTCAGAGAAGAATGTCCAGATTAATTTCGTGCTGACAGGAAGTCCACAGATACTCAAGTAGCCAAGCCACTCTTTACTACCATGGTGAGAAGAAGAGCATTTCAGACGTTATGTGAATCTGGCTAGCATCTTCATTTTCACTTGAATTTCTCAATCGTGATTAGTATCATTAAAGTTATCGAACAGTGCACTACACCATATTTTGCTCGGTTTAGTCTCCGGTTTATTTCATATTCCTAATTCTGGAAATGTTGTTTAGCATCTGATCAAGCTAATGAACGCACCTTGGGAAAAATAGTTCCTGCTATCAGACCGACTTGCAACTTTTTCACTCAGCAGTCCACTGTCAGCTACCAGGATACCATCGCTCCAGTTATAACAAAGACAAGGATGGTGCAGTGGACTCTTTTTACCACATGGGGGTGCCCACGTTCAGCATTGAATTTATTTGTGATGTCACACTCCACAGTAGTGGTTATTGGCTCAGACACTCAGGCCTTTAAAGATTTGCACTTTTTCATAAGTATGTCTTTTTTCTTTTATATAGCCTGTTTGGTATAAATTTTATAATTTGTGACAGTTTGTAGAAAGTGTTTAAAAAAAAAAAAGCTTTAATTGTGCTGTGTTTTGTCTTTGTATCATTGCTACTGTGGAGAAGTGTGAGTTGTTTGCCCATCAGACAGCTGCCAATTTCGAGCTGCCTTGCTCACTGGCAGCTAAACACAGAGTCATAATACTCTACACACAAAAACCCAACAGAGTCTTCACTAATCTTACAACAGACTTGCAGATATAAAATAATTCATTTGTTTGTATGTCCTTGATGCTCATCTGTCACAATAGATTTGTACTTGAATTTGAATGCAAACTCACCCAAATACACTATATCGCCAAAGGTTTGTGGACACCTGACCATTGCATCAATATATCAGCCTTCCTCAAATTATTGTCAAAAAGGTGGAAGCACCCAATTGTCTAGAACATCTTTGTATGCTGTAATGCTACAATTTCACTTCACTAGAACTAAGAGGCCAAAACCTGTTCCTGCATTACAATGCCCCTGTGCCCAAAGTGAGCTCCCTAAAGACACTGATTAGCAAAGTTCAAGTGGAAGAAATCAAGTGTCCTGCCCAGAGCCCTGACCTCATCCCAACTCAACACCTTTGGGATGAACTGGAACTCGAATTTTCTCTGAAAATCTTCACAGTATAGTGGAGCCTGGAATAAGATTAACTCCATATTACTGTCTTTGGATTTGGAATGGGATGTTCAGGGCTGTGATCTTCAGGTGTCCAGACCCTTTTGGCCATAAAGGTTATGTAGGTTTATCCAAAACAGCCAGACAAGAAAAACGAACTTCATCTTACTTTAGGATACTTTTCATCCAGATGCAGCTCCTAGAACTGTCTCCTCATTTCAACTTTTGCCCTGGCTTTCATTTTCTGTCATTTTGAGTGCAAATTTCTCTTCTCCAATGTTGTTCTGTCAGGCAAAACAGTGTTTCCACCTTCTGAGGCTTTATCTGACACATCTAATTCCAGACAAAATAGGATGCACTTCACAATGGGAGGCAACATGTTCCAGCAGTGCACAATGAAGCATGACCGAACTCTGATGGAAAGCTCAGAATACATATGATAAAGGTAGCACAGGTCTAGGAGATGTAGCACTTGCAAATTTCTTTTAAATACTGATCATCCAACTCTTGGGCATATTTGAGCATTTTGAGTGATTAGAAGTCATTGATTTCAGGCTATTTGAATCTTGCCAAAAATTGACCGTTACATATCCATCTGCAAAAAATGTCAAAACTTGTTGAGTTATGCAGTGATAATGAATGTAAAACAAACATTTTATTTGCATAATTCAGTAAAACCAATTGAGTGTGCCAAGTGTCATCAGTGCCCCATCAGTGTTATTTGAAATCCAGCAGTTTGGCCTTCATCCATCCATCCATTCATTCATTATCTATATCGCTTTATCCATCTGGGTTGCGGGGAAGCTGGAGCCAATCCCAGCATCTTGGGGCGAGGGGCGGGGTACACCCTGGGCAGGTCGTCAGTCCACCACAGGGCCAACACAGACAAACAACCACACATGCTCGCATTCACACCTATGGGCAATTTAGAGTAGCCAGTTGACCTAATCTGCATGTCTTTGGACTGTGGGAGGAAGCCGGAGAACCCGGAGGAAACCCACGCATGCACGGGGAGAACATGCAAACTCCACACAGAAAGGCCCGGGGATCGAACCCAGGACCTCCTTGCTGTGAGGCGACAGTACTAACCACTGCACCACCGTGCCGCCCGCAGTGTGGCCTTATTCACAAAAATAACCTACGCACTTTCAAAGGTAAAACTGTTAGTAAATATGTTTTTAAATACCTTTCTAATGGAAAAAAAAAATGCAAAGCTGTGCCATACTGGTTAATTTATTAGCAATGGTGTTGCCTGAGGAGCCTTGTTATAGCAGGAGTTTTAATCAGAGTTAATAATCAACTCTAATCATGGACTGAAATCAGTTTTCCCTGTTTGAGGAAATAAATCAATGAGCCAAGTGTCATTTTTGAGAAAACTTGGTTTTCTCCTTAAATAGATTTTCTCATCAAATGGGTCACTTTGACTTGAACAGAGCATAAAGGTTAAGCACCTCTTGCTGTGCTTCTGAGCACTTCCATGCCCCTGATTAATAAGTGCTGTTAGAGACAGGCAGAGATGAATGGAGAAAGACCACGGAGAGCATGCCAAGCTGAAGACCAGAGACGTATAACAGGCTGCCCTTGCCTCTTTGCCAGCGTCTTCGTATTCTTAACTGGGCCGTGTCCCAAATGAGACAAGCGAGAAGCTTCTATGGGATGTTGCTGTCTCTGTCTTTCTCCCTCACTAATGCCGTCCTACACGCTCAAAGACTCCCAGATCTCTACTAACTCTAGAGGTCACCATCTGCAGTCATCAAATCTCCGTGCTCTTGGACTTAAAGGTGAGAATCCGAGACACGGAGTGATCAGAGACTCGTTTTTTTCTCTCTTTTTCTTTTCTGTTTAAAGTGTGTCAGGTTCAGGTTCCTGAAAGTGTAAATGAGATCATTATAAAGTGCAGGCTCGATTTTCCTGAGAGCCAACTTGTATGAAAAGTTATAAATGCTTAAAGGTTAGCTTAAAGGGCAGATTTATTGATTGCAGCCTTTTTACTTCCTTCATTCATAAGAAAGCCACCGTATTTGCCGCAGACTGTTAGACCCAACACATTCTGCAATGAAATGTTATAGGCTTGTAAGCACTGACCTTTGATGAGTATGAAGATTATTTTCCTATCCATGCAATTTTTAAAAAAAATTTTGAAACCAGAATGGAAATAGGAGATACTTGGGAGGAAAAAAAGAAAGGAAAAAGGGGGATACTGGAATACTGGAACAGGTTAATGGATTTATTTATTTATTTATTTATTTATTTATTTATTTATTTATTTATTTATTTATGCACGTCAATACAAAATTTCGTAAAATGTTAAATAGAATATTTTAAGAACAAGTGAAGCTGAGCGAACAGGAACATTCCTCACCCCGTATTAAGCCCACAAAATATAAAAATAAATTATAGGATTGGGATTTCCGAGTAGGATTCTGCAATTACAGAGCAAGGTGAAGAAAGAAAATGAGAAAAAGAAAAAGAGTAGCTTTAACAAAGTACAACAAGAAGTCCTATCTTTTGTGAAACTTTGTTATAGAGTCTCTGAGATTGTATTTAATTTTCTCTAAATGAAGAAATAAGAGAAGCGTGCAAGAAAATTCAACTTGAGGGCTTTTAGAAATGCAATGTAAATAAATAAAATTGTAGCTAGTGTGTGTTTCAGTGGCTTCATTGTGGTACACCTGCTGTTCAATACTTGTATAAGAATAACTATACATTTTGACATTTTAAAAATGTTCAAAATTTCAAATTGGAATATGTATTAAAATTTAAATATTCAAGGTTTCTATCTGAAAGCCATTTCTAATACGTATTCTCTAGTACAGTTTTGCTTTATGAAGCTACAGTACTGTGTAAATGTTTAGGCAGCCATTTTGCCGTCCCCCCCGCCCAAATTGGAAATTTTTTCATTTATAAAATGTTTATATGTATGAAATGTTTGTATGTCAGTAAAGAAAGTAACATATTATTTAAGAAAACACTTTTCAACAACAACAACAAAAATGTATAATGAAGGCTCCTGGGTTTTGCATGCACAATAGAAGCAAGTGCAACCAGTCAAAAAGAACTGACGCATTCTCCAAGATGAGCAGTAAAACTTACCAGCTCATTTCTTTAGTATAAATCTGCACAAATTGTACCTAGGACTACTATTTATAAAAAAAAATATTGACATATGCATTCAATATTTATTACTGTTGAATGCATGTTGTAGTATTACGTTTTAATTTCATTAGTTTTGAAGTCATCTTTACTTAACACCATTTCTTTCCATATGCCTTCTGCACTGTATTGTACATACATTACAAATGCTCCACCTCAGATGTGCATGAACACCTCCTCATTCAAGTCACTTAATAAGTTTTTGAAATGGGAGGGGGAAAAGAACGTCAGAAATGAAACTGTTGCCATTTCCTGTACGTAATTGGATGGGTAGCCCAGAGTTCGCTTAAACTTTTCCCTCTGAAAGCCATTTCTAAAACTTATCATCAGTATATTCCCTTTATTTTGAAACCCAATTTCGCTTTATGAACCTACGTTCATTACAAATCCTTTGTATTAGATGATGCGCATGATCACCTCTTCATTCAAGTCACTTCGGGGGGTTTTGGAATTGGAGGGTATAAAAAACGTCGAAATGAAACATCTGTTGCCACTTCCCAAAGGTAATTGGATGGGTGACCCAGAGCTTGCTTCAAACAGCGCCAAGGAGGGCATCGAATGAGCCGAGCAGGATGTGAATTATGCAGCTCAGGCCCAAGTGACTATCTGGCAGCTGAGACGGGTCCACAATGGAGAGAAAGGCGTTTGATTTCTGTTCTCCCTCGATGGCAGTTGTTCGTATTGCTGCAGCTGGGCAGTCTTTAGAGGTTCAGCAGGACTCGGACCCCCTTGACCCCGTTCTCGCATCCTCCAGAGCGCTGGCCTTTTTATTGTCTAATCGCACTCGAGATGCAGATCAGTCGGCCTCATTCGACAAGCCTTGCTTTCGGTTTTCTACAGAAAAGTACATTTGAAGCCGAACCCAGAAAACACCTGCAAAGTGCTTCCCCCCCCAATTGCTACGATTACAAGTTACAATTCTGGACCTAACTCGTCAAACCCGCACAGTTCGCCGTCGAGCCATTAGTCAGTAAAGCAGCTCCAAAATAATAACAAATAAAGATCATTTCCATAATCGGCTTGGCACACCCAGCAAAATGACTTAACATTTGCTGACTATAAATTAGCACCGATAATAGGAGTAGTGTCCTGAGCAGACGCCTCTGCGTATTTAAATGTTTTGTACAGCAACAGGGGAGGCAAGGAAGGAAGTCTGGGGCCTTGAGCATTGAGGGCGTTTTTAGCTTGAATTCTTAGAAATGTCAAAAAGCAGGAACCTCTAATGGGAAATGTACAAAAATGTCTAAAGGACCACATGATGTTAGCATGTTGATGTGTAAAAGGTTTTTAATAAGTAGATTTAAATAAAGAGAAAACAAGACAAGGTAGAATAGAGGAGGTGGGAATTTATTCCTTTTTTATCTCTTATTTATACAGCACAACTTTAAGAGCTAAAATGCTATCAAAAGTGCTGTTTTGTGAGACTGTAGTATATAAAAGTTTTTCATATAGCTCACTGATACAGTGATACAGGCCAGTTGAACATGTGGGAGATTTTGAAGTGATGTGTTAGACCACCATCATCACAACACTGATTAAGTGACTATCTTTTAGAAGAATGTTATCCAGAGACTTGTAGAATCTGTGCCAAGGTGCAATGTGGCCCAAACCCTTCCTTACACAATTTGTCATCCAAATATACTGTGTATATTGCTAAATTAAAATGAAACCATTATTGTTACCATCATAATAATTGTTTTATATAAAAGCTGTTTATATATATATATATATATATATATATATGTAATTTCTACTGATCTCAAAAACTTTCATTTTCAGCTAATGGGATATACAGGTTGCTTTCAGTCTCCATACATAGGGGATGGATGAATAAACAGTTTAAGGGTTCTTGTATTGGTCGCCATGGCCCCGTGGAGTGGCCTCCAAGATCCCCAGACCTCAGCTCACTTCATTTTCACCTGGGGATGCACGTGAAGGCCATGGTGTACCGGGAAAAGATACAGCACAAAGCTCATTTAAAGCGCATGTGTCAGATACAACACTACTGCTCAACATTTTCACACAATCCAGAATTCACAGCAGATCTTTGGCCTAACGACTGTCATTGAACAGCATGTACAAATTGCCTTATAGTGCTTAAGTGAAACCGATGGCCATTTTCTCCCCATCCGAAGGGTAGTAACTGTAAACCGTCGTGTATATATACACCACCAGTTTCTACTGAACCTGCATAATGCAGGTTAACAACAGAGTGCTGTGTTTGATGCAAGCCACGTAGTTCAGAGCTTGTTATTGGTGTTGCTTGATTGTTAAATCAGTAAAAAAAAAAAAAAAGATAGACTTCCATTTTCTTTTCAGGGTCTCACAAAAATACTGACGTGGCCCGAGCAAAATTTGTGTTTGACACCCCGGCTATTGCAATTACATGCATGACAGCAGATCTGTTAACCTGAGCTCATCATGAGTGGGAGAGAGGACTCGGTGTGTTTATAAAGAAATGGCAATCATGTAGATGATGTTTTTAAAATAAAGTTACATTTTGCTAAAAAGTGTTAATTTCCCCTACGTGTGGAGACTTTTGAGACCTGTATCTGAATTTAAACTGCGTCTGTTCTCTGAGTACATTTGGAAACTGCAATGCATTTTCATTCCATTACAAGTATCATTTGGAGATGATGCACAGATGTTATTGAAAAAGAAGCCTTACCTAGGCCTAGAGCCTAGGCAAAGCACAGATTGCAAAACTGCTTTTAGTTTGGAGTGTTCAGTTGTTGGGTAATCGGCTAAGCATAATAAGCTCCTTAGTAGAAATAGAGCTCCAAAGTCGGCTAAAGTGACTGTTTTCTGCACCCGTTGGTGTTGTTTGAAAGTAACTGATGAGGTCTTTTTAATCATTATAACATGGTCGTGTAATTGTACTACATATAATGCATATTCATACAAGTTTCAGCCTGATCTTATAAGAAATTTGTATGATTTAGAACATTCCCTAACTATCACCGTGCTAAAACGTCATCCTTATTCATTACTTCCATCTGATTCATTTTGATGCTTTCTCACTTGTGGAGCCAACATAAAGATTTCGCACCACCCAAAAACAGTTGAGTCTCAGACGTTCTTCAGTGGATAATCTCACCCAGATACTGTAGACTTGTAACTGCTGCTGTAATCATCCGAGGAGTTATTTACAATGCACTCCTACTGAACAACATTTCATCACACTTATAAATACTCCTCTGGAACTCCACTAACCGGTGTCACCCGGTAGAAGACGGATTTTATTATGAGTCTGGTTCCTCTCGATGTTTCTTCTTTATGTCATCTCAGGAAATTTTTCTTAAATCTACATCTGGATTTCCAATAAACCTGCAGCATGTCCACAAAATGGTTTGTTCTTCTTACTGTAAAAAGCACTTCTTACCTTTTGAATATGCCATCTCAATAATGACTTCTCTGTGCAAAAATAGACAAGCTGTCCAATGGTGTTAATTAGTCAATCTGTCATCATTGAGAAATCTGCCCAGAGTTTTGTGCTTTAAGAGCTAGAATCCAATAAACACTTTTGGAAACAGGACAAAGTGCAAAAGCCTTTTTATTAAATTCTGACGATCAGTGCAACACCAAAGTAAATAATCACTTTAGTGAATTAATGAATACCCAAAATTCCCATAGTGCTAACAAGTGGTAGAGTATTATCTAGTGAAGGAATATTATCGTTCTCAAAATGACATCATCCTAGCAGCCCTATCTGAATTTCTGACAGAAGTACTAATTAACCAAGCCACTCAGAATCTGGCATTTACGTAAATCAGACTCAAGTTTGCTGTTCTCGCACTCTTGGCATTTTGTTCGCATTTTTGCTATAATTGACCATGCATTCAGTGTCTGTCAATGTATGAATAACATTTTTTAAAGTGCATTATTTACTCCTGTTTGTCACAATTGGTCTGCTTTTACAAAGGAACTTAAACTTTAACGGAAATGAAGAAGACTGAGAGATCCACTTCTTTGAGGTTATTTTTCCATTCTTCATTTTGTTCGCTAATTTATTTGCTGCACATTTTTTTTTAAACATATCCTCCAGACTTTTAGAATATGCAAACATGATTTGCATACATCTCCTATAAAAGTCTAAACAGGTTTGAGGTCCCTTTAGATGTTTCCCTTCAGGTGTTTGGGCTGTCGATTATAGCGACCCGCTATTCCCTGCTAAAGCCGTGAACTGAATTTTGATTATTATTATTTTTTTGGTCTAAATCCAATAACTAAATAACTTTGTTCTCTGGTGTTCCAAGAAAATGAGGTCAGTCTAGTGTGAAATTTTGTTCATACGTATCCCCTCTCGCCAAATCAAGCATGCATAAAAGTAGCCAGATGCTGGACATATTTGCTGCTATGATGATTCATGGGCAGGTTTGATGTATTATTTCTAATGTAAGCCTGGTACATGTCGTGGAACATGAGTGCTTCACACACAAAAGAAAAGAAAACAATGACACTGACCTAATGCATATGATTTATAGATGCACTTTGTTCTCATGAACACAAAAGATGACAGAGAACAGACTGTGATTGATGGAGACATAAGGAACCACACTGTTTATTTATCATTCTCTGATTTTGCAGCCACTGTATAGCACCTGTGTCCCCAGAAACAAGGGACTTCTGAAACTAGGCTTCAGACATGCAGTGACAGCAAAGGGCCATTCAGGCATGTCTGAACAGCGCATATTAATATATTCTTCTGACAAACACTTCTTTTTTTTTTTTTTTATTCATTTTTATTTCTGGATCATAAACAATGTGAAACAATATGCATTTTTGTCTCTATAAAACCAACAAAATGTACTGCAGGTCCACCATACCTTAAAAAGTATTTAATTTATAAATTCTCCCAAAAATTTTTGTATTGAGCAGAGTTTCAGATGTGGGAACATTGAAATAATTGGCTGAAACAGCTCTAACGAGCATAACAAGCTCTGATGAACATAACGGGTTTTGAAGTAGAAATAGAGCTCCAAAGTCGGCTAAAGTGCCCGGTTTCTGAGGTCTTCAGTGTTGTTTGAAAGATATTAAAGAAATCTTTTTAACAATTATAATGTGGTTGTGTACAAGTACAACCTATTGGTTGTTGGTATAATCTGAGGCTTTCGGGAGACCAGGCTTCAAAAGTGCACATCTCGCAGCCTCTCCACAAAAGAACGCAATCATATAACTAGTGAGATCAATATATCTTGACTCTATGGCATGAGCAGATTAATAACTCTGGTCTTCAAACAGTGCAACTACATTAGATGTATAATTAATAGAATGTTGATTTTCATAATGTATTGTTACACACCTGGAAATAAACCATATTTATCACTTCCCTGAGGTGTTAAACCATTTACTCAGGGATACTGACATTCCTTTAATTTCACATACAGTTAATAAATAATATATAGTATTTATGTAAAAATGTACTTTATGATAACAATAACTATGACTATGCGGTTAATGAAGATGAGTTAACAATGAGTTAATGACTGAATAACCTTTAATGGTCAATGGATATACTGAGCTGCTGGTACAAGTAAATTAAGCAGATCAAGAGCCGACATTGATGCTTAATGAATTGAGACATGAACGCTGCCTCTGCTAATGCTAAATCAGTTTATAGACATGAGCGAAGCCATAAACAGCCATATGCTGTTATCTAATCTACACAGGGTTGTGGCCTATGGAGCGTCTATCTGGTTGGCTTAATTAGGCTTTAATTTTATTATCGCATCTGCCTTCGGCTCTTTGGTACGTGTCTGTATATGTAGAACTCAACAAATAAGGCACTGTTTTTCTAGGTAATTCCTCTTTAAAAGAAAAAAAATCATTTGCACTGACACACAGCGCTAGCAAGTATTTCTTTGTCCTATTTCTACCAGAGCATATTGCCTAAATGTGGCATTATTTCTTGCAATGTCAAGCCACTGACTACATTAGAAATCTTATTTTTTTCCAAAATCATTCATGCGAATGTTACTTTGTTTCAGAACGGTCAGGTTGGCAAAAACCTGATGTACGTTTAAATCTTGCTCATCTTACTTCTGCATATCATACAGTACACATCACATACTCACTCACTGACCACTTTAATAGGAACACCTATACACTATCTGCGCATCTGTGCCCCTCAGATTCCTGTTCCTGGCAGACTGGAGTGGTACCCGATGTGCTCTTTATGGTTCGTTCTCAACGTGCTGTTCGTTCTGAGATGCTTTCCTGCTCAACATGGTTATAAAGAGTGTTGATTTAAGCTACAGTAGCCTTTCTGTCAGCTTGAACTTCTCTGGATATTCTGCTCTGACCTCTCTTGTAAACAAGTCGCTTTCACTCACAGAACTACTGCTCATTGGATGTTTTTTGTTGTTTTTTTCGCACCATTTTCGGTAAATATTGCTGTGTGTGAAAATCTCAGGAGACCTGCAGGTTTTGAAATCCTCAAACAAACCCATCTGACAGCAAGAACTCACTGAGATCACTGAGATTTTGGATGCATTAACTGAAACTCTTCACATGTATCTGCATGTTTTGGTTTTTTGGTTTTTTGTCAGAGTACAGATGTTCCTATTAAAGTGGTTGATAAAACACTTCCATATCGCTCATTACTTCTTTTGATTTCTTCATTTTCACCCATCCTCTCATTCTCCCAGTATGGTTTCCTTTCTGTCTGTTGCAGATGGCAGTGCAGGGTCCCTATTAACACTCTGCTCTCTTCTCTCCTCTGGCTTTCCTTCTAATCCACGAGTTTGTTGAATGACTCATTCTTGAACTGCCACCTCTACCTCTACATCCGTCCTGTTCTCTTCCTTTATTATTGTTTACAACCTCAAACGTCTGTTTCACTCAGCATGCTTCACTGAGTTGACTTTTCCGTGCGTTTGCGTGTGTTCAGTAAATACTTTTTACAGACAGCCATTAATCAACCTTTGATCTTAACTCATACCTGGCTGGATAAGCAGAAGGAAAAGACAGTTACATTTATTCATTTGACAGATGATTATATCCAACATAACATGAATTAGAATTCGTTCCAGGCCCAGAACCAGAGGAAGAATAGTTAAACAGAAAGAACTGAACATACACACACACACACACACACACAGACACACAGTATATACGACATGGTGCTGTGATACAGCACGAATTCTTTTTTGTGCTTTTCACAAAGTTGTTTATTTTCCGGCACATACTACAGAGCATTTTATTCATCACATAATTTGCCAATAAGTATTTTTATATTAAAAACAGACCCATTATTCTTTTATCCATTTACAGTTACATTCTGTTTCCACAATGTCTTTTGGTTTTCTATCATCACTTATTATAGTAGCAATAAATGTTCCGTTTCCTCACCAGCATCTCATTTTCTCGATGGAAGTTTACAGAGAAACTGCAAAGCCCTCTTTCCTGAAGAACTTCCTGTGACTGTGACAAAGTGCTGACACTGATGACTCCTTCCAAAAATCTTAAATAGACATCCCCTCACAGGCAATCTCCATATCAATAAATACACACTTTTTTCATCCATAAATAATTATATCCATTTTCATCCAGTGTAAGCTATTAAAGTAAGATTGTAAGCGCATTATATAAGCCTGGGATATGCCTTTGCTGTTATAGACAAAAGTTCTCAAAGGTGATGTTTTTTTCATTCCTTCACATTAGCTGTATGAACTAGTTGACAGCATTAACCTTCGTTTTCTGTTTACTTGGCAAAGGACGTCCTGTTAACGCAGGTCATCAATTTTCATTTCACAGTGATCTGTTTTAATGTATATGCAATGCAATAGCTGGTTGCGGTCAGGAGTCCACAAGAGCGTAATTGTCCCTGTCTTTGAGGTGTGAAGGATGGCTTTTGTTTCTCCCGTGTCAATTAGAATAACTTTAGCAAATTGTGGCCATCTGTGAACTCGTGTATATGAGAAGCAACTAAAGTCGTTTCATTCAGTCATTGTCTCTTGCTGATTTATATTCTGCAATATCAAAGACTAGCTAAATTACTAAATTTGGGGAAATAATGTCTAAATATGTATACGTGTGTGATATCAAACGATAGAGATCATGTGTCATATTAGGGAGTCATAATCTGACTTTTTTTTTCTGAAAGAGAACCAGTATGCCATATGAACAGTGAGTATTCATTTCTCCTTTATTTTAATTAACTAATTCATTTATTTATTATGAAGGAAGTTCAAGAACTCTTTAGATTTTGACTTTAGATCGACTTTTGTGTTCCTCCAGAGGTCATGACCCTAAATCCACTTGTCTCTAGCAAAAAAGGGTGCCATCACACAAGCCATCAAACAGGGAAAAAAAGATTCATTATCACAATGTGTAGCGATGCCATTTGAGACATCAGATCCACATTATCTTTTGACATTTCAGCATTCATTTTCAGTCGTTCGGGTTTGTGCGTCGTCGAAGCAGAAACGTTTCATCACCTCATTCTTGAACATGTTGTGCCCTCTAGTGTTTGTTAGGCTCAGTCAGTACTTTCCAATTAAATCCCTAATTCATTTGTGACACACATGGTTCTCTTACATATTTAATCATAAACTGTGCTGATTAAACCTTAAAATGTCCTTATTTATATTTAAACTAGTGAAAAGAAGATTTTAATGTATTCTGTGGATTCTAATGGAAACAAAGCTGTAAAGGCTAAATATTTTAAGAAAAGAGACATCACATTGCACAAGTGCCATAAAATTAAATTAAATTCCATTATGACTGAGCCATTATTTAAAGGATTCTCATAATTTTTGCAGCCAGAGACAATTTTACCTTATAAAAATATTTAGGATAGATTTATTTTATAATCTATTGAAATGTTAGGTTCATTATTACTATTGTCATTCATTTTTTTATTGATTCTTCTTACTTCACGTTTCCTGGTGGGGATTGTAGTGGTAACAGGCTGAGAAGGTCGGCCCAGGCTTCTCTGTCCCTGGGCAAAGATTCCAGCTCCTCTTTGGGAACCCCAGATTGTATAAGGGCAGCTGTGAGATATAATATCTCCAGCAAGTCCTGGGTCTGTTCCAAGGTTTCCATCTAGTGGGATGTGGCTGATCCAACAAGGAGCCAACCAAGGTGCCAGAACCACCTCATCTGACATCTTTCAATTCAGAGGAGAAGCAGTTTTACTCCAAGAACTGTTGCTGAGCTCCTCGCATATCCTAGTCACTTTTCTATCACTACCAACACCTCATCCACAAGCTGAGCTCCTGCTTTATGACCATTACAGCAACTGCTCCTGCTGACCCCATCCATTTGTCAATCTCACTCTTTCTTTTTCCATCACTCGTGAATAAGTTCCCAAGATACTCCAATATCCAAAGGTTTCTCCTCTCCCAGAAACAAAAGGTTCAAGTGACTGTTGGAGGTTCATTTCAGATGGTGCCCAGAGAACATCATCTGTAAATAGAAAGAATGTTACCTATAGTGCTCCATACTGAGACCCTCCACAACTTTGGCTGCATCTTCATGTCCTTTTACAGTAGTGGAGACAAGATACACCCTTGATGGAACCCACCACTCAGCTCTGACTTCTTTGCCTTAATGCGAAGAATGCGAACGCAGCTCTCACTGTATTCACAAGCCCCTTTCTTATACAACACTGAATATGTGATAAATGTTCATATTGTTGTGAATAGCCTAAGCTGAGACATTAGCTAGTTAGTTTGCAACATGGCAAGAGTCAAGCTGCATCACGTCTCAGTTGAGAACGTTCTCTTCCTGCTTACGAAGTCGGACCTTATAGGGAATGAGAGGAGCTGATTTGATTTGATATCACAACTGCACTCCAAACCACACATCTCAGTAATTTATTCATTCAGTCTTGACCCCTTCTAACATTTGTGACTACCATCACGATTTTTCTTGCATCATGTTCATGAAGAAAGGAGTCGTAGGTTTAAGGCATATGTTCCAGACAAGATGTTTGAGTAGATGCTCTAAATATGACCATCATAGTCATGTTGCATATTGGCAACTACACAAAGCCATGGTAAGCACAGTTACACTGACAGTGCTTCAAAAATGAAAGAAGTCCTATTAGGTTCCTTAGACGATAAATCTAATCAGCTATCCAAACAACTTCAGTGAAGTAGAACTCCCAATAATAGGGAAGGACATGTGTGTAAATGCATAAGGTCCATAGTGACTATAATCTGTTGATTTTGGTGTGACACTAAATAAAGTCTCCAGAAGAAGTGTAGTGAAGTCCAAGACCAGAAATTAACTGAGATCAAGTCAAAGCTGAGTCTTAACTTCTGGTCCTTTATGACCCTCCACGCCTACTTAGATCAAAAGGTGCAGGCTATTTGTTAGTACCTCGAATAGTG
>JAQQZR010000012.1:23917668-23931908 GCA_030068235.1 Notoglanidium macrostoma | reverse complement strand
CACACACACACACACACACACACACACACACACACACACACACACACACACACACACACACACACACACAGACTCACTTCAGGGACTTTAGAATTCTGGGCCGCAGCGTTAGGATGGTTTTGATAGACGGGGAACCGGACGTATGTGAAGATTTTGTGCTGACAGATGCTGGCTTGCTGCCAATAATATTAGCCCGTCGTGGAGGTGGGACGTTTGTTCTACACACAGGCAGCAACGGATGATGGGAGAGACACCAGTCAGTCCAGTACTTCCTTTGTACTTTTCCGTTTAATATGAACTACGTATGTGGAAGATTGGTGCGCTGTCTGTGTTCCACCAGAACTACACTTGTAACAAATATTTCATCAAAACAGTAGTAGCAGTAATTAGGGTCTAGAGTGCCAGGAGTTGTGTGGCAATGGTCAAATCTCAAAACCTCAACACACGAAATCCATCCAGACAAAACTATGGCTTCGTCAGCACAAATCAATCTGGAAGCAGCTGAATAACTGTGGTGATCCAAAATGTAGCGACTAACTCGTTCAACATGCCATGAGGTAACCATCATTAATAATAATTTGCCTGTATTACCCATCCCTAACTGCCAACACCCAGCTCTACACAGAGGCAGAACAAGGACATGGCTGGAAATGAAGGAACACCCTGTACTCACATTACACACCACTTTATACAACACACACTTCATAACGCAGTGAAACACTACTGGCTGCTGGTGTAAGTCTTTATGAAACTCATACACTGCCTTTCCACATTTTGTTGCGTTCGTTTGGAACTGGCATGGCCTTAATTTGGATTTACAGTGGCATGCAAAAGTATTCAACCCCCTTGAAAGACAAAAGATTTGTACACATTTTTCCAGTACAGTATTTTTATTGCGAACTCTTATGCTGAAACAAAATATCATCATTTGTAAACATTTAACTGAAGTATGTAGCAGTTATGCACATTGTTCAGGACTGATTCTTGCCCATTCACCTCGGCAGAATTTATAGAGATCCTCTAGGTTGTTGGGACGGCGCATCTGGACAGTTTCCAAATAGTGCCTCGGACTCTCCAAAGGGATGAGATCAGGGCTTTGACTGGGCCATTCCAGTACATTCACCTTTCTTTCTTTGAGCCATTCCATTGTGGCTTTGGCTTTATGATTAGGGTCACGGTCATGTTGAAAGCTGAATCTTCTCCTAAACCTTAGGTTTATAGCAGACTGAAACAAGCTCCGGTAAAGTAAAATAAGGTAAAAAAAGTTTAAGTCATCTGACCATAAAACCTTCTCATGCTTTGTTATAAATACCAGACATGCTTTTATACGGACCTTCTTAAGATATGGCTTCTTTCTTACCCTCCTGTAGAGGCCTGTTTCATGGAGAGCTCGTGAAATAGTGCACCACCATTCACTCCTCTCTCACCAGTCGACGTTTTGCCTTGATGCTTAGTTTGGAGGGTTCTAGTAAGGGTCTGGCTGCTGCGATGAACCTTCAACTTTCTGATGCTGGACCCAACAGTGCTTAACAGGATATTCGAAGCCTTTGATTTTTTTTTTTTTGTAGCCATTTCCTGCCTTGTGCATTTCAATGACTTTGTTGCTCACATCAGCTGAATGCTCTTTTGTTAGAAAATCACAGCAGAAATAAAGGGTGCTTTCTATATCCAGAGAGAAAGCTTAGTTCAGGACATACAAATAGTACCTAATTATGTTTCATTCTGGTCAAATAACGGTCACCTTTGTGTCATCTGTGATTAATTTGTCATTTGAACAAATTCAGTTAAATATCTACAAAAGATGGTTTATTTTCACTTTGGAAATGTATTGTTAAAGCATAAGAAAAATACAGACTGGACAAAATGTGTACAGATTTTCTGCCTGACAAAAGATTATGATTACTTTCAAGGGGGTTGAATACTTTTGCAAGCCACTGTATATGTCATGAATATATAGCCTACAATATTGAGTTGTGTGTGCCGCTTCTACGAAATGCCAAAATTTATTCTGAGCCAAAGGAGGTTCCCTCATTAGTCATATAAGTAGTTAAATGTAGTTGATCTGTGTGTAAATAAAGGGTCAAGCCATCTCAATGTAAATACACCTGTTCCTGGAAAACTTCATTCGAGAACAAACAGCATCATGAATCATGATCAGAATCAGTCTGGACAAAGCTGTGGAAAAGGGTTTGATTTCATTAAAAACAATTATCCCAAACTTTGATCATCCTGCAGAGAATGACTCAATTCTTTATGAAAAATGGAACGAATATTGCACAAATATTCTCATACCCTCAACCTGGAGGAGGATGTGCTTTAAAAGTCAGTGAGCAGGTAGGAAGGGCATTTGTCAGCGGGAAACACAGAGCCAACTGTAAGATTGCAAGTGTTCGAGAGCTCCACGGGTAAGATGGGAAGAGTTGCTTAGCAACCAAAACTGGGCTTTATGAAATCGTGGCTATTGAAAAATAATTAATTTGTTAAATGTTAGACACTTGGCAAGCTCTGTTTCTCTGGTCTAATGAGACCGAAATACAACTTGGCACAAACTCTTTTTTTTTTTTTGCTGAAAAACAATCCCTGCTAATCACCCCGAGAACCCCATCCCCCCTAGTGAAGCATGGTGGTGGTAGCGTCATGTTGAGAAGCTGCTTTTTATCAGCAGGAACTGGCAACCTGGTCAAGAAATCCTGTTCCAGTCTAGAAAAGATATTCACCGGTTGTTCACAAGATTCTTCACTGAAGTAGTTCAAAACCAAGATCCTGAATGTGGTAGAATGGTCCAGGAAAAGCGCAGAACCCAAATTGATTGAGCTGTGGAAAGACTTGAGAGCCTGAACTTTGCCAAGAAGTATTGGAAAAGAGGAGGTATCCAGATGTGATACAGACGCATCCCAAAAATCGGAAAAAGTGGTGAATACTTATGCAAGGCCCTGTATACACATAAGGATGCATTTTACAGTAATCACCAACCCACTCTTTTGAAATGTCCATGTTAAACATTGCTAACAAAAGTAAGTGACTTTCACTGTCAGAGCGCAAAAATAAATAAATAAATAAATAAATAAATAACAGTAAAAGTGCCAGATACAGCGCACAGGCTCTTGCGACTGCATTCACACTAGTGCAGCTTGCATGCAGTGGGATTAAGGGGTCACAGATCACACTGGCCCATAAGCATGCTGATGAACTTACCTTAAATCATCCAAACTCAAATTCCTGCAATAACAGGAATAATGGGGTTACTGCAGTAAACTAGAAACATCTGCACTACATTAGGAACAATGAAACAGCTGCAGTGTACTCTGTACTCCATGCCTCTGAGGACTTTCCATAATAGTAATGTAATAGTAGTGTTGTTACAGTTTGAAGTATGCACGCACACACACACACACACACACACACACTCCCATACGTACCTGTTTAGTTTAGCATTTCTGGGAGGAGATTCAACACCGCACAGCAGGTATCTGAAATACTGTAAAAACAAAGAAAGATGCATAATTAATGTGTGGAAACTATTCTCTATGTATGTTTACACAATTTTCTTATACACTGTGTTGCAACAGCCAAAATGATGACTCATGCTCACTCCCAGGCAGTTTTTTTTTTTTTTTTGGTTACAATGGATTTCAGAACAAGTGCAAATTTATGACCGTCAATATACAATAGAAGGTGGGGGACAGACGAGGCTGGATCAACTGTTAAAAAGAATAAAAACAACAATTTATAAAAGCTGATGTGTTGATTCTAGTTAAGCATGTTGGTGTAAGAAGTATCATTATTGTAGCTTGATCTGCATTTACAAGCTGCTCGGTCAGAACACTGTCGAAGATTCGATTTATAATGATGATTTATAACTTGGGAGTGTGATCTGGATGGATCGCACTTATAAAAAAAGAAAAACAATAGAAAAAAGATGAGTACGAATAATTCTTGAGTACAAAGTGCTATAGAATAAAAAAAAAAAAACACTGTAAAAGAAATCTTGAAATGTTTTGTGTAGAATACTGTCCTGATACTCTTTTACATCGTAATGGAGAAATCAGTGAAGAAATATGTACTCTGTATCGATCACCTCATCACTGTGGCAAAACATCGGGGTGAAGACGTTCTCCAGCAAGGACAGGACGTGCTCATAGGCTTCAAAGAGACATCGCATCTTTTGCAGCTTTACTACTCCTTGGTACGGGCCCTCCGCAACTACATGGAGAGAAAGAGACCGAGGACGGGAGAAGAGGAAAGAGAAAGCAAGCAGTTAAACGACAGCAAGGGAATTAACTGAGTGATTCCAAAATTCCATTTTGGTGCACGTGGGTTTGTAAAATCCTTTTGGAACTTTGTTCAACCCTGACTGAAAGAACATCTTTCGGAAGAATGGTGTTCATCAGTCCGGTACAGTTCCAGAGACATGCAGGAACTATATGCCACTGAAGCTGATGTGAAAGACAGCTCCATGTTAATTAAGCATATTTACTTTAAAAAAAAAACGCCATATAGATGCACTCACTGTTGCGGATTTCCTCGATGATGAAGGGGTCGAAGCTGATCTTGTCGATGCTCTCCTCCAGGCAATACGTCACGTAGATCTTCTGTACCTCGCGATGCAGGCACTGCAGCTCAGAGTCGCTCAGCTCCGGACACAAGATCTTATCATTGAACTCCTCTACACACACACCAAATAATCTTTATTATGCAAATATCAGACAATCTCAGACACTGAGAGCGATACCTTTGGTGCAACATTAACACGGTTTTAAACAATCTAGTACATTTAGAAGTAAAGGCCATATGACTGAAATTGATATCCCAAAAGCAAATCCGAAAAATTGTAGGATTGTCACATTTACACACTACTAACAACTTTAAATATTATTTTAGAAGCTTGGTTAAAGCTTGGTTCATGACGCCACAAACTAGTTTCCAATTCAGCAACTACATCTTGCTACCAAAAAAATACAACATCAGTGAGTCACAATGTTCAAAAACGAGCTCAATTCACAGATGCAACAACAAGCTGCAACTTAGGAAGCTTCTGAAGCTTGTGGCCAGAAAAGTGTAAAATAAGTATCTTGGTGGTGGAGCATCTGAAACTGAGACTATAGTTGATTTAAATACACAAACTTATTGTGTCATGTGTTGAGATGGTGGTTGGAATAGTACTTAATAATTCTGTCACAGTGCTCCAAAAACTGTGACTCCTTATCATTAACCACCACTTTTATTTCAGTTCTCTACCATTTCGCACACGCACAACTGGGATGTCAGACGTTATACGTGTACACACACTCACTCACTCACCCACAGCAAGGCAGAACTGCAGCACGTGCACGGCTCCTTCCTGTTTGAGGAAACTCATAAAGCGGAACAACAGATCCTGATGCTCACGAATTTCCTTCAGGTCCAGCTTCAACACCTGAACACACATATGGAAATGACTACACACAGAGAGGTACACACGCATACACCAATCAGCCGTAACTTAAAACCGCCAAAATAGCTCCTCTGACCGGTCAAGGCCGCCTGGACTCTGCGAGACCTCTGAAGGTATGCTGAGGTATCTGGCTCCGAAACATTGCAGCAGATCCTTTAAGTTCTGCAAGTTGCAAAGTGGATCGGACTTGTTTGCCCAGCACGTACTGCAGATGATCAATCGGATTGAGATCTGGGGAGTTTGGGGGCCAAGTCAACACCTTGAACTCTTCAAGGCATTCCTGAACAATTTTTCTGTGCGGCAGGGCACGTTATCCTGCTAAAAGACGGCAATTAGGGAATACCGTTGCCAGGAAGGCGTGTACTTGGTCTTCTGGAACGATGTTTAGACAGATGGTACGTGTCAAAGTAACATCCACATGAATGCCAGAGCTCAAGGTTCCCCAGCAGAACGTTACCCAGGGCATCACACTGCATCTGCCAGCTTGCCTTCTTCCCATAGTGCATCCTGGTGCCATGTCTTCTCCAGGTAAGTGATGTACATGCCCCCTCCGTCCACATGGTGTAAAAAAAAACAGACCAGGACACTTTCTTCCATTGCTCCATGGTCCAGGTCTGAAGCTCACATATCCATTGTAGGAGGTTTTGGCAGTGGACAGGGGTAAGCATGGGCTCCCATATGCAGCATGCACTTTGTGTCTTGATACCTTTCTATCTTTAGTTTGTGCTACAGTAGCTCTACAGTACAGGGATCAGAGCAGATAGGCTAGCCTTCACTCCCCATGTGCATCAATGAGCCTTGGGCGCCCATGACCCTGTCGCCAGTTCAGTGGTTGACCTTCCTTGGTCCACTTTTGATAGGTACCAACCAATCAAAGTGTCAATGTCCAATCAAAGTGTCATTGTCACTCAAATCCTTCCACTTGCCCATTTTTCCTGCTTCCAACACAACAACTTTAACAGCTGACTGTTCACTTGAGGCCTAATATATCCCACCCCCTTGTGACGAGATGCTATTCGCTTCACCTGTCAGTGGATTTAATGTTATTGCTGATCGGTGTATATTCCGTTTCAGTATAGTTGAAGGAATTTTCACTAGACGTCAAGAAAAACCATCATGAAAATCTAACAAGTGAGGTCACAAAATACCCCAGATATACATTTCTAGGACTTTTTATTGCTGCTGGACTTACAGAAGGGTTCCTGTTGCGTGAGTCTGCATATTTCTGTAGGAAGGGCACCAGTGCAGACGGAGGCTCGGTTGCTGGCTCAGGCTGACAGACCAACAAGACAAATGAGTCACAGATGAGAAACTCATTTCTAAAGCTGGCAACATATTATGACCGTGACCTGATGTGAGCACTAAAGCCTATGAAAGCCTGTTGACGTTGTTCTAGACCTGTAGTTGGTCGTTTTCCATAACAGAAACTCCAACAGTAGTCACGGCAGGAGGGATTATATTAATGCACCCATTGTAATAGGAAGTCATCATTTCTAGAACAACAACTCACAAACCGACTTGTGTGAAGGACGTTCCATGTAATCTAAGATTAACTCCCAAATGATTCATTTCTTATGTAATAACATTTACCGGTTTCCCATATCACTTAGTGTTTACATTATATAGTTTATGCTTTAAATCCTCCTTGTTATTCATCTGCCAAAGCTAAGACAAACAGCTGTCATGTATGATTAACTGTTTATACATTAATCTAAGCTTTACTGTTATTTCTGTAAATCCAGTCTAGACAGCCAGCTGAGCCTACGTTTTTTTTGTTTTTTTTTCATATGGGTACAGAAACGGCTCCAGGTATCGAGCACTTTTTAAAGAAAAAGTAAACATATTCTGAGCTAGATAAGCAGGTCTGGGCATCACTCACAGGAGTGTCATCAATGAACAGGAGCACCATGTAGTTCACCGTGTCCTGGAAAGGAAGTAGGAAAAGGAGCAAAAATTGCAAAAATCATACTAGTTCAAAATCTCTACCAAATATAATCCGGGATTATAAAGACTACAAAAATGCAACTAAGGAAAAGAAAATAAGAAGTATTTTATGATTGGTTTCCTAAAACCTAAAAACAGCATGACCCTGAACGTTTCATTCCTAACAAAATGCATTATTTATTTAATCACTGCTATAAAACTATATTCACAATTTTTCTTTTTACATCAGTATACATTTATACTTTTCTTGCATTTCTTGCGTCAGGTCCCAGAAGCGGGTCTCATTGTCATTTGTGATTACCACTTAGAAGTTCGTTTGAAGCGAACTTTGCTTAGACGTGCGCTCTTCCTTACGTACAGGGTCGGCCATGAAGTCCATGGTTGGGAGAAACACAGAGCCAGTCATGACTTCTCGAATCAGCAGAGACAGGGACCTAAACGTGGAACACAGAGTAAGGACCATCACTGGTCGCTCTAGCCTTCCTTGAAGAGTCGTTACATTTCACGTACAAAACTCTCTGCTGACAGGAGCAACTTTCTCAGCCGATGCAGACCACGGGAGTAAAAACTGAATGAGAGCTGACGTTTTAAAAAGCAGGCTGCTAACTCGACCACAAAACGAAAAAAGTTACAGCACTAACCCGAACAAACTTTGATGTGTCATTTGTTAATTAATAAATTAATAAATATGCTTAGTGTTGGGGAAAATGCTGAGAAAAGAAGACTTAAACACTTAAGGGCATATTGTTATAACAACTTTGTGGTGGTAACAGTAACGCCGCTGTCATATCACCCGGTCAGTGATTTATCTCCTCTTACAGCACACACTGTCGTGTTACATTCCTTCCTTATTTCATTTACGCACTTCCTGGGTTGTTCTAAAAATATTTTACTTGAGAGAAAGCAAAGTCTGACCTAAAGGCTTCAGGAGGATGTGAAATGTCCTCACGCTCAAACGACCGTAACGAAAGTCAAGTTCCACAAATATACACGTCTTTACAGATGCAAAAAATAAAAACTAAAAAGAAGCAAATGCATTTCATAAGAGTTAGGTTTAGATATAGCATTAATTACCTAATGGCTGTGGCAGGTCCTCATAATGATAAATGTGTGTGTGTGTGTGTGTCTCCAGTTTTTAAGTGAATCTGTTGTACAGCACAAAAGAAACCTTAACAGACACACCAGTATTAAAAAAAAAACCACACACACACTTTATCAGCACTGTAAACTTGGCTGAGGTTGAAACACACTTGGTTTGATTAATTAATGCAGAGGCTGCAAAGAAAAAAAAAAAAAAAAGAGTGATAGGAGCAGATTATTAGCATGAACGATGTGTCTCTGGAGCTCGTTTTACGGTCCTCGGTTTCAGGAGTGTCATCGGTTTCAACATTCAGGGGTTTATATACAATGTGTGAAACATGTGACATACTTTTTGTGTGTGTGTGTGTGTGTGTGTGTGTGTGTGTGTGTGTGCGCGCGCGTGTTCTGCACCTGCAGTCAGTAGCTTTAGGAGGCATGACGAAAGGAAAGAGCATCTCGGTGAGCTTCCGTAAGTAGAGCAGCTCGTCTCGACGGCTACGCAAAGCCACGTGCAGGTCTGTGCCGTACTCCTCCAACGCCGCCTGCTGCAGAGTCCGGTTTTTGTCCACTTCCCACACACACACACACACACACACACACACATCTTTATGAGGACCTTCAATGAAGGACTTCAACACCAGCTTCATGATGGAATCATATATTAAGTTTGACACTGTAAGTCACATGACCGACCTTTCTGCTGCGCGTTGGCAGCGATCTCGATGTGCTTCATGGCTGCTTTCAGCATTTTGCCCGTGACAGCTGATGGAATGTTAACCTGGACGGAGGAAGTGTGAGAGCCACAAGCCTCATGCTGAATGTAATCCCAAAGAATGACTTTAATTATGTAACAAGAAGTGCACTTTGTTGTTAAAATGACAATACATAAGATCATTACAAAGTTTAGAGGTTTTACTAAATATGAAAATCTTTCCTCATATAATAATTATTGAATCTCTAACATTTTGCGTTGCAACAAACTAACAAAACTTTACCACACTTAAGTCATGCCAAACTAAATACAGCTGCATGTCTATTTCACCCCTAAGTGAAAAAGATATTCTTATAAATTTAATTCCTACAGATTACTCCAAGTGGTGATTACTTGCATTAAATATTGGCACCCACCATTCAGTCTCACTTATAAATTCTGCACTGCAAATCAACTGCTGCAAGCATTAATTATGGTTTATTAAATTTATTGGTTCATCATGGGGTGTTAATGTTAAGAAATGCGGTAATATAACCAACATCGTTATGATACTGAATTTATTTAACATTCATCTACGTTATACAATTACTGTTACATTATTAACACGAGGTTATTTTCTGTCGATTTTACTGAATAAGTTCTAATGAATTTAGCTAATTTAATGAACTGCCAGGACGCATCATTTCACAGAACCTGCTGCTCACCTTCTGGGCTCGGCGAACCAGAACGGCGGCGAAAAAACGAAACGTCTGCCTGAGTTCGTCCACGCACGCCTCATCGTCTGTAATATCCCTGAATAACACAAAATCCTGACACAGATTAACTACAGGGGGGAAAAAAAACAAAACATACAGCTAAACGTGTGGAAAAATACCTGACGTTGAACATGTGATTGTGCCGTACCTGTACCACGGATACACAAAGTTCTCCAGGACCAACTCCAACACCTGGACAGCAGTGAAACCCAGAACGTTAACGCTTTCATGAGTCCTCGTTACAGTGCTGTCTGAATGGACCTGTGTAAGTGGTTAGTGAGCGTACCTCTCCGATGGAAGCGTCCACCTTCGAGTGCACTTTTAAACCCAGCCATGGCTGGTAGTTTTCCAGAAGAAGAGCCGGTCTACAGACAAGAACAATCAAGGTTATTATTACTAATTATATTATGCTGGTTTGAAACACAGAATGTTAGAAATTTACTACTACATGTCACTAAATAACATGTATTTAACAAATGTACTGTTATATATCATTATGCATTGAAGACATTCATTAGTTCGTTAAAATTGTATAACGTATAATAACGTTTCATATCCCTTACTGGTAGGAGTGTAACTGCAGCTAAGCTGATGATGTGAAGCACCTATCAAACTTACTGTCAATCATATAACAACAAAGTGCAGATGGGTGTGAAAGGAAAAACATGTAAAAGGTAAAAGTGCGTCTAAAGATGGATCGGGACGATGCCTCGCTTGAAGATCTGGCACACGCAGCTTCTGCGTGGAAGAAAAGTATTCTTGAAGTCGATTTTTTGTAAACCGCGTCAGGGTTTTAAGCCTCGGGCATGTTTTAAGCAGAAGTCTGGCATTTCCTGACCGGCTCTGAGCGGAATAATGAATGATGCAATGCACTACATTTTTAAATACTGCAGCTGAAAAGACGATAATAATGTGGGACGTTCACACCAGCCTTTGTGTGAACATGTTTATGTGCCATAAACATAAATCTTTTTAAAAAACAAAACAAAACAAAAAAAAAATCGTATTTACTCCTTAGACAAATACTAAGAAATTTGTAAACGTATCAAATAAACCATCTTTTGTTTGCAACAGTATCTGTACTTCATTGGTGAAGTTCATCTTGACCTGCTCGGTCTTGTATCTCCATCAGACAGGTTACTTGGCTTTATTAAAGGGAAGCTGTTTACCATATATGGCAGTTTGGGGGCGTTTCTTTATGCAAATGAGCAGGACAGAGCTGTAATACTCCACCTGTGTCGCTTGCACTTGTTCTTCCCACAAACTGCACAACTGTGGCCCTGAGGGAAGAGCTCCTGCTGCTCCTGCTGCGTACACACACACACACACACACACACACACACACACACACACACACACACACACACACAGGAAGACAGCAACAGGTCAATTTTCCCAAAGTCTCACCATAATGCGGAAATAACAAGAACTTCTAACTGCCGGTTCTTACGTTCTCCTTGGTTGTTATGGAAATCAGGACGTTAGGAACGAGGCTGTCGGGACTGAGCGAACAGTAGAAGGTGATCGCTCCAGCCAGGAAAAACCAAAATATCAATAGGACATGGAGATATCTACAAAGGCAAGGAGAATTTATTAAACTCGGCAACAATCACTGTATTTCAGTTCATTAACGTTAATAAACATAAGGAACGTAACACTTGGGGGCGTGCTGTTAGAGGGAAATAATCAACGATGATGTGGTGACATAAAGCAGAGTAAGAACACTTCTCTATAGATACAGCTTTCTGTAGAAAACTTACAACAAACCTGCAGTTACGTACAGAATCACACACAGTGGTGTATGTCCAGCCCAAACTGGGTTATTTCCTCACCACAGCATGATCTTTAGTGTGTTTATAAGCATAGCAAACAGCCGACGATTATAACGTTTCATTTCTTGATGAATGGAACGTTGGGAATTTAACGGTTTATAGTTAGACTTATCGAGGTAGAACGTCCGGGAGAAAATGTCTCTCATGAAGGTTAAATAAACGTCTAATAACAAAAAACGTCTCAGAACAAAAAACGTCTCCACATAACTGCGATAACAAGATTCTTCTTGGTTAATGAACACCACGTTTTGAAAATTTGTTTGTTATTAGTCTTCGATTATGTGACGTGTCCTGTGTACGAGTCCCTGTGCATGAGCTGTTACTATAGAAACAAGAACGTCAGCCTGTCGCTCACGTTACAGCCGGACCTGCTTTCCGAGCCGTGCTGTTATACGGGAATAATTACTTCTGACCAATCAGATTCAAGAATTTTAAACAACAAAAGTACAAAAATACATTATTATAGTACTGTCATTGTGTTTATAACCCTAACCCTAAGCTTAAACCTAAACCTAATCCTGTTTCCGTGACCGGTGTCGAACACAGCGTTGCCTTTCCTCTCATTTGTGGCACTGACCTGTTGAGAATTATGGTTGAGGAGAGCATGGAGACCAGGACGAAGCAGATGAAGGGGTACTGCCGGGCCACTTCCCTAATCAAGTCCACCTTCAGTCCCCTCCTGAGAGACTGCAGGAAAACTCTAACGCCTGCCATGTGGATCTGCCGAAAGGACAATAAAACATCAGGACAGAATGTAAAGCATGTTATACCACAGCACTGTTCTCTATCAGGTCACACAGCAGTTAATAAGCTGTTGTTTCTATGGCAACGACCTACGCAGGATCTACCATGGCGGACACTGTGTATAACCTACGCCTAATAATAAATCTCATTTGGCAAAAGTATAATTCAGTTTTCCATAAGGATACGTTTATTTATCAGTTTTTGGAAGGAGTCTCCAGCGTCAGCGCTTTGAAACAGTAAAGCTGTAACTTTCACATTTCTACAATTGGAAGGAGGATCGTGTGGAAAAGACTGGAAAGAAAAAGGACTGTTGCTAGAATACAGGGAAGGACTTATTCATGGATGTTCCACGATCCTAAATATAACAAAAATTAGGATCATGTTTCTTTCTTTAATACACAAAACAGCAATAAAACACTTCAGGACATTCAGTTATTGGGAAATATTCAATCGATCAAATATATACACTTAATTAGCAGTTTAAAAGTTTTCCTTCCTTTGCTCATGGCTGTATTGTGCTTTTGTATTGTCCACAACAAGCCGAGGAAAACGCTGTTCAAGGCCATTAGACTTGTTTTCAAGACTGAAGCGTTACAAAACTTTTGCGCTTGTTTTTCGGAGTGAAGATTCAATTATTGTTTGTTCACAATTCCCTAATTATTTCATCCTGATCGTGTGTTTCTCAGGTTCACCTGTAACCTCCATACCGCCCTGATCAGGATACAGCGCTTGTTAAATGAATTAAAAAGCAGGTTTATAAACATTTTAAAGGTGCGTTAGGTAAATTTTTTTTTTTTCAAGATTAGGTCTCTAGTAACAATTACAGCTATTTATTTATTTATTGCTCTATTTATTTGTCTGTTTGTTATTTGTTCCGCCCCCAGGATCTACAGTGACCCTCAGTGTGTATGAAATGATTGACAGGAGGGAAATCCAAACATAAACAAACATTCCGGGCCGGAAGTCAGTTTTCCAAGCGGGTTTTCTCAGCCACTTAGTCCACTTGTGCTGAGATCATGGCTTAAACCAATACTTTTCTCATCACGACCTAAATATCATCCACGTTATTCGTATAAGAATGATGTATATATATTTAAAAAATCGACTATTGCACCTTTAAACACGCATTACGAAACAAAGTTTAGAAAGCAAGCAACTCCTGAGAAAAGTCAGCTGATTCTCGTTTGTCACGTCTGCTCGAGCTTTTAGCATGTGAACCCTACAAACAATGCCCAAGGCTGCTGATTAGTGTGTCTCATTTTCCTTCTACGTGAAAAAGCATAAAGCAGTTATTATCAAATAGTTAATCCAGAATCCCATCTCATCACCTGTACACAGCTCGCGCACACTCCGAGCTAACCTGGTCATGGAGGAAGTTACCTGAAAAACTTTCCTGCCAAACAGCTGCTCCTTACGATTTAAACAGCATTAGCAAAACGTTGCTTTCTTAAACTGTTAACTTCTACATTTTATTTCAGCAGTTGGTCAGCTGACAAACTTCGTTGCCAGCAGATTAACGACACATTACAAAGGCGAAGGCAGAAACTTTAATACGGAAGTGGCGAGTTTTCAAAATAAAAGACTTCATACGGAAAAAAAAACCACTGTTTATTATAATGGTCTGTTAATTGAATGGAATACTATCCATCCATTATCTATACTGCTTTATCCATCTGGGCCGCGGGGAAGCTGGAGCCAATCCCAGCATCTTGGGGCGAGAGGCGGGGTACACCCTGGGC
>JAQQZR010000012.1:23901470-23912280 GCA_030068235.1 Notoglanidium macrostoma | reverse complement strand
TGGGTGACCTGGGGATCGAACCCAGGACCTTCTTGCTGTGAGGCGACAGTGCTAACCACCGCACCACCGTGCCGCCCGTTGAATAATATGTATTTATAATAATAATATATTATATTGTAATTTATTATAACATTTTATGTTATAAGGCTAGGAAGAACAGAAAAAAATCATGATTTAAGTCATTTATTCATACTTAGTAAGCACTGCATTCTGATCAGGGTCAAGTTAAGAAGTTCATCAGTCTGGAATATAAGATGGGAATACATCATGGGTGAGACACCAGTCCATCACAGGGTCAAGACACTTCCCAAAACATAATATATTTAACAACATTAGATGACAAAAATTTAATTGTTTGGGGATTCTGTCTGTTCTATCTGGTCTTTAGGGTTTTTATCTCTTCAGAAGAAGGTACAGTGACAGTTCCCACACAATCACAAAGTCAAAACCTTGCTTACACTTATTCTGTCAGGCTATAAAAGTTGCTACTATAAAAAATGCATTAATAAACATTGCACCAAGCACTGCTGTTTTTGAAAATGAATCAGATTTTTAATCATGTCCAATCAGAATAGAGAATTCAACAGGACTGTGGTATACTGTAATGTTTGTTTGTTTTTTTAAATGATAAAGTGCTGTATGAAATCAGATTGTGATCACTATAAAACCACACAAGTACATTCTAAGTGAAATTAAAAATCATGATAAAAAAAATTGCTCTTGTCATTTTTTTATTTTATTTTTAATACAAAGAAATAAAGCAGCCTATATTTTCAACAGGTTTCTTTAATTGTGATAGGAGTAAAAGAAGTCCTTCACCAACATGCAGTCCTTGTGTAACAGGACTCTTATTTTAAAATATAATTGTGTACCTGGTGGCACTTGTTACGCCTTTTACGTTTTTTATCAAATAGTTTGACTTTTAACTGTACAGCTATGTGCTGCAAAAGTCTTAAGAACCTTACATTACTATATACGGTGAATTGGGGTATAATGAGACATCAGGTGAATTGATCAGTTAAACTTTCCAATTATAAAGGGATTTAATGTGTGTGACGTCATATAAGGGGGTGTGGTTAGTGTCAAACAGGAAGTTGACCCCTGAATTGTTGGAGTAGAAAAACAAAGACGTCCTTTGACTGTTCATGAGACTGTAAAACTATCATGAGTTGTGAATTACATAAATTTGTAATGTATATATGCATATGATGTGTTACTGTAACTCAGTACTGTGACATGACCAGACAGCATGCGTTAGATTAACTGGGTATTAAAATACAGAAAGTGGAGAGAGAAATTGTGTTTTAATGATCAGTGGTGAATTAGGGTCAAAAATAGCCTGGTTAAAAGAAAACATTACTTACTGATCTGCTGCTAGAGATTTATTCTTAGTGTACTGAGCTCATATCATTTTACAGATTTATGATGATTTTATTTAAACCTATCTTGCTTCTGCAGGAAATAATTGTTAAAATCATCTTTTCGTTTTGTATTTTTAATGTGTTGTTTTTCCTGAATCTGTTCATACTGAATGTTAGATTGAATCTGGAACATATTGAGGATTTTCTAAGCCATGTTATTGCTCTTATTGTAAGAAATGAATTATGGAATGTTCAGGCAAGAATTGTTCATGTCCTTTTATTGAAATTTGATTTACTGATACCATGAATAAGTATGTTACAAATAAATAGCTTTGGAGATGTAACTGATGGGGGAAGAAAAGGCCTAAACCAATGAATTATAATATTTTTTAAGTCAGTTTTTTAGAATATGATTTTTCCAACACATGTAAACAGTCAACATGCTGAGGATTTCAGAACTGTATCCTGTGTTGGGGGTTTTGTTTCATTAAGCGCCAGAAAGATCAGACAATTTGGGACTGTCCCAATAGATTTGAATTTACATACAGATTTTAAGCAACTTCTGACCTGATTTCATTTCATTGGCTGTTTTACTCTTTGTCGTAATTATCTGATATGATTTAATTCACTGTTTGTGAAGGCATCTTTATTTTACAGATTTAGAAGTACTTCAGACTAGTTCCTTGCTATACACTGTACCAGCTGATATGAAATTAAATATTGAGTTTTATACAAATTATTATAAGATTTGATTTTATCATAAAAGTTGAAATATGCACAAATTTGCTCTGAACCATCCCACAGGAGATACTACATACTGTACTGTAAGGCATGTGCTGATTGAGCTTCATGGCTGCAGTTCAGTGTTTGTCCACTAGAGGGAGGTATAACACTGTTAATTCGACTTTGGTTTAGCGATTCGTTTATTTAATTAGACTTCCTGTTCTCGGTGTCAGTAATTTGGTTTATTTAATATTTTTAATAACACTGGAGATCATTATAAACAACAATGTTTAAAAGTTGTTTCAATCCAAAGCCCAATTTATTAGACACTTTATTTAAACTACATTAAAACAGAGGTTTTCTAAGCCATGTTTCATTGATGCAAAAACAACCATAAACTACGTCATACTGACTTTAAGTACAATTTGAAATGATTAAAAATTTACAGTTTTGAATAGACTGAAAAGAGTCACTGTTTGCAAACCCTTTAAGAATCCCTGTGTCTACATTTGAGGTTAAATGGTTTCGGAACCGCATACAAAATGTATTATAAGCATGTGTATATATTATATTATTTGTCTATATTATATTATATACACAAGACAGCTTTTAAAAGTGATCTTGCAAACCTTGCAAACTCTCCCATGGATACCTTTTTTTTTTTTTTTGCCCAGTCTCTTTCTAAAACTGGAATCATGAACACTGACCTTATCTGAGGCAAGCGAGGTCTGCAGTTCCTTAGATGTTCATCTGGGTTCTTTTCTGACTTCCTGGATATGTTATCGATGTGCTCGTGGAGGAATTTTCATAGACCAGACACTTCTGTAAGGATTCACCATTGTTTCAAGTTTTCTCCATTTGGACATAATGTCTCTCGCTGTGGTTCACCAGAGTCCCAGAGGCTTAGACATGATTTTGTAACCCTTTCTCATCTCTTCCTGAATATCTTCTGATTGCAGTGTACTGTGCTAAACCTTTTGCCCACTTCACATTGCTGGAAAGGGTCAATTAATGTTATGTTTAGATTAAACAGGGCAGGTAGTAATCAAGCCTGTGTGTGTCTTTTCAAATTGAACCTAATTATCAATTCAATTTGAATAATTGGTTGATTGAGTAACTAAGGGAGCAATTACTTTTTCACACAAGACCACTTGGTGTTGGAAAATATTTTTCCTTTCAAAATTGTATCGTCTTTGTCTTCTGTACATTTTTTGTTGGAAGACCTACAACACTTAAGTGTGACAAATATTCAAAAATAGAAGAAATCAAGAAGGGGCAAATACTTTTCCATGGCATTATAAATGTAATCTAGCTGTGTGTGAAATGCTAAATTTTGATTATGATGAATGTGTTGCTCTTTGCAAAGATTTATAGTGTTACTGTTTTGTGAGTGTGATATTTCCTTCAAATCATGATCAATGCAGCTAATTTCTGCTGATTCAATATTACAGCTTTGCCTAACGATTAGCAATAACTGAAGCTGCATTTTTAATGTTAGTGATTCATTATGACCATTTAAATGTTTTCATTTTGCCTGAAGTGAAGGATTTTGCCAAAAAGGAGTACATCTTTTTGCCTCCTCCACTAGGTGGGAGCGTTATTATTGTTTTGGGTTGTTCGTGCATCCATCCATGCATCTGTCTTAGAGTCTCATTGGCAGAATATCTAAAAAAAAAAAAAAAAAAAAACCTTGGTTGTAATATTTATATGAAATTATCATCATTTAAACAACTGATTACTGTAGATTTTGGAACTGATCCAAACAGGGTCAAAATCACAGCAAGGTCCAATGCCTGATTTTCTTCAGTAGCTTCCTTCTTGTTTGAAGAATCTTTGAAGGGTATTTAAGGTATACAAATGAGTAACAAGAAGGACTAGGCTTGTTGGTGGTGAAGATGTCTGTGAAGAACACCAATGGCTTCAAGTTTTATATATTTTATTCTCTTTGTCATTTTCATACATTGCATTTGTGAGCTGATTTCTCTCATATTTTCTCAATCAACCAAAGAAGATGGATTTTGGATGTTAAAAAATCATGAATGATGACAGACTTTAAAATGTTTTAAAACATATTTCTAATAAGATACATAGATGTGTAAATGTATTATAATAGTATCTTCTCAGTTAAATCTAGTGTTCAGAAATAAACCTTCAAGCCTAAACCATAGTCCTGGGAGTCCACTTCTCTTTATACCCGTTTTCTGTAATCCAACATATCTGGTTTAACTCATTACTTACTTACCAGTTCCTTTATAACCCACATAAGGTGCACGAGAACAGCAAAATGTACAGTGGCCGAATTCCACCAACGATAATGTTCATCTTTTGATCATCCACCTTATCCAGGAGATCCAGGGTTTATACTGGGAGAACTGAGTAAAAAGCAGGAACACACCCATGAGATGGTCAGTTGTGACTTTATTGAAAAACTTAAAACAGACCACATAGCAAAGCATTAATTACAAGTTGTCACAGCGTCAATATTTTCAGATGTACAGGTAATGTGCCACTTTGGAACAGAAGCCACTTGAAGGTTTTGTGGTGTTTAATCTCCACTCCACACACAAGGATGGCAGAAAAAGCAGAGAGTCAGCAAGGAGGTTAAGGATCATGGTAGACATCAGCTCATCAGCGTATAGTAGGCTTAACTATAAAAAAATACTGAAATCCTTCATAATGTTAATAAAACACTGTGAAATTTTACAGATGGCTGGTTCAGAGCCACAGATTAAGCTCGACCGAATAAGGATTCGCATAAAAACAAAGTATCCCCTTTTTGACGGTGTGATTCAGCCTGACGCCAGGCTTACATTTGTGCAAAATTATAAGAGACAAGGAAAGATTAACAGAATTAATTATGGGAGAAACTGGAGAAAGTGCTATATAATGTAGAATCGTTAGCAGAGTTTGTGACTAGACTTCATCTGTATCTATAGGACCTCAGCCCCATCATAGGAAGCCAATTCATGCTGTAAGGAGTCATCAATTATTTAAAATGAAAAAAATATATATATACCTATACAATGGAATGGTTAGGTAAAAATAGGTTGCTATTATAGATCTATTAGGTGTAATTATAATGTATATTTCAGGACTCAACTGCAGCCAAGCGATTTTTTTAACACGTTTATCTCATCCGAGGTGTAGCCAGCACACCATAATGTTAACACACCCTTGCAAATTTCTTGCTTTTTTATAGGAAACAAAAGAAAAAAATGCTATACATAACAGTTTTGGATTGATCTCATCACTATTAATACCACAATACACGAAACATGGTACAGCTGGATTGGTTTCTTTTCAGTCTCTGGCTGATGTGTATTCTTTTACACTTCCTCAAGATCATTATTGGTATTGCCATTTCATCATCTCCTGTCCAAATTCTAAAGTTCATCAATCATTATTCCAGAGACTGCTAAATGTTCTCCATAATTAGACATAACAGGAAATGGCCTGGTTTTTTTGTTTGTTTGTTTGTTTTTTGGCCACACCAGTAACAGAAACCACAAGAAAAACACCACATTACAGCTTAATATTGTTATTACTGAATAGCAAGATTTACACTTTTATTTTTTAACTAGAAGATCCATGTCCATGTCTTTTCTCTGCTCCTACTGTACAGTGCAACCCATGCGGTCGGTTAACCAGACAGAAAGTATTCATTGTTCTGGCTGGGAAATGGTGATTCGCCATTATCTTCCTCCTGGTCTAGTCCTGGGTCCAAGAAACCAGCACATCATGCACTAAAAAGACAAACTGTATCAAAGCAAACAGCACATTTTTACTAAACAGTCGATCCATCAAAAAAAATCTGTCTCTGGAACAGTCAGGATAAGTGAGGAGACCCGAAACCAACAATGGGGCAAGAGTCCTAAAGAGCTCAGAACAACACCACATAAATTAAGACTTAACACAATAATGAACAATATTCAAGTTAATATTCACACTTTTCATGTTAGCGTATATTTGTTCTGGAGTACAGTCCCAGACTTTTTCCACATTTGAATGTCTCACTACCATTACTGACAGACATATCTCACAGATAGTGAGAGATTTGTGATTCAGTTTTGAGCACTACTAGACAGATTATACATATAATACAATGTATTACCAGGTATTTACAATATCTACATACAGTACATCTTAAACATTTTCATACTAAAAAGATCAATAGCCCCTTGTCCCAATGAGATAAGATATAATTGTTCAAGAACCTGATTTGTCAAAGTATAAAAATATAGTAAGCCTTCATGAGAACATTCACGACATCCACACATGATTGATATGGTTGATAAGAATGGCACAACAAACACAGTTAGAATCCCAATACAAGAACTGATGCCATGATTGAGAACGATGCTCTCACTTCGGAGAACGATTTTGGCACTTTAATACTAAGATGCCACAATGGCACACATCATCCAACAATGGAAATTAATGAACTGCCCCTTTTGTGCTGCATTTGAACCCCTTGTCCATTATTGTCTTCAGTTAAATACTGGATTCCCTTGTTCCACAAGTTGAGCCACAGTTGAACTTGAAATGGACACACTCTCATGCCAGTATTGAGTACATGGCTTTTATCATTCCTTCCCCCTTTTTCGTGCCCCAGAACTGCCCGGGGCATTAGACGGCTTCGGCCGAGGTGTCTGTAGAGACGGACATGGTCACTTTGGCAATTTTCACAGTGGTCTTGACACAGCTCTCGGCCGCTCGGTTGGCATGGATCTGCAGGCTGCGGTTCTGGCAGTCCGACTCCAAGCTGTTGTCCAACTGCTGCGTGATACTGCTGCTCCTGCAGCCTTGGCAGGCGGCCAAAAAGGCCCGGCGCAGGTCCTTACTCCTCAGTGCGTAAATGATGGGGTTCACGGTGGAGTTAAGCAAGCAGAGCATGCTGCAGAAAGCAAACACTGTCTTGACGTCATCAGTCATCTTCCAGAAGAGGTCATACACCATCATGGCCAGCAAGGGACCCCAGCAGATCACCAGGACCACCAGAATGAGAACGAGCGTCTTGGCCAGGCGAATGTCCATCCGTGCTTGCTCAGGTCGGGTGGTCTGTACCTTGGTACCATCTGTGGAGTAAACCACCAGGCTTTTCTGCGAGGTCCGGCTAAGCATTCGTACGGCATGGTGGTGAGCCTTCCACAGGATGTACATGTACGCGTAGATGATGAAAATCAAAAGGATGCTGGTCATGCCAATCCAGAACATCAGGTAGTTTTCATCAATGAGTGGGAAGATGTCCGAACACACAGAGTTCAAGCGTATGCAGTTCCATCCAAGAAGTGGAAGCACTGCAATGATGATGGAAATTGCCCACATCATGCAGAAAGCGATCACTGCCTTGGTGCGCGTCACGATGCGTCGGTAGGCCAGCGGACGATGGATTGAGATATATCGATCAATGGCTGTGAGAAAGAGACTCCCAACAGAAGCGGTAAAGGAAGCTGTGACACCTCCGAGCTTAAACAGAAATATGTTGTGACTATCTTTGCGGTGAAAGATATGGAAGTCCAAGAAACTGTAGACAAAAATGACACTGCCCAGCAAATCTGCCACAGCCAGGCTACCAATGAAGTGATAAGAAGGTCTGCAGCGCAGTGTGCGTGAGTGCAAGATCACGCAAAGGACCACTAGGTTCTCCAGAACTGTGAAGGTGCCTAATGTCAGAGACATGACTGCCACTGCCAACTGCTGGCTTGGAGTCAGGATCATGAAGCACTCCATGTCCATGAAGTTCTCCCCACACTGCACATTGGCCCCTTCCTCCCCCAGGCTCTGGTTCCCAAACAGATCTGTGCCATTGGTGGGATAAAAGGGAAGCCCTTTAACGATGAGTTCCTCGTCTGGCCCAACTTTATCCGGGAAGGAACTGCTGCGGAATGCAGATGGTGGCTTCTGTAAGGAGTAGCTGCCTTTGACAAAATTAGCGTTGATAGTGGGATCATCGTAGCTGGCGTCATTGGAGCCGAGGTACTGGAGCCCGGAGGTGATGGTCCTGAAGGTGGTGTCTGCCACGCCATCCAGAACAGACTTCATGTCTGCTGCTGAGAAGGGAACACTGTGGCCAAGGGTGTGTCACGAAATCTATTGTATGCGGTGGAGAAAATATTGTGGACAATAAATTAGAATTTAGAGTCTTATCTCCTACAGACACACACTGAGCATAACCACAAAACCTCTGGATAGATAATATGAAACGGCTGATGAATCACTGAGTTCATGATGAAGCCAACTGGACCTTGAATGTATTCAAGGAAAATGGTACCCTAAAGCTTTTAGTACTTTCTCCATAACAGATTAAATGAGCAAACCTTTAAGGACGCAATGTCGGATACATTCAAGCTGATTAAATGTCAAGTTGCACTTGAATTCTTTTTTTATTTTGAGGGTACTGTCCTCATCAGAGGGGACCTGTAGGGTCTGCACACTGGGGAATCACCGGTGACCAGCTGCTTCTCAAAGAAATGAGATGCAGTAGATGTGAATAATGAGTCTGTAACGCTCAGCAGACAGGCGGCGAGACTCTGACTCTGATTTATCGTAACATACTACTTCAATCACATTAATTGCTGTCTTACATCAGAACAACGCGAATCATTTTAGCTGATTACCTCCCGTTAATTCAACCGTATTAACTGTTGATTGACGGCGTTGTTTATTGGGATTTACAGCCAATGCATTACGCTTAAGACGCCCACAAGAGGGCGCAGTCCGACCAAATCAAAAAAACATGATTTTATAACAATTTTTTTGGATTTCTTTTATAACAGAAATGCAATCTTTGGTTTCGGCTATTTATTTATTTTTTGGTTTGTTTGTTTGTTTGTTTGTTTTGAATCACTCTGTGGTTAGGGCTGTGACGATTTACACTGGTTACATTTTTATGCAATATTTTTAGTTATGTTTTGAAATACACTAGTGTTTAAAAAACCACTACTACTACTACTACTACTACTACTAATAATAATAATAATAATAATAATAGTAATAATAATAATAATAATAATAATAATAATAATAATAATAATAATGCACTTGTTTGGAAACAATACATGAAAATCAGCTTATCTCTAAAAAGTGATGGCAAGAAATAAGTTAAAAGAAAAAATATTCAGAACTTCAAACAAGAAAAGATGCATTAAACAAAGTATGCTTTAATCCCAAATTACAAAATCTACAAAGAACAAAAAAGTGTTTTCCTGTACCTTCACATAGTTCCCGCAGATGTTTGGGTGCTCTCCGGTTTCTCCGGTTGTATCCAAAGATTAATCCAATCACATCAAACACTGAGGAGAGAAAAAAAAACTCTTGACAAACACCGACAAAAGAAACACAAAGTGCGCGCTTATATTTCACTGATCACTCGAACGTGTAAAAGACTGACTCTGAAGACTGCACTGTTTAGAGAGCGGAGCGCGCGCTCTACGTGTGCGGCTCCGAGGTTTGTGTAGCCTATCGCGCGCGCTCTCTGCATATTTATGACGCCTGTTCAGAGCGCAGCGCAGTCACGTGCTTTCCGCGCGGCAACAAGTGCAGGAGTGAGAGGGGAGCTGCAGCTGCGCACCAAAGGCTCACGTCTTGTTCTTCCCCACGTACGGCCGAGCGCGCGCCTCCGTATGCATGGCCTTAAGCATCATCAGTCACATCAATCACGCAACAGCGTTAATGTCATTGCCACTAATCCATCATCTTAATGCACTGGAGCAGTGCTAACTATAAAGTCCTACGCCAATTCAGCTGTCAGCTTGTTTTTTCCAGAATGCATAAATATCATCGTCCGTTACTTTATGATGCTTTGGGGTAAATTTTAGCACACAATTGCTAATAAAAAATTTCTTTCTATGCTGTAGCATTACAATTTCCTTTAAGCAACTAAGAGGCCCAAACCTGTTCCAGCATGACAATGCTCCTGTGCACAAAGCAAAGCGAGCACCATGAAGACATGGTGTTCAGGTTAAGGTTGGAGTTTAAGAGCTCGTGTGTCCTGCACAGAGCCCTGACCTCAACCCCACTGAACACCTTTAGGTTCAGAAAAAAGCTCCAAAAAGTGAGCCTTCCCAGAAGAGTGGAGCACATCATCTGAGCAAAAAGGGACTAAATCTGGAATGGGATGTTCAACAAGCACATGAGAGAGATGTACAGGTGTCCACATACTTTTGGCTGTATAATGTGTTATTCAAATGATATTACGAATGTCAGGACACATGATTTGAAATACATGGTATATGATCATGTGTGAAATCGGTGTGGTTTTTTCCAGTAAGGGGAGATCACATGGTTTGCAGGATAATGTCACAAAAATACATTTTAACGATAAATTGAATTTGAAATTTTCAAGAAATGTTTTAAAAGACTTATTAATTGATTTTAATAACATGATTGCATATTAAAATAACTAACATTATTATTCCTTTTGTTTGAATATTCAATATGTCAGGGTGGATCAGACTAATGGGGTGTGTGTGTGACCTTATAGTCGTCTTTTGCTCTGCTTTCCACCTGCTTCAGACTCCCTATGGCTCACAAACACACACAGCCTGGATGCAGAAGAGCTAAGAAGAAGAAGAAAATGAATAATAATAATAATAATAATAATAATAATAATAATAATAATAATAATAATAATAATAATAATAATAATACTATTATTATTATTATTATTATTATTATTATTATTATTATTATTATTATTATTATTATTATTGCTTCACATTTCTTTT
>JAQQZR010000012.1:23880565-23896370 GCA_030068235.1 Notoglanidium macrostoma | reverse complement strand
GTGTTGGCCCTGTGGTGGACTGGCGACCTGCCCAGGGTGTACCCCGCCTCTCACCCGAAGATGCTGGGATTGGCTCCCGCTTCCCCGCGACCCAGATGGATAAAGCAGTATAGATAATGGATGGATGGATGTAATGTTACACTTAATGCTAACTTTCCTTTGCAGATAAGAGCTGTACCTTATGTATTATGTTACACTGAGGCCTTGAAGACTAGTTTGTATAAGTCTACATGTTGGAGTGAAATAAAAACAGTTCTTAAGAGTGAACTTAGAGTAGACTTCTGAATTTTGAGTAAAGGTCCTTGGAAAGAGTGCTTTTATATTCTATTTTATATATATATAACCCTAGATCCTTCACCGTACAGCCGAGAATGCAGACACACATATACTCTCTCTCTCTCTCTCTCTCTCTCTCTCTCTCTCTCTCTCGAGTTTAAACATGTTTGAAGGCACTAAGGAGATGAAATATTATCAGACGACTAGTCAGTGCTTATTAATGGAGGCATGTCTCCATGATTTCCACTGTGCAGAGCCTCAAATGAGGCACTAAGCAGCCCATCAATTCCCCAGGCATCCCGCCGGCATCTGATTTCAGATCTCTAGCACTGTTAATATCCAGACCACAGTTCTCTACTACAGATGTGTCTTACAAACACTAGAGGATCTATAATATGAAACAGCACTAAAAACACAATTAACAATACACTCTGTGTTTGTGTATTTTTTAAAAATTGCATCACTAAGCTTTACAGTTGTTCTGATCCATAATTATCCATAATATTGTAACAACGCTTTGTAAGAAATTCTCATTAAGTAAGGAATAAACACTTATGTTCTGTTATAAGACATGTATCCAAAACATCACGCTATGCTATTACTACACCAATGTTGATCATTTTTATATAACAGCATGTCCTGAAGTGTTACATTCCCATTAGACCAGATCAATTTGCCAAAAAGTATTCATTAAAAAAAAAAAATTAATTAAAGAATGATGTCATACTTTTATATCGGTTATCTGTTACATTTAATGCCGTAGAATGTCCGCAACACAGGTACTCAATCTTAAAAACTTTCCAGTACTGTAAAGCTTACTGACTGTTATATATAAATGTACATATAAACGTAAATGTAAATATAAATTATAAAATGATAAATAACAGAATATTTTATAATCGGTTTTTGATTAGGATTAACATGGAGAGTCCACCATACAAGTCCTTGCGTGAGCTATATGAATGATAATGTATTAGATCGAGCACATTAAGGTAAATAACCTGTGATTTGACATGCACCAGCATATGGTCAGACCTGCTGTTATAGAAAATGAACCAGCACCATCTGACCAATTACATGCGAGAATTTATCAGCGCCGTGTTATAATTAGATCCTGTGCTATAGATCCTTCATGACTTATAAAACAGTTGTGACAATTTATCACAATGTCCTGTGGGCATACTGTGCTTTTATTATGACTGACAGAAAATATAGTTTAGTTTATATATATTACTCACTGGAGTGAAAACTGAAAGTAAGGTCAGGAGGGCCGTCAGGTAAAGATGATATTTTCCTATAACTGCACATCCAAACAGGTTTTTTATTTTTCTCTTATAACATGCTTTGCCAACAATTCATTTTTGTTATTAATTAAAGAACACAACATAGTTTTTTTTCTTATCAGTTGTTGCATTGATGATGTTGGTTATAGCAACTACAGTGTAAACAGTTATTCTCTTGTCATGTTGACGAGAAGCCATCAAGAACGCGTTTGGTCCTGAACACTTCCACATGGCATAACACCTGATGCAAAGTGCTGATACTGAAGACTCCTTCCATAAATATCAGATAAACTTCAACATCTCCACGGTCTGTATGGAGTTTCACCCGTTCTCCCCATTTCCTCTGGTTTCATCCCCCTGTCCAAAAACATGCAGGTAGGTGGCTTGGCTCCATTACATTGCCCCAAGTGTGAAAGCGTATGTAAAGGTGTCTTATGTACGATGCCCTATAATGGACTGGCGCCGCATCAGTGAATTCTCCTGCTTTGTGCCAAATGTTCCTGTTAGGTCCAAGATCCACCTCGACCCTGATCAGGATAAATCAGTTAACTAAAGAAGTCTCTGTTTATCCATAAAGGGTTGCAAGGAAGCTGGAGCCAATCCCAGCTGACTTCAGGAGGAACACACTGGGAAGGTCACCAATCTATCACAGAGCTAATACAGAGATGAACAACCATCCACACTCACATTCACACCTATGGGCAATTTAGAGTAGCCAGTTGACCTAACCTGCATGTTTTGGGGCTGTGGGAGGAAACTGGAGCACCCAGAGGAAACCCATGGCGGCATGGGGAGAACTTGCAATCGGCTGGCAGGTTTAAACTCAGAACTGTATCATTGTGAGGCGATGATCCACCCTCGTGCCACCCTCTTCAAAATGAAAACGCAATGTTCTTTGTTAAATAGCGGCATGTTTTTTAACCGGTTTTGACAAGGCTTAGATCTTTTGAAGCGTCCGCCAGACTAGTCCCTGCGAACGATAGAAACTTTAATATATTAGAACAAGTGCATTAATATAAACCTGAAACTACCGTCAGAGCTGCTGTTATAGAAAATTAATAGCCCTTCTGACTAATCAGATTTGAGAAATCTACAGTGCTGTGGCGTAAAGCATTTCACTGGAGCTTTAGGAGGCATTAGTAGAATAAGAAATTCCAACGCAAATCATTATAAGCAAAGCTCAATACAGACTTCAAATAAAGTTTCTTTTCTTTTCGTTCTCTTTATTATTTGAAGTAGAAAATCAATTATGAAATCCAAAAAGTAAAGTAATGTGAAACCTTAGGCTCTTTTGCAGTGCCATTGATTTCTATTACTAACTTCACTTATTTGGAACTGTTATAGATTAGCACAATCATAACAGAGTTTGATTAGCTGTCACCAAAGCCATGGGGCTATAGAGCTGTAGTAATTTCTCACTTGGTGACAGTTAATTTATGGACATGATGGAGCATGTACAGCATATATAAGCAGTCAGGGTGACGTCGTCAGGGTTATTCGTGTAGCCCCCTCAGCTTCCGGGCGCTAATTCTGCTCCTCGGAAAAATTACAACCTATCCTCTATTATTTATCACGTCTCTCACTAAACTCTCCCTGTACTGCAATTACGCAGCATGGCTATTCTTCTTACAGTAGATGCCACACACTAAGACAAAGCCACATTTAGATGTTTATTTATAGTTGTGTAAGATGTTGGGGTTTTCCGGGTTAGGGAACTGATGCTGATTTGTCTGTGTGCATGTCTTATTTGGTCTCTTTTTCATTTGGCAGACATGTTAATAAAATGCGTAGAAAAAAAAGATGTATGATCCGACATCTATGGAGTGGACAAGTGGAGTTACTGTTACCACCCCAATATTGATTATTTTCCAATATCCTGAAGCAATTTATTCCTCTTTTTCTATAGTAATTTACCAACGCTTATAATTTCTTATGCACTTTATATTTATTTACATGTATAATAAGTAATTTTATATATATAAAATAAAATATAATATATAATTATTTATATAATTATAATATACTATACACACATATATATATACAGTATATATATATATATATACAGTATATATATAATCATTTTCATTATTATTATTATTATCATTTTTAATAGTCTCATGTATTGTCATGGAATGTCCACTAAACAAGTCAGGTCCTCTCATCGCCATCTCCCCTTTTTATGCCTCGGGTGAAGTTGGAAAAAACACACACACAGCTTGTCATGTTACTAATAAACTGGAAATAAGGAAGTTCATAAGACTTTTACTGTGTCTGGAAACTTCCTGACTGTTACAAAACACTACTTCTTCCATGAATGCTATATAAACGTCTCCTAATGGAAAGCATCACCATATTAATGATTAAAGTTTTTGCCTGTTAAATAGCATATTTTTAAATTAGATCATTATTAGACTTGTGTCGAGCAAGTTATTGTGAATTATCTTTTACTATAGAAACGATAATGGATTAGAACAATTAATAGGAGCTGTCAGAGCTGCTGTCATAGAAAATTAATCAACACCTTCTGATGAATCAGACTCAGGAATTCAACGGCGCTGTGGTATAAAATTGCAAAATACATACCAAACTAGAACCAACTGCAAAATTCTCAGGCTGAGATAGACATCAATGTCCAACCAAAGAAGTTCTTGTATACAGGGTATCCCAAAAGTCGTTACATGAAATTTAATATTTTTATTTTTATTTCAGATCCAAGATGACTTTGAAACTTACAAATAAAGATGGAATTGAACTTGTCCTCGTGTACACAGGATAACATTCTTCACATAGAATAACTGCAGCCGAATTCAATAGAAAGCATCCTGATAAAGCATTAAATATCGCATTCCAGTGTTGGAAAAGTATTTAAGAGTTTTAGAGAAGCAGAAAGCGTGCATGATCGATTGCGTAGTGGTTGTCCGAATATTTTAACAATTGCTTTTGGATTCAGACTTTTGAGACATCTTCTAGATTTATCTCACCAGTTTAATGAAAAGTCATTTTTGGTTGAATATGCCTGAAGGTTTTCTGGTATCTGTGTGTGTAAGACATAATCGCAAATGCTTCCTACAAAAAGTAGTTCTGTCATTGAAAGGATGAATTAGACAGAATCAGAACTTAAAGGTCCACTATGTAGGATTTTTAGAGTATCTATTAGCAGATATGGAGGATATATTCCATAAGGAATTCATAAGTGTGTGTTCATTAGTGTATAATAACCTATAACCATAAATCTTTGTGTTTTCATAAGCTTAGAATGAGCCCTTTATATCTACATACGGAGCGGGTCCACCTCTACAGAGCCGCCATGTTGCGTCGCTACAGTAGCCCAGAACGGACAAACCTCTAGAGAGCGCCTTCCACGTATCACGAATCGGAAAGGAAGCACCGGAAGGATGACAAAGAAGAAGAAAGGAAGATGAGGAAGAAGAAAGAAGAGGAATTGTTTGCTAGTGCTGGCTAACAAGTTTGAAACCCACAATTTTGAAAAATAGAGGATCATATTCATTATTTAACACAGAAAAAACAAGTGTGTGTGAATGGAAGTGCACTCTGTGCACCTGATGGCCACAGTATGTTCCAATACACACTTGTTAAGGGAGGGGCATTCAGTTAGTTGAATCCTACTTAGTGGACCTTTAATTAAGGGATTCATTAAAACATTGTACTGTGCATAAAGTTATACTTAAGAAATTCAATAAATGGCCTTAGACTTATCAATCACGTTTATCTTCTCAGACAAGGAAATAAAACTCTTGTCCGTGGTAATCAGTTGGTGAAGGTACAGTACTTACTCACATAAATATTTAGCTGAGAGTTCCAGAGTTCATTAGAAACCCCGAATGAGACAGCAGGAATCGTGTGTGATGCCTGAAGATGTTTCCTACATCTCACGATTCTTGCCAGATGAAAAAAACGTTGCTGTCACGGCAGTCGCCCCAAACTTTTCTCTGCGTGTAGGCAGCCAAAAAATATTTCCATATTGAGTGATGTTACATACTGTGATTCTGCTCTGCCTATGAGAAAGTGAAAAGCTGCTATTTCATCCGACTCCATGAATGTATTTATAGATGCATTTTGTGATAGTGAACATCCCCCATAAAGCAAAAAAAAAACATTTTATGGACTTTCATTTCAAAGTCATTAATCAATTTAATCTCTAATTTTCAGTAGACAGAAAAGAAAGCTTTTCAGTCTCCTGAGGAGTGCGCTTTGCAGACATGATAATAAAGGAGAGTGAAGCTCAATCATTTTTACTTCACATGAGTGTATTGTATAACATCAATCATACTTCAAGGTCCCTCTGACTGGGTATCAGATACATAAGAAAAAATTTTCAATTTGGTTTTCAAATGATTTTAGCTCAACCTGTTCTCAGCGATGCAAGGCAACGGTTCATTGCAATATTGAAATGATTTAAATGCAGACAACATTGAACTTATGTACAATGCAATGAATATATACACTCACCATTCACAGGCTTCAGGTAATGTTCACATCGAGCATCACAATGGGAGAAAATATGATCTCAGTGGGATGGTTGTTGGTGCCAGACAAGGCTGGTTGGAAATCTCCATTTTCATGCACAAAATACTCTAGAGTTTACACAGAATGGTGTGAAGAAGAAAAAAAAAAAATCAGTGAGCAGTTTTTCTGCAGATGGAAACATCTTGTCAAAGTCAGAAGAGAATGGCCAGACTGGTTTGCGCTTTACAGGTAGGCTACAGTAACTTTACAGCAATAGTGAGCAGAAAAGCATTTCAGAACGGATGCTACAGAACAGGCAGATGGGCTTCAACAGCACTCATGTTGAACAAGAATCTGAAGCTACATTTGGCACAAATCGATCAACATCATACACGTATTCAAAACAGAAATGAGAAGTCTTGGCCTACATTGATTTCTTGAATGTGCTTTATTTCATGTAGCTGCTCAGGCTGGACTTCCAGACACAGATCCTGCTACCCAAAGCCATTTTTACATTACCCTTATGCACTTCCCCCTTCCATTTCCCCTCAGGAGAACCCCTGCTGCCATGTTTCCATTACTTTATCATCAGCTCATCTCACGTTTTCACAACTGGAATTGAATCCTTGAGTAATTGAAGGATTCAGAAAACATCACCCTAGATATCTGGAGTAGATCTGAATCAGAAGAAATGTTTATTTCAGTTGTTTCACAACTGTAACTAATGATTTGTTAATAATAGCTATTTAATGCTTATTAAATAATAACAATGATTAGTGCAGCTGCTGAAAAAAACAGCAACTTTGTCATTTGTGAGATTATTTTTGTCCGTTTAACATCGTAACGAACAGTTGTTTAGCGCTTATGGTCACATGACCATAACATGGCAGCAATTATGGAAGAGGACCATCAGGAAGTAAACAAAAGAGGCTCAATTAACAACTATAAATCAATGTGATTCTTATCTCATCTTATATAAGTGTATTAAGTGTATGCTACATAAAGTATGTCTTAAATACTGCCTTTAATTCAAGTCTTGTCAAATTTCTTGTACGTGTAATAATTAGGATTCCTTCAAAGTTTAAATGCTTTTGGAGAACTTTTTTAGCTGCAAAGGCAGTGGATCCTAATATATTCCGCATTCTATACTTAACATTCATTTGGTAGCATTGCAAACTACGCTCTAAGTATTTCATTATTGCATCATTTAAAGACAATCTCCAGAAAATTATTTTACCGAGGCAAAATATTGGACTCTTGTTTTAGCCTACTGGATCAAGTTCAGGTTTTGTAGGTATGTTCTACAGCATAAAAAGAGTTTCTTTACTTTTTTTAACAGAGCAGAAGCCACAATAGTAGTATGTTTTTGTTTTGCTGCAGTACAGAGGTAGAAGCTCTTCCTGTCCCAATGAGCACGGTGACTTAAAGGCATCAGTCGAGCTCATGTGCTTCTCCTGTATGCCTTTGTTGCTCTCTCGCTGTAAGCATGGCTTCTTCATCTTTCTGCAGCAGCAAGGCATAGGGTTGGCATGGTAACCAAAAAACACGAAATCCTCCTGGGTGCGCTTCCTACCTATAGATGATGATGACAACGAGATGAGGCTCCCGTGCATGGAATGCTGAATACATGCTGTGTGCTGCCTTTAGACCCGGACAATCCTAATCCATAGCCTGCTGTATTATAGAGTAATATTATTATACTGTACACTCAGCACACGCAGAATGTGAGATTACACATGAATGAAGCTGATTTTGTTACTTATTTTAAATGTACGTTCACATTCGGGTTCTGATTCACACACACACACGACCCTGACCTAACTCTGTACATGACCATGCTTTAGGATGCTTCATTAACCAGAGATCCAGTCTCATTCAATCTGTAAAACTCTTGATACACACACACACACACACACACACACACACACACACACACACACACACACAAACACACGCATGACCCTGAAAACCTTTGCCTCTATTGTTGTGGAACTCTCAATAGCTTCCAAACCTCTTTAGATCCTCACAGGATCACACGAACACCCACTCAGTGTGTAAGAACATGAAAACACAAACACACTGTATGCTCTGCAGTCATAGCAACCAGGCTGCTGCAGATGAATTGTTGACACCCTTCCATCACTTTCCAAGATGTCCACCTGCCAACGGCCATGAGCCTGGAGCACTTCTCACCGTAGGACCATGAGAACAAGCGTCTCACCACCTTATCGTGCTCCACAGACACCTCCAAGAGACGCTTATTGCTCTGGCAAGCTCCATTGTAGAAGGCTGCTTAGTATTCAGCGAGAGCTCCGGCTGTCTGGAAGGCTGGATGAGAACATGAAGGCCGAGCGTCCAGCACTGCAAAGTGTATGGAAGGAGGTATCAAATTGAAAAATACCTTGTATAGTTTTACACTCTTAAAAACCACCCAGTGCACTCATGCTGTGTGTGAAATAGGTCTCTTTCAATCTCTGCAACACAAGGCACAAAGCCCAGAGGTTTGCTCCTGAAGATAACAGCACCATAATTTCCCGTTCTTGTTAAAAGCAGCCATGGCTACATTCCAATATTGTTTTTAACACCGGTCTCCCATTTCCGCTGAAAGAATCCAAATCATTTACGTTTATGCATTAATCATTATACATGCTTTTTCCCCAAAGAGAGGCTAAATATAATCCAAGCTACTGCTGTCTCATAAATGTTCCCAAACATTCAAAATAAAACAAGTAATGTTTGTTAGATGACCCTTTAGAAGTCCAAGGGATCGAGTCCACATACAGGCTTAAAAGACACAATTTCCTGTTCAGGAAGAAAAGTTGCAACTGCTTTAAAATGTAATTAGGGTTGAAATTTGTATAACTTTCAAAAATTTAAACTGTGCTTTACTTGACATAGTTTGGTGGTTTGTTTTTTTATGCACACTTATAACAAAGGTGACTTTTTGACTCTGGGATCTGTTCATGAAGACATGGTTTACCAAGACTGGAGTGGAGGCACTCAAGAGTCCTGACCTCAACCCAACTGAACATTGGGACGAACTGGAACTCCTCCTTACTTGACATCATTGCCTCACCTCACTAATGCTCCAACTTCAAATTAATACCAATGTTCAACAAACATAGGACTGTGACAGTCAGATGTCCACATATGTTTGATCACGTAGAGTAGTTAGGAAGCTACTCTTACAGACAAGTCACATAAATTTGGCAAGTCAAATTTATACAAATACAGCTAGAGAAAAAATAGCTTTCATCAAAATATTCAAATATATTGGATATTGTGCTGACACGAGCCTTTAAAACCTCTGCTTTTTGTCACAATTGATTGTAATTCACACTTCTGCACTGGAACACACTGTACATCTGAGAAGGACACGAGGAAACTAATTCTCACTGATTAACACCGCTGATGTTTTCACTCCTTTGTTGATGCTTCGATTCCCTATTAGCATTCTCTTTCAGAGACTGCAGAATTTCAGGTTTTGTCCAGAGAAAAACATTAAAAGAATTGTTTATCTGAACCTGGACCTTTCTAAGGCTCGGTTCTTGAAGTGCTGTAGGAACTCTGTGCCAGTTGAAACCTCTGACACCTATTAGACGAAATATATTAAAAACTGAATTCTCAATGCAGGCAAATTGCACCCTGAGTAACACATCCTGCTGGGTTTGAGAGCAGTTTGGTTTTCTCTTTCATTTACTAATAGATACAGGTCAGATGGTATATGGTTAGGGCTGAGAGTTTCAGTGCAACGGACTGAAATGGCTCATTCAAGGTTTAAGGTCTTGGTGTATGAGAGGGATGAGATGCATGAGGGGCACTTCTTGGAAGTTACACTGTCTGTTTGCTGATCCACCATTGCAATATTAGATATTTAGTTCCTTCTCCATTACTGAAGATGTTTTCTCCTTCTTGAGAGGGCATGAACAGCTGGTTTCAGGTCAGGTAAAACTTTCCCGTTGGGAAGGAGAGTCAGAGCAATGCACTCGGAGGAAAGTGCTTTTTTCTCTCTTCCGCAACTCGCAGATGCCCATGATTAGCTAGAGTAGTGGTAAATATATCCAATATAACATTTTTTTCTGGATCTGGATAAATGTAATGGCATATAAATAAGATATGAATGGAAGTAATTATTTCAATTGCGTAAACCCAATGGCTTTAACAATCTTTAGACAACAGCTGGTTAGTTGTCACATGGTATGTACCAAAACTTACAACCCTTTAAACATTATGGAATTCCTTTGCCATCTTATACAGTATATAGAAAGTGCTTTGCCAGTGAAGAACAATGATAAGTAAATTTAGAGAAAAAGACTTACTTTCCATGACAAAGACCTGTAACTCTAACCATTGATCTGCTCCGAAAGATTAGCAAGATATGTTTTTCATCAATCTGGATCTCATCCACAGATATTGGAAGGTCACTTGCACCAAGTTAGCATGACAGATTTAATGCTAAAGTGATTGCAGATGAGTGAACTCAAGCACAACAATTCAACAAGTATTGAGGAACCTTGTGAGGCTGGGCAACGTAGACTCCTTTACTGGTGACAAGCCTACAAGAAACCCCTTTTCACTATGACATTTTTATTTATATGAACTACATAAATTTTACACTAATTTACACTAATGAGATCATCTTCTGTGCCAAACCACTACTGACTGGAACTGCTAATAACTCATAACAGCCTCCACCTCAGCAGATCAATAGCAACAGGCTATTAAAGGTGCTCTATAGACAGCACTAAATCCCTGCTGTGGCTATGGCTTCACTTCTTTATAGCCCTTAGAGCACAGGATTCCATTAAACAGTTTCCACTACAATAGTTTGCCGACTCACCGCCTCATTGCAGTATCGATATTAGCTTTTGGTTTGGTTGATTTGTTGAAACCTGGCAATGATATATGTTTCATATATATATATACAGTATATGTATATACAGAGTCAGCCAAAAAATTGTATACACAATTTTTAGGAAAATAAAAATTTGTATAAATATTTTAATACTAAATTTATTCAGACATCATGAGATTAATACAAGTTACCTTTGGCCTCTACAGTTACAAGAGGTGCTCAAAGTGGTGGCCATTAGCTTCCAGACATTTATGTGTAGAAGTGTTCCTGAAGTGTCTTTTTTTTTTTGGCTGACTGTATGTATGTATGTATATATATATATATATATATATATATATTTGGGCCAAATACTGCAACCAACAATATTTAATGCTATGCTGTATAGTCTATGCTTCAGATTGTCCATCTGATATATTTCTGTTCACTTTTCTGGCAACAAGCTTCAGGATCCTACTGGTTGAAATCTGATTTCAGTCTATCTGCACTTCTACGTGCTGTTCCCATCAGGTAAACAAGCATTTGAGCTTTTCTGAGCAAAATAAATTCACTGGATTGAAAAAAAACAAAACATTCACAGCATCCCATGATTAACAGTTCTTCTTGTTAGGGTTATGTTAGATCCAGAGCCTATCCTGGGAATCCTGGGTACAAGATAAGAATCCACCTTGAATTCCATCACAGGGTGCCAAGTGTACACACATTCATGCACAATTTATAAAATTCCAATCCACCTATAGAAATGTTCTGGGGAGCTGGGAGGAGAACCAGGAAGGAAACCCACACGAACACATGTGAAACTTTGCACAGATTGAATTCTAATTTCAGGATCGAACCAGGGACTCTGAAGCTGTGAGGCTTGGCCATCAAGCTGCTATCATTAAAAGTTACTTAAGAGTTTTGTTTGAAGGAATTAGTGGTGAGTAAATGAGACAATTGTGAACGCTGGCTGACAGGCTACAGAAACAACTCTGTGGTTGGTCGTCGGTAATGCCAGTCAAATGGATTCTTACTGTGACACTGGGCGGTTATTGGAAACTTTAAAGAGTAGCAAAATCTAGACTGTGTGACAATTTTGAGTCAAGACTGACCCACTTGTTAGTCCATTCTGTATCATGGCTGTGTTCTGGTAGTCAGATTCAGTTTATCATCATAATCCCACAGCACTATGTGGGCCAGCACTGAAGATTCACCCATTTTTCATGATTTATCATCTGGCTGTGTATATTTGTGAATCTCTCGTCTTCCTCAAAAGTTGCACATGTTTCTGGTCAGTTGGTGGAACCGTAGTCCTGACGCACTTGTAGCACTGCCAGTTCCTGCATCACTTCACTTGGAGTTGGGATAAAAGTGTCTGCCAAATGAATGTAACTCTCACAATGAGTAATGAGAGAAAGATAGAGAAAGAAAGATAGTGAGGAAAACAGAGATCAACAGAAATCCTTTCCTTTATCTGTGTGGAGTCCAAAGTAGTCAGATTGTGAGATATCTAACACATGGATATAGAAAGAAATACATTCATACAAATGCAAATGTTGTTGCAAATGATGCTGGATTGGTGTATAGTGTACTTGCTTGCACAGGTGTGTGTTATGCAAGTATAGCTTGATCAACAACATTTGGATGACGAAACCTTTATTTCTTGTTTAAAAACAGTTTTTTCTACAACTAGAGCTTCTTTTTAATTGTGAATAAAGATTCCTACATTGCCTAGTATTGCTAAATTACAGACACAACACTTTCTCCTTTTGCATTGACTGTCCTTTGGCTACAATCCCTCCAAGTCAGTCCCTCCGGTGCACAGAAAGCATGGACATGGTTCTTTGTTTCATTTTCTTTCATCTCGGTTTGGTTCTGTGTGAAATGCACCATGCCCCCAGGGTCATTCAGGCGGCCTTTTGAATATTAAATGAACCCCCATGATACAGCTTTTGTACGATAATATGTTTTTCAGGGAACTGGACTGAAGCATGCTGTTTGAAGTGCCTGAGAGCTACGCTGCATCTAATTCAAGGTCGAAAGCTTTAATGCAGATGAACGAAAGAGGGGTGGAAAACAGGCTTCATCTTGAGATACACAATTTAGAACCATACAATGGCCCAAATAAAGACTCTTTTAGTTCATCATCCACATAACCATCCACTTCACCCCAGCAAACCAGGCTGGAAAATTCCCCCCAGCGCAGGATCTGAATACTGTGTAATTGTGTTCATAATTGAGTCTGTCTGCGAAGCTGCTTTCAAAAGCACGCTACCGCTCGAGCCCGTGTTTTCCAAAGCAACTGCAAAATTTGATTTCTTTCGGGAAAACGTATCATTACTTCAAAACAATGGCCCAGCCAGGCCTGATTCGTGGGTGTTTAATAGAGATGGCAAGGAAAGAGAGAATAGGTAGGGAGTTTGATTTCAATTGCAACACTATTTGTGGCTCAGGAAATGAAAGTGTTAGGCATCAGCATGCTGGTGAAGTGTAATTTATAAGCAAAAGAGAAGAAAGAGGAGAAGAGAAGGAATACGTGAGGAATGAAACAAAGAGTGGGCAAGGCATGGGGAAAGAGGGATGAAGAATAATAAAAGATAAGGGGGAAAGAGAGAAAACAGAGGATAACAGAAAATGAAATATGGACAAAGAGAATGGGATAAAGTAAGAAAATGAAAAGAAAAAGAGAAAAGGTAAAGGAGAAGAGAAATAAATGAGAAGAAGGGAATAAAAGAAAATGATAGAGATGAGAGGAAGAATGGTGAAGGCATCAGCATGTTGAAGGAGTGAAAGAAAAGAGGAGAAAATAGAGGCATGGAGTAAAAGTGGAAGAAAATGCATGGGAAGTGGAAAGAAGAGACAAAAGACAAAGACGGATGAGATGGGAGAGAAGAGAAGAGAAGAGATATACGAATGAAGAGAGAAAAGAAGAAAAGGCTTAGGGAAAGAGGAAGGAAAAAAGAAGAGGAAAGCAGGAACTGTTGGAAAGACAGGAGAACCATTTCAGAGACAAATGGATGAGAAACAAATGTGGAAATTAAGGAGAAGGAGAAAAGGATAAAGAGGAAGATAAAAAAAGAACAGAAAACAGAAGAAGAAGAGGAAGAAGAAAGTTTGAGGGGAGATAGAAAGAGATGAGAGGACATTGGTGAAGGTAAGAGAAAGGATACAAGAAGGAAATAAGAGGAGGGGATAAAATAAGGAAATGAGGGTAAAAAAAAAAAAGAAAGATGATATATAAGTGAAAATATAGGAATGAAGGGAAGAGAAAAAGACAAACAGAAAAGGTGGGGGATGTAGAGAAGTGTGAAAAGGGAGTGGAAAGTAATGGAGCGAAAAAGAGTGATGATGAAGAGGAAACAAGCGAAACGAGCTCAAGGAGGGTGAGAAAATAAAAGGACAAAGAAGAACAGGAAAAGGAAATGGGAAGAGAGGAGTGGAATTAAGAGTGAAAGAATGATGAAAGATGAACTTAGTAAGTAGTCAATCATGTACAGCAAAATATCCTATCACTATCGGAATAACTGTTAGATCACTTAGTGCTAATGTAGGAAAAGGCTTTAGTGCAGAAGGAAAGGAACGAGAGATCACATGTAGACGCTTCGTCCAATCCAGACTGAGATCCAGATGAAAGCCTTTTCATGTCCATGCCGGAGGAAAAAGCCAGCATGAGGGACCGAGATATGTGTCAGTTTCAGAGATCAGATCAAATCGGAGTGACGCGTCCATGATTCACACATCAGATGCCTGGTCATGCACTTTGAGGAGGAGGAACAAGACGTGAGTGTGTTCTCAGGCATAACGTCTACTGACGAGGGGGGAGAGTTACACACTTGGCCGGTGCACATGGTACTTGTGTGATTTAAAAAAAAAGTTTTTTTTTGTTGTTGTTGTTTTTCTGAAGGCTTTGGTGATGAATGTGACTTTAAAACCAATTATTCTTTCTTTTGGAAGAGAATGATGAATAGGTGCAATTTTCCCACTGCTTTCATCTTAAGATTCAATTTAAGATGTCTGTCAAAAACTTCAGTTATACAATACAAACCGACCGCCTCGTTCATTCATTCATTCATTCCTTTTTGTTCATCCCACTCAAATGTAGTGGTGGATCCGGACCAGGAATACATCCTCAGTGGGCCACACACATTCACACACTCATTCTCACCTGGGGCAAATTTAGAGTCGCCTACAAGCATACAAAAGAAACCGGAGAACCCAGATAAAACCCACACAGACAGGAGGATAACGTTTGAAACTTTGCACAGACAGTAACCCGAGATCAGGATAAAACCCTGGAGCTGTGATGCTGTCTGATCACACTTGACGAGCTGAAGTGTACCTGTTTTTTTAATTTTTTTATCTCAAGCCAAAGTGACTCATTTCTCATGTGATCTACTGTAATGTGTGTGTGAGTATGTATGAAGGGGTTCTCTGGCTCATAAGAGTGGAATGAGCAACCCCAGACTGGATTCCTAAACAACTGTGGAATATGATTCATCCCAATCACATCCAAGCAGTATTCACTGACACCAAACGTTACTAAATGTTTACCATTTTACCATTAATAAAAGCTGTCAACCCAATCCAATAGTAAAATCCTCACCTTAAAGTGAGGTTAAGGGTCTTTGAGAGCATAAACTGTATTCTTTTGGTGCCGCATGAAAAGCAGGTATATGAGTTATGGTTGTCTTGGAGGAAGCGCGTGTTAGTCTTCGACCTTCTAAATTGGTAGCTGTCATGAAATAGTGGGTGATTAGATAGTAAAAGACAACCTTTGTTTTGTATTTTGGCTTGCAAATGAAGAAAACAACCATTCTTGATTTCTCCTGACATCAAGACCTTAATACGTAATTGCAACTGCCGTTCTAACACACAGACACACACACACACACACACACACACACACACACACACACACACACACACACACACACACACACACACA
>JAQQZR010000012.1:23857647-23868802 GCA_030068235.1 Notoglanidium macrostoma | reverse complement strand
AGAGAGAGAGAGAGAGAGAGAGAGAGAGAGAGACAGACAGACAAACAGAGAGAGAGAGAGAGAGAGAGAGAGAGAGAGAGAGACAGACAGACAAACAGAGAGAGAGAGAGAGAGAGAGAGAGAGAGAGAGAGACAGACAGACAAACAGAGAGAGAGAGAGAGAGAGAGAGAGAGAGAGAGAGACAGACAGACAAACAGAGAGAGAGAGAGAGAGAGAGAGAGAGAGACAGAGAGAGAGAGAGACAGACAGACAGACAAAGACAGTGAGAGACACAGAGAGAGACACAGAGAGACAGAGATGCTGGTGTGGGAATGATTGGTTATCTACCAAGTGAAAACAGGAGCTAATTTCCTCTCTTCAACGTTCCACAACATTAAATCTAACTACAAACTGGTAAAATGTGCATTGTGTTCATTAACACATTAAACATTGCAACTGTCGTAACACACTCCAGACCGTGTGGTCATTAGCACACTTCAGGATACCGCTCCGCATCATGCTGCCTCCCTCTTCGTTATGGAATCTATATTCCCGAGCGCCCACTGATGCCTGCAATCATCTCGCACCCACTTTTTTTGCTGACAAGATCTCCTGGACTTCCTGCTATTCCACCAGGAGATCTTGCACCCCAGTAAGGCTCTCATTTCAATCTTGCTGAGTGCTGAAGACAGTCGGTACTGTGCTGCTTTCTAAATTGTCTGACATTTCTGATGTGACGCCAACAGGAAGTTCTAAAATCGGAGAACCATCTGGTCCTTTCCTTTCACTGAAGTAATAGCTTCTATGTTTGGAGGACTGGGGCAATGCCATGATGAGAATCACACTGGAAGCAAAAGGTCACGTCAGCTATCTATAGAATTTATTATACAAGGCTTAGGATAGAAGTACAGCATATTCACAGTATGGTGACAGCAAATCAGTGAAATGTCTGCCCATCGTCATCGACCTGACAAAAGAACTGGCTTAAAGAAAGAGATTTGACATCATTAGTGCAAGAACCAGGTCTGAAACTCAAGCGTCAACAAAAAAATGGTGCTTCCAGCACCCTGTTTCATTTAGAACAACTGATACAGCACATTGCTCAGATTGATTGCTGGTCTCTGTGGATGATAAACACACAAAACAAACCCAATTCAATCATCCAGTGGTCTGGAAAACTGCATTGACAGTACAACAGCAATTCTTTAAACCACTATGCTAAAATAAATGCAATAAAATAAATACAAAGAGAGGTAAACAAATGTCAATGTAACATTTATTTAATTTGTTTTGAAATGAGACCATGCCTCAGCTCTGAACGCTCAGACAAGGTCTCCACACAACAAGAGACTTCAAAGAAATGCAGCGTCTGCTGTCTGGTAGATGTTTTGAGTAGGAAGGATAAAGCTGTGAAATGTCACTGTGCATCTCAGAAAATCTCCTCATCAGGGTGTAGAAAGAGCCAGGGTTCCAAATACATATATTAAAAAAAAAATTGCTACACTAGAACAAGATGCTTAAGGTTACTGGACGCCGTGATTGGGTCTTTTGGGAGGCGGAGGGGGCATGAGCTGAGCGTCAGGGTCCGAATGGTGCTTGCGGCTTTGGGCGCAGCGGTCCAGGAACTCCAGCAGGCTTTCCTTTGTGACGGGAAACTGGATGCTGTTACACACAGCTGTAGGGGAGGAGATGGGAAGGGATCACCCGTTACCGTACATGTCATGACAAGCCATTTCCTGTGTCTGTGGTCAAGCTCGGGCACATTTCTAGCGGACGCATTTTTATTCAGGATCTTGTTTTAGCGCTACGCCGCTGTTAATGTCTACAGCTTTAATGACTCGACCAAGAGCCAAGTGAAGATGAGGACTGAAATGCACCAGATGCTTTTTTAGAAGAAAGAAAAAAGAAAAAAGAGCGTGCAGAAAATTTTTGCGCCACAGATGATCGGTATATCTTTACATTTCTAAGAAAAACAAGCTATTGACATGAGAAAGCGTCTGACTCTTGACCTCTATTAGTAACGAGCTTCGTGTTTATTATTCCTCTAATGAGAACCAGATTTATCTGGCTTCATCGTAACAGAAATTTCCACCTGAATGATCAAAAGGTTTACGTCTTTCCTTCCCACAGTTTCCGTCGCGCATTAATACCGTGACTAAATGTGAACGTGGAGAAAATTAATCACGACCCAATTTCTGTTAAGGATGCAGTAAACCGCAGAGGTTTTCCCAGAACTGTTCGGTTGTCCATTACGGCAGAATTGCACTTTTCCTTTCTAACGACCGTCTATCAAAAACACTCGTATCACCTCAGCTTTCAGCCCTGGTCTACTCGATCTTATCGCATATTCGATTTTTACACTGCAAGTGCTTAAATGAACTAAATCAGAAATGAACATATATGTCATGTAAGAGAGTACTATATAGTAACATAATACACACGGTATGAAATATATACGTACATGCTCATTTAATAAGGAAAACCTGTACGCCTGATTCTTGCAATGCTCTGATCAGATACAGAACATTGAAAAAACATCTAATAATCGTTTCTAATCCAGCTTTCTGTGATTCTGTGCTTACGTTTGCCTCTGATTCCCATTCTCCAGGAACGCGGTCATTTCCTCTTCTGCTTTTGTAGCTTGAGCTGCCACGTTTTTGCGCTCGGAGATGCTTTTCTGCTCATCATGGTTGTAAAGAGTGGTTATTTGAGTCCTTCCTGTCAGTTTAGACTAGTGTGGGTCCGGTTCCCCCCCTCCCCATTCTGACGTTTGATGCGAACGTTAAATAAACTCTTGGCATGATTTTACGATTATACGACATGAGCAGGTGTTCCTAACGAAATTTACCTGAACGCATTTAAAAAATGCTGAATATTTAAGCAATTAACAGCCACGTATTGTCTACTACTGTGAGTATATGGAAGCCTTGATCCTCTCATTTACACATGCAGTGTATGGTGTTGCAGTGCTGCTGCCACTCACCCATCGCTGTATCGTACGAATTGGGGAAGCTCTTGTCTGTTCTCTGCCTCATGAAGACCCAGGAGTTGTTTTTGAACGTGCACTCGATAATCTTGTTATCGTACAGCTTCAGGTCCTTCGTCACCTGTGGAGGAATCGCAAAGATGAGCGTTGTTGAACAAAGACCTTTTGCGGTAGTGCCGTGCTGTTCACAACAGAAAAACTAAATCCCTACAGGAACAGTATGGAAAAACTAAACAAGTCTCTGACTTCATCCATCAGTGCTAAATAAACGTCTCCAGGCAGAATACCTCACCACATCAAGGCTTCAATCCATTTAAGTGATGTGTCTGAAATACAAATCCCTGTCCAATCTGTTGCTATGGAAACGATAATGTATTTGAACAAGCGCATTGATACAAACATGCAACAAGAAATTACGATCAGAGCTGCAGCAGGAAAAGTATTCGACCAATCAGAACTGAGAACTCAATTGCACTGGTTTAAAAAAATGGCATAACATTCAGTTTAGAGGACATGCATGTGGTGCAAGATAGAGCGAGTGTGCGTGCGTGTGTGTGTGTGTGTGTGTGTGTGTGTGTGTGAGGAAGAGCGAGAGAGAGCGGGCACTCGCTCTTTGAGACAGTGGGACACTAGAGGAGTAGGCGGCACTGGAAGGAAACACTGCTGTGCCAAGCTTAGCAGCACGCTGGCTAAGTAAAAGCCTGCGCACTCCGACCGTGAGGGGCATCTGTAAGATCACTGATGGGGGGTGGATGCTTTACAAGAGCCAAAGGAGACACACCCTCATGACATATTCACGGAACGTGAATGTGCGCACACACACACACACTTGTGAGAGCTGAGGAAACATAAGTATAGCAAATGCACAAGGCATGCGGCTGTGAGCGAGTGTAGATTAGCATTCCTCGTTTACTTTGAGGAATGGGAGACAGCAGCTCCTTTTTGGCTCGGGTCCAGGCCATCCCGCACTCCCAGGTGTGGCCGTGAGATTCTGGAAGCCATTCTGGAAACTCCACTTGGTGCCTGATCCAACCAAATCCGCTTCATTATAGCAGCAGTCTGGAGTGCGGTTTCCTCGCGTTACTCTCAAGAGCACTATCCAATCTGCTCAAATCCATTCTTTGCTCAAACATTACGGCATTTCTCTCCTATCCGCTCGTCTTCACTAGCCGCAATCTTAGCATAACGCTGGACCAAAAACAATGTCTTACAATGTTCGTCAGGCTAGCACTCAGCTAAAATATACTATTATAATATTATTAATATACATTATGATTAATATATTAATATAATGTATTATTAATATAATATATTTCTCAGCTAGAAATATAGAAGCCATAGCTTAAAGATCATAGCTTAATTAATGAATTGTGGCTGAGTAGCAACAAGGAAAGTAACGTCTAGACGTAAAATAGGCCACAAAATTAAACATGGCCTTGACGTTTTTTCTGCCGTGTCTTCAGAAAGACGTTCTCTCTACTTAAGCTCTCAAGAATATAAATGAGCAGGTTCATTAGTCCTGTCTCTTCAGGAACAAATGCTGCCATGGTGAATAAAATCTCACTCATGGTACTAAAATGATAAAGATTAAGTTGCGAGAAAAGTTCCAATAATACCAAGCGTGGAAGGAGAAGAGGCAATGCAATGTGTTTACAAGAGCAGAGGATGTTAGAGGGTAAAGGGTTAAAGGTTAAAGGTTGAGCAGCACTGCATTATGGGATACAAAGAGTTAAACATTGGTTTTGTAGAAAGTCGTGTCATCTTTTTTTTCTTTCTTGTAGCTCACCTTCATGTTTATTGGAAGCAGATGGCTGCTAATAAACCTCGCACACTTCATCATCCCCTCCTGAATCGTCATTTTTTACGAGGGTATGTCGGAATTTCTTTTTTCTTTTTGGTAGGACGTATTTGATGACCGTATTCTGTCTGTATTTAAATGCACTTCATGACCAGGCTTTATAGGGGTCTGTAGTAAATTAAGGGATTTGACATACAGCTAGAGGAAATAGACAGAAATGGATTTTAATAGGCATTATGAAAATGTCAATGGTGAGGGAAGTGTCTAAGTGTAGACCGTGAACCCGTGACACCATAATGCCTACAGTCAGTTTTTTTGTCTTTTTACAGATAGGTATAGAGATCCTTCATGTATATGGTAAAGCAAGGATTCCTGAAACCCAGAAAAAGAGTAGAGGAGATATTAAAGTCCACAATTTCAATCAAGGGGTCTTGATGTTGCATATAAAGGAGGGAGGTAAGCTTCTGGCTTTGCTGTTACAATTAGGACACTAATGTCAATGACTTCTATCACAATCTGTAACACCACCAGATCTTAAACACACGCTGACCTCTGAACGAGAGCGAGAGAGAGACTGATTCTGCCCTTAACATAGCTCTGGCTGTACAGCTGCTTGTGGTACCTTCAGGTGCTTGGAAATCCCTCCCAAGGAGGAACCAGGACTTGTGGAGCACCACAATAGTTTTTTGCACATGCTTGAAATAAGGGCAGGCGCTTAAACACAGCAACTGGTGCATTCCCAATGAACGCCTAATTATGACAATTGGCCAATCAGAAGCTTCGAAAAGTCATTACATCACTTACCGGGTTTAAAGAAACTGTCTGCTTGGTGGATGTAAACGTTTGACCCACTGGAATTCATATATAGCGAATTAAAGCTGAAATAAACCTGCCTCTAATCGCTGACGTGAGCAAAACAGGTGACTTGCTGAAAGAAATGTGCGGTAATGTAAAACGAGAGACTGGATATCTTTAGCCTAGGTGTAAGTAAACGTCTGGCCTGAATGATATAGTAGAATGTCATGTGTACCAGTGACCATGTGGTGGGTTTCCGCATCTCGTCAGCATTTTGCCACTGATACACCCGAAGCTTGATTTTCTCAGCTACTACTTGGTGGAGAGGTGGCTGCTTTCGAGTAACGTGTAAAAGGCAGGCTGTACTCTGGGCTGGAATCAACATATCTAACATCGCAGTGGGAGTAGTGCACTAAGTGGGCTTCATATTTTGCAGGCGATGCATATACATTTCACACATGCTGTTAGCAAATGTGAAAGTTCAGCTGCCGAAATATGACTCAGAGAGGCGTGACTGACTCAGAACACCCCCTCGCTGACTTTTATGGGAGCGCAGATATTTCTATACCCGCTTCTTATAGTCTCTCTCTCTGTCTCTAAGCCTGCCTTGCAAACCAGTGCAAACCAGGCTTGCTGAGAAAATCTCCAATCACATGGATGTCTTTTTGTTCGAACCTGACCCTCGGTTCACTTTCAGGGGTCTACACAGGAACAGGCTGAGCAATTGCCCTGCTGACAGAAACATCAGTCAAAGCGAAGCTCGAACCACACAAACCAAACAGCCGAGCAACACAAATTAGGCCTTTATGTTGCCGTGCTGCTTGTAGATGGCTAACAACAGGCCATTTGCCTAGTGCGGAATTTCACGTCGTCTCAAGGGAGACTTGCTAATCAGAGTTTGTGTCTAATTACGCAAAGACGGACTTTAAAAATGGAAAAAGGACACTTGAGAAAAATCCTCAGAGTAGCACGCCACTGGAATAAGTTAAACAATATCCCTGACGACTGTCTAACTCCCCTCTTAGGTTTCCTTTTTTCATAATTTCTTTTGCCTGGAATGCAAGCTTGAGGTTTCTCAAGTCACTTTATTCGTGCATTTATGGAGATCAGAGTGAATTTCAGACACATCCAACATGCCCATGACATTTATTCAGTAGGCAAATGATTAAAAGTGGAAAAACCGCCTGTTTAATTCCTTTTTGATGCTAATTGGCTAGCATTAATCATGCTAACTAACTGGAACTTGTGCTTCCTTGCAAAAGCACATTTGCCTTGAGACTTTTTGACTGCAAGACAACTGTCTAGCATATTTTCCGTACCTTTTTTAAAGTTACAATAACTACAATAAATGGCTGTTTTTTATTAGGTCCTGACTTGAAACGCATTAAATCTGTTTGCGCTGAAAAATGTGTGATGTGCTAAATGATTTGGGTGCAAATTTGTTTATTTGGCACCACATTGTCCTTCCAGCGAATTGTGTGCAGTGATGAGGTCACAGGGGGACGCTGCCAACGCACTTAATGGCGTTTCTCATTTATGTTCAACTTCATATTAATGAGAATGAGAGGAGAGGGCAAACGCTGTTTTCAGCGCGACGCTGCTATGCGACAGTTACAGATAATGTTGAGACTCGGCTCGGCTACTTGGCGATCAACAGGAAGAGGAGAGTGACAGCATTCATTAGTATGAAAGTTGAAGCTTCGGTAGCTATCAGCAGAATGTACAGGTAAGGAGCTGAAGTGACCACCAGATGTGTTTGTTTTTGTGCTGGCAGTACCTACAACCTTATTTTCAGAGCATTTCACTCAAGTGCTTACTGTTGCTAGGTCACAAAAAACATCTAGCGATTCCGCATTCCTTCGTTGTTAACGGCAAGTCTCTATTTACTTCAGAAAGGTTAGCTAAAACGACGGATAGAACTCGCGTCCTGCCATCGGCAGCAGCAGCTCTCGACATGGGAATTCGATATACTGAAAAGAAGAGTCTGGTTGCAGGTGAAAAATCGTGCAAGGAAGCAGTTGGGAGAGTACCGACCTGAAGTCCCGCCCCTTCTTGATTCTGATTGGTCAGTGAGAGAGAAGTGACTTTGACAAGCTTGGCGGTGTTCCAGAAGTTGAACTATTTTCAACTGAAAGCGCCTTGAGTGCAGTGGGGGGAAAAGCTGAACGCTGTGACTTTGAGTGCTGTCAGTGTTGAACTTCGTAGGAATTGTACGGAAAATAGGCATGGACAGCCAAAACAAAAAAAATTTTGGTGGATACAGGCCCTGAAGGACTGAAGGACTAAAGCTCTGCTGCATCGCTCTTGATACAAAAGCTAAATCTCCCTGGCATTGTGGGTAATGTAGGCGAAGTGTTTAGGGAAGATTCTTCCTTTAAGGTAAGCACCTAAAATAGGAGCGGTGTCAAAAATGTGATTTTCATAAACCGCTTAAAATAAAGCTGTAAAATAAATAAATAAAATTTAAAAAGATCAATCCGCAGAGAGGCAACCAGTTACAGGCTCTATCGATTTTAATACTCTTGATAGAGCAGCTATTCATAGGCTCCTTTGTCAAAGAGCATAAACAATATAATTGACTGATAAATTGTTCTGTGTACTGTTTAGACGTTTCACGCATGATTAAAATTGGTTTAGGCAATACTTAACCCAGCCCAGCTTTCCAAAGGCCACAGGGGAGCAGCTGCTCCCAGCCAAGGAGATCGCTAACCTGTTCCCATGTGACGCGTGCAACAGGATAACAAATAACTTTTATCTCCTTGTTTCTCGAGCTTTTCTGTGTAAATGTTTGCGTGTCACTAATGTGCCACTGCGACTGGACTCTTTGCTTTCGGCACGCTCTGTTGCATTACGCGTTTTTGGATGACAAACTCCCCTAGAAACGCTTTCCTGGCTGCGCTCTCACTGCAGTGTGATACGTGATCGCTTATATTGTGCTAAAGCTGTGCGTTGAGGACGAGAGGCAGCAGGAACCTTTAACTCTTGTGCACCAAAATGAAGACGGCGGAACAAAGAGATTACGCATAAGCTGAGGCGGACGCTACTTCGTACCCGTCTCGTATTTATTTTTTGGTATTTTTCCATTGCTAAATTACTAAATTAAAAAGAACATACAGTCTGGATCCATAGGCGTTCTTCCCTTTTATGAAATTGAATATTTTCCTTTTCATTTCAGATCCAAGATGCTTTCGAAACTAACCACAGAAGACGGAATTCAGCGTATACACAAGTGTCACCAAGTTCAAGGCAGTCAATTTAGATGAATAACTGCCTATGGAGCCGGACTTTTAGGACACCCTGCATATCATAACATTTACGTTTTGATACGATAGCACTGAAATTGACGATTCTTTTTTTTCTTCTTTCTCTTATTTAATAGCAGACACACGGGCAGTCGGTCTGACTGCAAGCCAAATCACAGCTGTACATGGTGAAGTTTTCTGTAAGGAGACTGACGTTAACATTAATGCAAGGAGTCTCCAGTGTCGGTGCTTTATAACACTCAAAAAACACCAGCAGTGGTTTTTCTTAGTCATTTAAAAGCAGACTAGAGCGACGGTTAAGTGATTAATGGAACTAATTTCTCATGTTTATTTAAACTGCTGTGCTACAAGAGGCAAAAACAGAAAAATAAGCAACTCGTGGTGGTAACAGCACCTCAGCTTCACGTCAGGCTGCGTCCCACCGCCCTGTTGATTATTTTTCTGTTTTGGTACCATAAAAATCCATGTTGATGAAATCTCATGACTGATGCACTCTTCAGTGCTAGTACCTGATAGATGGTCAGTTAATGACATGCTTTAGAAGCTTCATTTACAGAACCCCATAAAGAGAAATCTAAGCTTTGAAGCCTCACTCACGAATCAAAGCATTTCTCTTCTCCTGAACGTCGATCCCTCCTGTAGCTAACTGAACAAAGCGTCAGGTTTGCTGAACGCGAGGTTAATAAAGAACGGGAGAATAGGATTGAGCCTTTGATCCTAATGGAACGGATATGTGTCACATGAGGCTTAACTTTTGGCTGGATACACACTGAATCGGTGAATCATACGCAGAGCTCGAGCCTCCTTTGGGACATGTTCCAAAAATTCCATACATCCCTAGGCACTCCCAAAATATGTCGCACTTGTATCCTGACATAAGCACGCTTGTTTGGGATGCGGTATAATGAAGGCAGGAATAGGAACCAAAAAAAGAAAAAAAGAAAGAAAGAAAATGGAAGCTCATCTGTGGTCTCATGCCAGACGCTACTGCCTGAGGGGGAGCGCTTGGCATTACTGTGCTGCCAAATTAAGCACAGATCTCACCTTCATCTGAGCAAAGGGCATGTCATAGCTGCCGACGTACAGCAGACCCACCGTCTGAGGGATCAACCTGCACAGACAGAGAGAGACGGAGAGTTACACAGGGCAAGGACACACACATACATCCGCACTACAGTCGATGCTGTCCAAAGACACCAAATTCAGATCGTCCGGAGATATACACGTTTCACTGAACAAATCTGCTTTTAGCCAAAAAGATATCGTGGAAATAACGGAGTGCCTATTAGAGCAGTGCGCTCGGGTGATAAAATTAATTAAAAAGTGAATTGAGTTGAACTCTATCCTTATCTGACGGCACACGGGAATGTTTTTACGGTCGCAGAATGTCAGTAAGGTGTGAAACACGACGGGGGAAATGATAAACGATGCACACAAGGTGTGATGTGACCACCCTGAAACATTTTCCTATAACGGCACGTTTTATTCCTTACAGTTTCTTTATTAAAGAGTGACGGGTCATCATTTTTATCCATTTATAGGTACATGGAATGAAGGCATTCAAAAAACTGCTTTATACTGTTTCTGTTATCTCTGACACTGGAGACTCATTCCAACAAAAAAAAAAAAAATTTCACCATATCAACAATTACATGTTTTTAGTAAGAAATGGTTAAGTAAAAAATGACGTCCAGAGAGATGGTCATTTATTACAGAACAATCCAGGGTGATCGGGATTTGCATTATCCTGCTTAATATTACAATGACTGCTTACTAAAGAAATCAATCGTTTGACACAAAACACTGATTTAAATATTCTTTTATTGATTTAAAATATTGTTTCTGTATGACGTGGTCCATAGCTAATGTGTTATACGTAACAATGGTCTGTTGTACAGAAATAACCGATAATAACAGCTATTGGCATTCAAATGAACCGAGTAGCAAACGAAAATAATTCGTGCTGGTACGACCTGACGTGAAACAGAGGACCTCGAAGTGGATTAGTTTCATATAACCGCAAGCTCTACAGTGTGTTGCTGCACTGATTAGCCGACAATTCCAGTTTTTTTTACTTATTCATCACTTTTAAATGGTTATCATGCGAGAGTGCCGCTATACATCTGCCTCTCGCACAAGCTCACCTGCAGCTGTGAAATGAAGGAGGCTAGAGGTCACGTGAGGAACCATTTCCAGTAGGAACAACATCCCCCGAATTACTGGGGCAACAAAAAACAGCTTTCTAGCCTGACCGCTTAAAACCACACACACACACACACACACACACACACACACACACACACACACACACACACACACACACACACACACAC
>JAQQZR010000012.1:23814631-23828755 GCA_030068235.1 Notoglanidium macrostoma | reverse complement strand
AGTGCGACTCTTTGGCACGGCTGTCCCATTCACAGATGAAACAACAGTACTTTGTATAGCCGAGCTGAACTTCCACATAACAGCTTCCAACCTGGCCCGATTCCATGCCTGGACATTCCCAGGCTGCACAAACCGTTGTTGATAAGTCAGTTATGGGAGCGAAAATGTTTGGATACAAATATAAGAAAAAATCAAGACAAAACTGAAGATTTCTCTGAAACGGTACGTGATGGGTAAATTCTGATGTGATATTCGTGATCAGCACCCAAAGATCTACAAGAAACACCCAACAGTGTTCAAGAAGAAAAACTTTGTGCACTGTAATGAGTTTGAAGTAGAAACTGAAGGGCTAGTATAAACAGAGTTAAAGTTGTAATTATTAGACTTGTGTGTTAAATTTGTTTGTTTTTTTGCTTTTTTTGAGCCATATGGAGGTGAACTTGCTCTTGTGCTTTGGATCGTTGTCTTGCTGGCATGATCCAACTGAGCTTGAGTTTTTAGATCAGAGACAGATGACTGGATGCTCTCCGTCAGGATTGTGTGGTCGAGAGCAGAACTGATAGTTCCATCAGTTTCGGCAAGTCACCCAGGCCCTGAAGCAGCAATGCATCCCCACACCAACACTCCCACCAACACGTTTGACCGTCCTTTGATGTTCTTTAGAAGGGTTCTTAGGGGTTGTCAATGTGTTTTTTGGCAAACGTGAGACAAGCCTTTATGCTTCTCTTGTTTGGCAGTGGTTTCTGCCTTGCAACTCTCCCATGGACACCATTTTTGACCAGTATCTTTCTAACGGTGGAATCAAAGCACAGAACATATCTAAGGAGGGAGAGGCCTTGGAAAACATGGTAGGATGGCCTGTTCTGCTCTCCATTTGGACATAATGGATCTCAATGTGGTTCGCTGGAGTCCCAGAGCCTTAAAAATAGATTTGTAACCCTTTCCAAATGGATTTTTTTCAATAACTTACTTTATCGCTTCCGGATCTTTTTTTTTAAATCGTGGTATAGCGTGCTGCTATTAAGCCCTTTTAGTTCACATTGTTGGAACAGTGTCTAATCTAATCGAGATGAGACTAAAGATAATGGGAGAAAAGATGTGGGGTCGGTCTAGACTTCAAAATAAAATGTTACCCAAAATGGTTAGCAGATGCAGGTTTGCCAATGGAGCAAATGAAGTGCCACAATGAATGATTTAATGGGCTTACAAAGCAATGATCATCAAAAGCCCAGCAACGCCCTAATCAAACTAAATTTGCCAAGCAGTTTAATTATCCCGCTGTGGCATTTTACTTCATTAATCTTTACGTTAGATTTTTCCTCTCATTGCTAATCAGTTGCTTCAGTAAACACTGCAACTCTGACTCCACTTTTTAATGCCCTTTGATGCTAATTAGGTCAAACTATTCATATAACCATATGTAGTATGGATGACACAAACGCCTTTAAGAATCGTGCAATTCTGGTTGTACTGTTCACTTCTGGAAAGAAACATGACTTGTTAAAGAGCCCATTTCGTTGCTGGTTATTGAACAATAACCATATGCGAGCCACTCATTGATGATCGAAATGAGATCATTTGCTGCAAAAAAAAAAAATTAAAATCCTCTACAGCAATTGCCCAGAAGGATGATTAATGATGTCATGATAGTTTCTAGGGAGATTGTGGATTACAGTGAGATAAGAGACAAATGGCCCGTCTGAGCCTCTTCTAAGACAGATGAGCTGTAATAAAACCAAAGGAAATGGAAAACAAAAGGTCTTGGCGAGTGTGGATAACGCCAAAGCCACCCCATGCCTTTTTGGCATTTTCGAAGTGATGATGGATAGCATTTCCGCCGCTGTAAAACCAAATTTTTCAGAACGCAACCCACGTAAAAGTCCCGATTCCCATATCTCAAGCTCAGTAATAAGTAAGACCTAAGCAAAACAGTGTGGGTACCTTGCTTTTCAGTGAATTTCTCTTTATGTTCCATGACTCGTAAAGGTTAAATACACTTCTTATGTAGTAAGTGTATCATTGTTTCCTGTACAATCCCTACTGCTTTGAGTTCCAGTGTGCGTTTGGCTCAAATGTCACAGCACCCGAAGCCAAAAGTCAGCATTGATTTAATGCTGGCATTTAAGAATCTGTCTGGTCTGCTGCACACAAATGCTTAGATTTACTGCAGCAACCCATTACACCAAAGATAATAGCCATAAAAATAAAGACATCAAGAGCTTTAAAAGTCTTCGTCAGCATGGATCAGCACAAAGGATTCTTCTAAAAGCCTGAAACAACAGAGCAGGCAGTAAACTACACACTTTTGCCCTTGGCGTTCTTACCCTGATGGAGTTTCTTTAGCTGGTCCTGCACTCGAGGCATGACTGGCTATTAGGGACTTTGTTAAGAGTCTGAATGTCAACGATGCCATATCCATCCGTGACCGGGAGTCCAAGAGTCAATCACAGCCACATTAGCCAATGCGAGCTCATGTATACAGAAGAGCCTGGACAGTGCTTTCCGCCGAATGCCCTGTGACACAGTAGCATAAAAGACACAATTGGCTGCCTTGACATGTCATGGAGGAAGATATGTTATGCCAGGACCAGACTGCGGCTAGATCTTGACATGATTTTTGTCATGGCTGGCAAATTTCCAGCGTCAGGCCCATCATCGGGAACGACAAAAGAACCTTGTAGCGTGACAATCAAAAAACAGCGATGTGGCGTCTCGGTCACCCCGATGAAAAGTCTAGCACGTCAGATGTTTTGTATTTTATTGCCATAACTACGATTTGTTACTTGATGCTCCTTCTGTAGCCATGACCGACAATTCCTTGACCCTCCACCCTGACGTATTGCAAAGACGTGAACGATGACCGGTCGGGGGCAAATTGGTAGTGTTACCAGTCTCCTGACCAAGACCCGGCATGAATTTATGGCACTAATCTGACATGAAGGACAACAATATCGTATACTCCGACCCCATCGTTACACTTCAACCTCCCTGGTTGGTAGGGCAGAGCTGGGTTTGAATTGGCTGAGATCGAATTAGGAAGGAAATGGAGTGGGAAAACACAAATAAGTTTAACAAAAATACATTTGAAATAAAGAAATGTTGGAGAAGGGAAAAGAAAGAACACACTGTTGCTGATCTCGCACGTGAATCTAAATGAATTTCCTCCAGACAGTGACACGATCTCGCAAGTCGATCGCCGCATACCTGAATTTCGCCACCATTCTGCAGACCACTGATTGGACCAGTGACTACAATTGACTGTTTCTGGGTAATTTAAGAGGCAAATACAGTTCTCACCAACCTACTGTTTCAGATTTGCTTTTTATCCATTTTACCAGAGCGGTGTTTTCTCATCGCTATTCAATTTCTTACCCATGATCCAATTTGGCCATCTTGAATTCCCATATGGCTTTCTATTCACTTTGTTTGTGTCTTGCCTACGATAAAACAAGCATACCTACTGTCCTTCATAAATATTGTAGAATGCTATTTGTGATTCAGTCACGGAAAATCAAAGCATGCTCCATTTTGTTGTTTGTTAATAGCTCGTAAAGTGATATAAAAGTTTCCAGCACAAAACGACACCCAAGATATGAACACTTGTATGAAGAAGAAGAAAAAAAAATGTGTCCGGAAATAAAATCAACCTTGTTTAATATTCTATTCACATTTTGTGCATCTCATAGTGAATGAAGGAACTGTTAGACTTTGCGCTTATAAATAATGCATGAAATATGTATGAATAATGACAAGACAGCAGGCCATATATAAAACAGAGGCTTCCGGCTCGCTTCGGTAGAACTAAAAGTGTCCTGACCGGCATTTCATTTACAAAACAGCTTCACAAACACCACTCAATCTATCAACAGTTCACTCTGTATTCAGAAAACTTACTGAATACACCTACAACAGTGGCATATGCCGGAGCGCACCTACCGTCTTTTTTAATAAAGAATCATCCTCTTTATTATTCACTATTATAAACACATCACCACCTCCCCACCGCACACCTACACAGAGTACACAGTCAAAGCGCTGAAACGATGACAGAATGCTAAATAAATAATGCAGCCTGAGCAAACACCTCATTAATGTGACTTGAGATATGACAAGCCCTCCGCTTAGAAAACAAATGCGTTAGACTGGATTGGGAGAAACCTGAGGGAAAAAAAACAAAAAAAAACAACAACTCTCCACTCAAGCGACAACTTAATAACTGTTCCCTGAGCATAGCCACGCTTCAATCAGTCCATCAAGATAATAATGTGTAGGTGCAGAGGATGGACAAATAAAAAAATAAAAATAAATAAATAAAAAAAAGTGAAAGCCTCAGCCCATATTACCAGGAAAGCCAGTGAATAATAATAATAATAATAATTATAGGTAAAATACAGCTCGTGGTCATTAGGGACGGTCTTGGGGACATGTAAAGAAAAGCAAAAACACAAGCAGCAGACAGCAGTGAAGTAAACATTTATGTCTCTCAGCTACACTTTTGCGCAGTTCTATAAGGAATTTAAGTTAAGTGTTACTGAGCATCTTAGAGAATCTGCTAGAGTTCTTCTGTAGTTCATGCCAAAAGCATGTAGACAGCTGACCATCACGTCCATACGTGCCAATTCCAAAACACAGGCATTATCACAGATTTGCTGGTTTAACATCCTACACATTTCAGTCGCAACAGCATTAGTAGGGTCCGTCATTGGTGTCTGGGGTGCAGTCAGGGTTCCAGTTAATCCTAAAAGGTGCCAGTGGGGTTGAGGTCAAGGGTTCTGTGCAGGACACTCAAGTTGTTCTGCTCTAACCTCGGCAAACCATGTCTTCTTGTAACTCGCTTTGTGAACAGGAGCACTGGAACAGGTCTGAGCTCTTTAGTTGTAGTGAAACTGTAATTCCACAGCATTCAGACACATTCTGTACAACTGTGTGCTTACAACTTTGTGGCAACGGTTCACGTACGGGTGTGACGTTCAGGTGCCCGGAAACTTTTGGCCATACAGCGTAACTCGCACGATAACACAACCTGCACTCTTGCTGCACTTTCGAGATGGCAACCGGACGGACGACGAAACGAATTACCCAAACGAACAAACTGAAACGGAACTGATCGGTGATTCGTTCGTTGTCTACAAGCAGCGACTCTCCTAAGTTAGATTGATATGGTGTCATTTTTTCATATGGTGTCTTGATAACACTGGCCAATAATTTATTTTAGTACAGGGAGCGAATTTTACAGTAATGCAACGGTACATTTACGGCTTCTATTTTGACATTTTAAGTACGACAACAAATAAATGAACGACCGAAGGAGCTGAATGATTCAGAGGAACGAACTGCAGGTGAACAAACCGCAACATAAGTCTTTGAACATCAGTGAACAAAACGAATGAATCTCTTGAGCGAACTGAACAATCAGACCTTGTGAACGGGAATTTCCTTCTCTGCCGCACTTAACTAGCTAGCCGGACTTTATCACGTTACCATTTTCATCCTAGTCTACAAATCAGAACATGGGACCAAATCATAAGTGCCCACTGTCATTCAAATCCTTAAATCATCAACAAGTCTCGTCAAAAAACAGTCTCATCAATCAAATAATAAATGTCGGATGAATTTAGCCATGAGTTTCCACTGTTTGTCACTATTCGGGCACTCGATCAAGACATACGCTGCCGCTGGTAGCATCGTTCCCAAAAGATACACGGAACTAGCATGTCTCTGGAAGCCTCCCTAAAGACTCCAGTACCCTAAACAAGTAAGCAAATACTAAGCTCCTGAAGTAACTCTGACTCAGGTGTGTATTGCTTTTGGGAAAGATGTACAGGTTCAGAATGCATCTCTCTCGACGAAAAAGTGCTGAATGTTATCAACATCAACAGCTGAATCCTGACGCAAGAGTGTCTCCGAATAATCCCCGGAGAGAGAGATGGAGCATAAGAACAAGGCAGAACGAGACAAAGAGCGATGATCTAATATAGTCTAGCCACAGCTGCTGCACCAATCTGCTGAGCATACACAGAAGACAGTTGGGTTGAAAAATTAACACCGTGCTTTCTGTGCATAACGGGACAGACAGTACGGCGTGAGCTACAGCAGGGTCTCCAGCTGGACAAGCTTCTCTCAGCACTTTGGGAACTCCAGGCTCAATTGCTTTCTAATACCTGCGATTACCCAGAACACACCTGGAGTGAATTCTGGACCAAAAGTCCGTCCTTTTGTTCTCTTCGTCCCTCCAGCGTTGGTGATTTTGAAGCTCCAGGTGCAGAAATAAAGGGTAGCGGATTAGTATTTCGGCCAGATCCTGAAGACCTCGCCCGTGTTTAACTCGGAAGTCCAGGTTGAGGATGAGATGCTCGAGCGTTGCTCGTCCTGAAGTCGCTCTGGTTAAATTAGGCCAGCGCTAAACCGCTCCGGCCAGGGTTAATAAGACCCTGTGCTTCTGTCAGAGACTCTAAAACTCTCATGTGAACCAAATGACAGATTAGCAAAACGAGGGAGGCAGGCAAGGTCTTAACAGTTCAGGCACAGAATGAAGGAGGATTCTGTATGCGTGCCTCATCTCTGAGATGAGGTGAGAAGAAGAAGAGTGGTGGTAGGGATTAAAAATGAAATATTTTGCATGGGAAAAAAAGGAGAGCAATAGGAAATTAAACTTTCAGAACTAATAAGAGATAAAAGAATTTCATGCGGGCTATTTAAGCCCATCTGTAATGGCATGTGTAATCCAAGGGGGCTTGATGATAAAAATAAAATAAAATAAATGTTTTTTTGAATAAAGCCTTTCCTCTTTTAAGGCCAGTCCTCTTTTCATACTAGGACAAATAAAGCTCGTCACTAGCTAAATCATTCCCCACCCTGGTTTTGGAGTACCACCTGTTCTGCAAATGGTAGTGTTGGAAATGGGCAGAATAGTGGCGATTTTACTAGATTAGCCTAATGCATATTTATTTGTGCAGTCATTTCCATGAAGAAATACATGATAACTACACCATACGGGGCTAAAGTGGAGCTTTTTCCTGTTACTGCTTTCCTCAAATGGTCACTGGTCCCCTGCCAAAATGGTGAAAGGAATCCAAATTGTTCTCTCCACCCATCGACGCTGGACAGTTTTCAGATAAATACTGTGTATCATTTCTGCAGTCAGTTGCCAGAGCTGTTTCTCTAGTTGACAGTCGCTGAACAGCTAACACAGAAAAAATGACTTTCAGTCCTGGACAAGATATGAGTTTTAGTTTCATGTCTGCCAGCTTAATGTCAATACTGAGCTCTCCGGTGGTCTGTGGTATTTATTACTGGATTATTGTCGACTCTTGCTGAGCCCTGTGACCTGCCCGATGAGTCATACCAAAAAGGATCGTCGTACCTCAAGGGTTGACGAAAGGTATAGGGCCTCCGAAGATAAAAAGCCTCAGCAGGGAGACAATTCGATTTTAGTCTTTTTCGGCGGGAATAATAAACACAGAGCATACAGAGACCGACTGCCCTCTGCACGACATCTCCAAGTGCATGAGATGGCATCATTATGCGATTTCTCCGGGGGGGAAGGTTAATGTAACGGGGTAGACAAATACAATGAGTCAATGCTTATCTTCCAATTTAAGTAATAAGTGAGTGTAAGTAAAGCAAGTGTCTGAAAGTGTCAGTTTCAAGCTTGCAAGATGATTACAGAGAACAGCAGAACGTGCACGGTAATGTAATGTAATGCATCAACCCTAAGGCAAAAAGTATTACACGGATGACAAGCCGGAGCCATTTAAATACTGAGGAAAGTTTAGGGTTGTGAGGCTTTATCAGCAACACACTATTTGTAATTAGGTAAATTATAATAACTAAGAGTGTCCTACAGCAAGAACACCGGCTGGATTTTCAATCAGGCTTCAAGGACAAGGAACCTCAAATATTTGTCCCGGTAGGCAAAAAAACCTCCATGTTGCGTGGCCTGTTCATTTACGAAAAAAGGACAATTTCAGCCCAGCCGAAAAGGCAGAATAAAGCAGAGTAGCAAAAAAGAGACGCGTTCTACAACAGTATGGCTCTGATAGTACTGCTAGATGCAAAGCTAACCACAGGTTTATATTAAAAATAAAGTGTGATGGTTTAGCCAGGGACATGTACAGTAAACACTCCACATACACAAATTTTTTTTCCCCTGTGAGGACATGTTCATTTTTTCAGCTTTGGAAGGAGTCTCCAGTTTCAGTGCTTTGTAGCAGTTTTTCTGATCTACGATCCGACGATATTAAAAGCGCCATCCAAATCCTTCCTACAAACCATACAGCAGAATGATGGACATTGTTATTATTAATATGAAGAAACGATGCTTTTGTGCATGCAGATTTTTCACCACACAACACCAACGCCAAATTAACCAGAGCTTAAAATCTCTTCTGTTTTGCTCTTACGATCAGAAGACAGCTTGGCGGTGTGATGGCCAGAGGTTCAAATAAAAAGGATGCCAATAACAGGCACAGCATGGGGAGGAAGATTATAATAAGCTCCTGCACTTCGGTACGTCACCTCCCTTGTTGTAAAAACCTGTCCATTCTTAAAGCCAAGATCATCCTGATCGACCATGACCTTGGGATACTCTCGAAAGCAACCGTGATGCTCCTGGCGGACTGGACTTTCCCACTAGTCATGACCTGAAAACACATGAGCAATCAGAGCAAGCTATTTAAAAAAAAAAAAAAAAAGAGAGAGAGAGAAGAGACGACGTTGCTGGTTCCCTGTGTGGCACGGAAAACAAATGAGCGCCGTAGTGAAGAATGACATTGCGCTGCTTCAGTAAGCAACCATTTCCTTCACAGTGTCTTGCACCCCAATTTGGCAGCTGATATGTCAGGTGACCCTTCAATCTTCCAGTGTGCATGAAAGTGGAAGGAAAATATGCCAGCATTTGTCTCCAAAAATTCAATTTCACCCTGGATGGAAATCTTCCTCTGCTTCCATGAAGTGAGACTTTTCTCTACATCCTTTATTGTCTTTTCTCTGAAGGAAACCCGGATAAGTTTCGACACGGATATTTTGCAAACAAAACCTCATAATCCATTCTGTCTTGCTAGTATTTGCCACACAATATATGGTGAAAAGTATGCAGACACCCATCCATCACTGTTCAGTGGGGTTGAGGTCAGGGCTCTTGAGTTCTTCCACTCCAACTTTGGCACACTCTGACTTCATGGAGCTCACTTTGTGAAGGGGAATTGGAGTGCTACAGCGTACAAAGACATCCTATACAACTGTGTGCTTCAAACGTTGTGGCGACAGTTTGGGAAAGAACCACGTTTGGGTTTCACGGCCAGGTGTCCACAAACCATAGAGTGCATCAACCATGGAAATTTCATTACGGCCACAATCAGTGTGAAATACGAACAAGTCTGGGTATTGCAGCTCTGTAGTGAGACAGACATTGGACAAGTCAGTTACAGATTAGGCACTGGGACACCACCAAACACTCAGTCCTTGAGAGAACAAAGTGCCATTAGTTTCATTGCCACGGTGTCACGATGTGGGATTTACAGCCAATGCCCATGAGTAAAGAAACTCTTAGCCATTAACACTCACTAGTTCTCAACGAATCTGCCTTTTATTAGCTGTTCTGTGGAAGGATTCATTCTCACTCTGTCTTATGTACGGCAATATCAGTTCATCGTAACCAGGTAAAGATTTACCCGCACATACGGTTCGACGCAAAGTCGAAGCAAAATTGATTTATAAAGACACACTGGCTCCAAAGAAACTGACGGGTAAATCTTCAGAACAATCAAAAGGCCTAATTAAATGGGTTTTACTAGCCTAATTCCTGAAGATATTTCATTTGTCTGAGCTGGATATTGGACTTAAGGCAAACAGAGATACCTGCAGGTCTCCTAATTAAAAAGGAGATAAATTTAGATAAAAGCGGAACACTACGAGCCAAATCTCATTAGCTGTTCAAATCTTCACGCAGAGGAATGTTATGAGAAAAGTTGGAAATGTCAACATGACGCTATTAGTAACAGTCATTGTTTTTCAGCAGCTCTAAAAATCCTGTTTAAGTTTAAAAATATGAGACAAGAGCGGCGAACTCGAGTCCTGGCCATGTTTAAAGACACTCGATTCAAAGGCTGAGCTGGTCCATAAATGGTTTGGTTTCCAGGAGATTGAAACGACTAGGCTAACAAGACATGCTTAACGGTATAACCCTAATAGCTCTCTGAACTCATTCCAGACAAGTGTTCCTGGGAAACAAAAAGCTGCTGTAAGGTTGGTGGCTGAATCATTTTAAATTGATTTTAAAGCTCTTGTTCGGTTTCGTTCGGGGCAGTAAAATTGGTCAGCACTTGTTCATCGGCATCATCAGCAATCAGTGTGTTTCAATTGAATTTTGTCTGGCAGCTATTGCAGTGGACGGTCTCTCAGAAATCCCTCAGCTGAGAGTCTCTTGAATTTACACCGAACCCGAATTCCCTTTTTAATCTCGCCACTAATTGGTTCCTAATGCGCCACCACTAAGACTCTGCCAAACAACAGTGTTTTTCACCTGTGAGTGCAATCGAGGTGCGTATTCGCACATGTGATCTACGAGCCTTAATTGACCTCGAAGAGTCGCTGAACAGGCATTTTCTTCCTGCACGTCGCTATGTGGGCGCGAGGGCATTCGAAGGCCAAGCTCTTTCCAGCGCTGTTTAACATGACTCTGAGGCTCTCCATCACCTCCATTTTCCTCTCTACATGGCTTGCTAATGGGCTCTTAACACTGGCTTGGGCTGAAGCTAATCCAATCTAAACTCATCTTCCTCTCTTCAGCTGCTGGGCTGCCATCCCATTTTACGATGATAAAAGACGAGAGAAAGCAATATACACGGTGGGCTTTATTGAGGCGGAATTTTTGGAAGCCGCTGTTTCGTTCTCGGAGACTGCGAAGGAGAAGAGTTTTTGGCAGATGCGTTTACGATACAAACAGGCGTCTGTGTCACTAATGGCAAACGCAGGATTTCCCGAGACTGACGGAGTTATGGGAATATGAACAAGACTCGTGCTGACCTCGCTGACCCTGCGGGACAGACGCGCTCAGGGCTTCGCAGTAGTCTGGAATGAAAATAGGACGAGGCGGGAAATTCCCGAATACGTTCCTCACAGGAAAAAGAGGCAGAATAAGTGCGCCAGATTCCTGCACTATTCCTCCTTTGTTTTCTTCCTCTTTATCTCAGACAGCAGTCTGCATTCAGCAGATGGTCACAGAATAAAGAGACTCTTTTAGTCGCCAGAACAGGCTAGCATGACTTCACCCTTTAAAAAGCCGCGTGGCACAAGGGGCCACAAAGGAGCCCCAGATCGATTTGGGCTAACAGACTCGTTCATACAACACTGGAAAACAAAGTAAAACAGAATACAGCAATAAAGAGATGAGTGATAAGGCCAGGGCTGGCTTGGTATGCATGAGAAGGAAAGATGTAATGGATTCTCTAACAGACGAGTTCGGAGACACAGATGTTGATTGTATCCTAGGCGCAGTAGAGGCTGGGCCATGTCCGAAACAACAGTGGAAGGAATGAACAGACATGCAGTGACACAAAGCAGACTCCTGAGGAGGCCTCAAAGGCCTGAACCTTGAAATCTGCATTAAATTAGTCAGTGAATAAGTCCAGTCATGAGATACACAGCCATCCAAAAGGTCTGCAAATTAAGGTTTACTGCACAAGTTACCATTAAAAAACTATGAACCTCAGCATTAATAAACCATAAGCAATGTTTATGTAACAAAGTTTTGGTTTCATGGTTTCGTCATGTTATCTAATGTGCTAATAATGTCACAGAAACAAATCTTAAAGGTGCACTATGTAAGATTCAGTGGGATCTATTACCAGAAATGGAGCATAAGATTCCTAAGTATGTTTTCATTAGGGTATATTTACGTGCAACTATGAATCGTTGTGTTTTCCTACACTTAGAATGAGCCCTTTATATCCACATAGGGAGTGGGTCCACCTCTACGGAGCTGCTACAGTAGCCCAGAAAGGACAAACCTCTAAAGAGCGCGTTTTTACAAGTGGCAGCGTGAATCCTGAAAGAATCACTGGAAGGACGACAAAGAGGAAGAAATGAAGCCAAGGAGGAAGAAACGACAGGAATCAGCGTTTGCTAGTGCTGGTGAACAAGTTAGAGAGCTCAAATTTTGAAAAATGGAGGATCATACTTATTATTTCCACAGAAAAAAGCAAGTGTGCGTGAATATGAGTACTTGGAAGTACGCTCCCGGCACATGATGGCCTCCGGAGCAATCGGGTGGGTGAATCCTAAATAGTGGACCTTTAATGTGAAGAGATAATGCAGACAAATTTATGAAAAGTTAGCAAAAGGGGAGATAATTTATGGCGATATCTTTAAGGCTACTCTTGTAATAAAAAAAGGCCTGGCTCCAAAGTCATGGGGGTCAAATGCAAACCCGTATTAAGAGAATGCCAAAACTCACCACCATTGGTGTATTCTTTAAGCACACCAAGTGTTAGTTACGCTGCCAAGAACTCAGCCGAAACACTTGGTTAATGACCATAACATGACATCAGAGTTGCCAAAGGGTTACGTTTAAAATACTGAAATATTCTGCAGTGTTCAAAAGCAGTCACGTTCATGGCCCGCCCCTTCCTCTCCTGGGTACTGCCTTGGAATTCAACGTTTCCTTGCTGTGATGAAATTTTGATATGACCCAATACGATGTAATCCATGGAAGCTTGATTTGAGAGCATTCCGGAGTGTAAATCCTCATTCCTGGCCGTCCCAGCCGATGTGGTTGTTGCTTGAACATTTTATATAATGCGGCCTTTCCAGAATCAGGAACACACAGCTATGTGGAAACGGTGACGGATTTACGTATTCAGTCCGTGCCCGAATGTTGATCCTGCTATAGTCTAGTCGGTCACTAAAAAAACGGGATATAAAGCACAGCGCCTGTTTACGTAAAAAAATACGGAAATGAGATTTATTTTCTCCACGCAGAGGCTTGTATTTGGCTCTATTGGTGCGATAGGTGCTGGTTCTCATGGGCTCGCTAGTTGTGATAATTAGTGTGTGCTGAAAGATATGTCGAGCAAATTACTGTGATTGATTTCACTAATTAAATATAAGCTCTGAAGCGTAGCCTTTCGTCTTCCGTGATTTCAATTCGCTAGAAGCGGATATGTGAGAATGCCACAGAACATAGACGAGCAAGACCCCCGCGATGAACCGGTCTGATCAGCAAAGGTGATGTTTGTCTAAACTGAGCTAAGTGGGAAAATACAGAAAAAGCAAAAAAAAATATTATTTGAGAGAGAGAGAGAGAGAGAGAGAGAGAGAGAGAGAGAGAGAGAGAGAGAGAGAGAGAGAGAACCCACTATAAGGCAGACATGGTGGTTAAGTGCAGTCTTGTTCTTCCTTCGCTTAAATGACTGTTTCGTTTATTTTATCGATTTTTTTTAAGGTAAGGAAGCATAAGGTACAAAATGGCAGTCCCCAAGGTTACCGAGTAAACAATCTAACCTCTGATTTGGATAAACAGTCATGTTTCAAAGCAAGCCTTTTTCCATGAAAAATGAAACATGATTGCTGTATCGAGGAATTCAAGGGGAAAAAAACAAACAAACAAAATAACAAAATGTACTTGCTTACCTTCCGTGCTGCGTGAAGGTCGAAGAACGGCTTGTTCCTGACGCTGAAAGGCTCCCTGGTCTTGTCGATTTGGCCCATCTTTATTTTCTCGGAGCGAGGGAAGATGATTTCCTTCTCTATGCACAGCATCCGCCTGCTGAAGTCGCACTGACCCACCGGCTGGCCCTGCCAAACAATCGACAGTCGATATTCATTTCATTTCATTTCACAGCTAATGGCTCGTTTACAAGTAATTAGCCTGTGCTTGAAAGAAAAACATTACACATGCATGCATCTGCAGTAACATATCGCTCTTAATTTACTTTTAGCATGACAACACTTTTACACTTCCCTGTGACAGACTGTGTGTGTGTGTGTGTGTGTGTGTAGTATTCTCTTCAGTATAATAATTTGGTGGCTGTGTGTTTGTTTACTTTCCGAATGTCCCGTTTTAATTATCATATATTTAGTATTTTTCACCCAAATCTGCTTAAAATGCCGAGTGGAGCGTGCTGC
>JAQQZR010000012.1:23784841-23802014 GCA_030068235.1 Notoglanidium macrostoma | reverse complement strand
TTTCTCTAAATGCAACAACTTATTCCAAACTTCCACTTATGTCAATAGTCTTCCACTGGTTTTTCTTTCTACTGATTATTATTTTTATAAAATTTTTAGAGTTATTTTATTTTTATTTTATATATTGTTCTTGTGTTTTTGTGTCTTTGTGTGTTGTGGCAGTCATCGCATAGCAATTTCCTGGGGGATCAATAAAGTTTTCTGATTCTGAAATAACCAAGAGCTGTCAAACAGGGCCTCTCTGATGCCATCACCCCGCTGATGCTGCTTCTCCATACTGCAAAAAAAACAAACAACCTAATGCACAATGACATTTTGCTGCAGCATGGAGACACAGCCATGGGCCAAACAAACAAATGAAGACTTTCTTCCCAACATTCAGCCTCTTAGAGTCTGGAACTGCAATTTAATGACTGACTTGTCAGGCTCCATTTGTTATGTAGAATGACATATCTAATAACTTCATTACGTCTCACGGACGAGAACAAGAGTCCTTTTTCAGACCAAGCGTCATGTAATCCAGAAAATAAATTGCAGTTTAACTTTAATTACACTTGAAAACAAGACATTATAATTAGCACCCGAAAACAACACTGACCCAGAGCCCCCTCTTCTTCTAGGGGTCACGTTTTTAAATGACTGATCCAAATTATAGCTACAGGCAAGACTGCTTTTATAGCTTAGACTTGAGGCAAGCAGCCATGATTTGGAGCTGCATTACTTCCTTACTTAGACATAGAGGATAAAAGTATCTTACTGTTGAATAATATGACTAAGTTTACACAACATTAAAACCACCTGACGGATATTGTTTAGGTCCCTGTTGTACCACCAAAACAGTTCTGACTCGGCGAAGCACTGACCACACAGCACCTCTGAAGGTATACTGTGGTATCTGGCATCAACACGTTAGCAGCAGATCCTTGTCCTGCAAGTTGCTAGATGGGGCTAGCAACATGGATGCATGGATCAGACTTGTTTGTCCAGCACGTCCCACACATGCTCGATCAGATTGAGATCTAGGGAATTTACAGGCCAAGTCAACACCTTGAACTCTTTGTCATATTCCTCAAATCCTTCAAAGCATTATTCAATTTTTTTTTTATTTGTATAGCACTTTTAACAACAGACATTATCCTGCTAAAGAGGTCACTGACATTAGGGAATACCGTTGCCATGAAGGGGTGTATTTGGTCTGGAACAATGTTTAGGTAGGAGGTACATATCAAAGTCACATCCACATGAATGCCAGGACTCAGGATTTCCCAGCTGAACGTTGCCCAGAGCATCACACTGCCTCTGCCAGCTTGCCTTCTTCCCATAGTGCATCCTGGTGCCATCTCTTCCCCAGGTAAGAAACACCAGACCTTCCACTGCTCTTCGGTCCAGTACTGATGCTCATGTGCCCATTGTAGGGATGTCTGATGGTGGACAGGGGTCAGCATGGGCTTGCCCCATACGGAGCAAGCTTACTCTGGTAACTCAGAGGGTTCTGTGGCTCAGTAAAGCTTCCTGAAAGGATTCTAACTGAACCAGTCATGCTAAAAGTGTTCAGTCGGGTTGAGGTCAGAGCCCTATGCAGCCACTTGAGTTCTTCCACACCAACCTTGGCAAACCATTTCTTCAGGGACTTCACAGGAGCCTGATCATGACAGAACAGGCTTGGGCTAGACCCCTTTAGTTCCAGGTAAAGGACATCTCAATGCTACAGCGTTAAAAAATAAATAAAAACACTCTAGACAATTCTGTGCTTCCAACTTTGCGGCAACAGTTTAGGGGAAAGCTCACATACAAGTGTGATAGTCAGGTATTTTTGGCCATATAGAGGAGACTTGATCAAGATAGGCCGCCTTTAGTTGTCTCTTTGCCATGATACAACAGTATCTGCAAAAAACAATATGAAGAGTCTACTATCTGTTTTACTTAACCTGGCTTCCACTGGAGATCAGAGTTTAAAAAAAGACAGTAAGCCAGGCCATATCACTGCTAATCGCAGTTACACCTTAACATCATTATGCTATAGTCCATTAAACAGGCTTCAAGTATAGTGACAATGGATTATGAACTGAATGAGCTACATACATCCGAGTGTCATCGGGATACACTTAAGTAAGACTTCAGCGTTCTGTTATTTCCTTAGCAAGCCATGTTGATTGTATAATGACATGTTAAATATTGCTTTGTTGATAAGAGCTGTTTTCCAGTCTAGAAAGCTAATACTAACCACAATCAGTGTGGCCAAACAGGCCGAAGGGTCTCCTCAACAGATATAGGTTTTGGTAGGCAAGAAAATTTATTAAATTTAAATTAATGATTGGCTCAGTTAGCAATAAGCAATAACCTAGTACCGTTTCTGTGCTATGAACAGACAGAATCAAGATTGGAATCACTGGAAACAAACAACTAAGCTGTTTTACTGCAAGTTGGAACTGTAGAGACACACCAGAGCTTGATAATAACAAAGAAACTAAATTATATTGTTAGAATGTCATGTTCTCCTTGCTTTAATAGTATTGTGTGTGTATAGATGAATTTTATATAGCTACTGGTACCTCCATAGCACAGCACTTTTTTTTGCTATAATGTATAAAATAAATCACTTTTTTCAATTGATAAACTCATAAATGCACATAGGCAAACAAAATTGCAAGTAAAAAAAGCCCAATCTGTTCTCACTTTTACAATTTCATGCTCTGCCTGTTTTAAGAGCATCGTGTGTATAGATAAACGTTTGGCTGATATTGGACGGGCAGGTTCACCCCCTGAGGAAGCAGCGCTCTGTGATGTTTTTATAAATACATAAAAAAAATATCAGTATTCATACCTAGGGGGCTACTTTCTGTATCCCGGCCTGATACAAAGGCAACAAAAGGCTCCTAATAAAGGGGTTGTGATCGATGTGTGGAAAGCACAGCAACCAATATGGGCACCATGCAGAGAAGCTGACATTTGCGGCCCGATGCGTCTGTGAGACGGACAGACAAAGAGAGATGGAGAAAGATGGGCTGCATATATAGATCATAGAAGACTCTCTAGCTCTGTAGCGAGAATCGCAGGTGTTCCTTTAAGTGGCAAACACTGGTAAGAAAATGTTGCAAAAATTTATGCAGGTAAATAGCTTCCTGAGAAATGATGCGTCGCTAACAGAACTGCCAATTTAATTCGCATCATTACTCTTTTGAAAGAAAAAAAAATTCATTATCTTCCTGTCCTCTCTGCAGGTGGACTGAGTAAAATAGTGTGCAAAGGATAATTGCCAGGATCAGGAGCGATAACGGAGAAGCGAGGATAATTATTGCATGAGAGGACAATTCAATGCATTCGTCTCTCATCTGAGATTACAGTGACCTCCAACTGAACTCTAAATTCTTTAATGGCACATTTTTGCTTGAGTGCTGTCAAAAGCCACGTTAACGCTGTAGGGGCCTGTGTAAAGAACTTGAGATTTTGTTTGATATCTGAAGTGACTGACGGCAAATCGCAGAACTTGGCTAATCAAGTGTGAAACTCCTAACCCTCTAACATACTGTATCAGACTAACCACAAGGTCATGTTAGCATTTGAAAGATCGGCCATCTCACAACGCTGAACAATGGATTAAAGCACTGCAATGTTTATATGGGGGGAAAGAAATTGGTAGGTTTGCAGACTGAACGCGGTGTTCATTCTTCAGGATTCAAAAGGCATTCATGGTAGAGAACAGTACACCAATCAGCAGTCAAGGCTGCATTAATAATCTGTTGGTGCACAGTATTTCGTCGCTTGTTTTCCCCAAGGAGAATGTCAACCGACTGGCATGACATGCAATTCATGCTAACCTTGGATGAAATATGAAAGGATTCAGTACACACTGTACATGCCACAGAGAGACGATTTATAGTTCTCATATTCAACTGTGCTTCTGAGATTTCAAAACCTTCTATTCATTTGTTTCATGTTTCAAAAATGCCAAGAAAACCAAATTTGGTTAGGAAAATTTGTTTATGCCAAATTATTATGCCCTATTATCAAAAAGTGTATTCATAATCAGTGTATGAAGATGTGAAGAGCTTTGGTTTCTTAATGCATGGCACTAAAATCTTTGGTTTCTTGAAATGTCTCCCTTGTTGCCTCTACTAGCATGATGGAAACTAAGTGAGGAAGATGTGGAAAATACCCACGAATACCCAACTGTTCTCAAATGAGGAGCTTATGAGGATGTACTGACAATGCAGAGAAAATATGCCCGATGAGGACATATGGTGTTTCAAGAGGATGGGGTAATAAACCCTAAAAAAAAGTACCTGGGGGATCCGAGTGGCGCAGCAGAAAGTGTTTGCCCATCTGTCACCGGGAGCCAAGGCAGCAAAATTGGTTGTGTTCTCTGGGTGGGAAGGATGGCATAATCTCTCTCCCCTGTCAATTACAGCAACACTAGCCAATCATCCGCTTCTGTGAGCTTGTGTATGCGGAAGAGTGTGGATAGCGTTTTCCTTTGACTGTACAAGAGCGGCATTTTGAAGAGAAGTGATTGATTGGCTTCAAACGTCTCAGAGGAAGCTATCGCTGTCCCTTGTTGGTAGCAGTCACGTTATATGAGAGAGAAGACTAGTGGGTGGGAAATTGGCAAGTGACCAAATAAGGGTGAAATCAGGGAAGAATGGCACTGATGCATAGCACAACTCAATGATATGGCTTATGTGAGCAGCAACAAAGATGTTAAGTCATTGGTTTATGGTGGTGCTCTGTTACTTGTCTCAGTAGGTCACTATATCTGCAATCCCTCCAACACCCATGATTTTTTACAAGCTCAATGCCGTTAAATATTTATTGCACTGTTAAACACCCGTAGGATATGTTCATGATTCAGTCTTAGTAACAAGGGACTCATTTAGGCTGCCCCTAAGACTTCACACTTTTAGGAGATTCTTTAAGTGCTGAAAAGTTTTGTAAAATCACTCTTCAGGGGAAAAAAAACCCTTAAAATTAAGATTAACACACCCATTATGGAGGTACTCCAAAAGATGCCAGTGAAGAGCTACACTATATGGCCAAACAATGTGGACACTTGACCGTCACACCCAAACCGAGTTGCTAAGGATGTCTTGGTTTGATGTACCATTACAATTTCCACTCACTGGAACTAAGAGGAACAAACCTGGTCCAGCATGACAATGTCCAATGCGAGCTCCATGAAGGCATGGTGTGGAGCAAGGCTAGACTGGAAGAACTTGAGTGTCCTCAAACCAGTGGTCTATCAAACCAAGATAATCCATCTAGAGTTGGAGGACAAACTCTTCTGCTGGTCTTACATGCATCACAGCGATGCTAGCCAATCATTGGTGCTTGTGTGTACACAAAAGGGTAGATAGCTCTTTCCTCTCTAGCTGTGTGATAGTGTAGACCTAGTTGGTGCATGTGAATTGGCAAATGACAAAATTGCGAGAAAATGGGTTTGCTTGTTTTTTTTAAAGGCATTAAGTTTTATGATGAATGAAAGGTAGATGACCTCTAAGGTTCCCACCGATGCCACTGCAGTCAAGATAAGGCAAGAGGATGTGCTCAGTTCACTCTAAAAATCAGAAATGTTCGGCTATCACTCAACACAAGTGACAGCCCTGTTTTTACAACCAAATCTGTCAGCTTAGTAAATAGAGCAAGCCTTTAATCTCATCAAACAAAGCTTTAGTATTCCTTCTGGCAAAGGAAGAAACAGGCCCTTTGAGAAATACTCACGGTTATTTTGATGATGTCGTAGATGAGATAGCGTGGGATTGGCTGTCCGTTCACTTTGTCGATAATCATCTCCTATTGGAGAGGGGGACAGAGAGAAAGGGAAACAGACTGTAGTGAAAATGACATCTTATTACGCTATGTACATCTCAGGGCAGGAGAATATAATTCTCAGAATAACGCACATTTCTCTTCGATCTGACTGAGTAGACCAATTCTCAGTAGATAAGAATAAAAGAGAAAGAGTGAGCAGTGTGTATGTGTTTGGGCGAGAGAGAAAGAGTGTGAGAGATAAGGTAGTTAAGTACTCGAATTGAGGATATCACTTTTGAAAATGGTTCACCGAACCACAGCTTAACTTGGCGTACAGTGTGAAGAGTCAAGTCATCCGTTGTGACTGTCGCAATTACTTCCTGCCTTCGCAGTAGGATACTTGTTACTACAGGCAGGAAGTCGTTTCTGTCTGGAGGGCAAGAATGGAAACTGATAACACATGGTTTAATGTTGGGTCAAGAGCACCAAATCAGTTTATACAGCTTCTATAGCTCAAGAGATAACAGATAACGTCAAAGATGACAGATTTTTTCAAATAAAGACTGAGATATAACATAAGAACACAGATCGAGGGGAAAATACACTGGAAACCACACGATATAGTTTTGTTGCGTTATATTTTTGCGATCTAACTAGAGGTAGCAAGCTAGCTGTATTCAACAGCCACGAAAACGCACACAGCCTTTTATTCTTTTCACCCACCAATTACAGATCAGCCAAGCAAATGTTCTCATTTTTTCCCCGATTGCAAAGCTGTACCTTTCAAACCGTTCAAGTCCAATCTCGTAGGAGAAGGTTATAAGAGAAGCGAGCCCATGCCAGTAACCTATTCACTGAAAAATTCACTTATTTGCCAGTCTAGTGACTTCGAAACAGTGGCAGCAGGAAGCCATTACGAACATAGTGTGGGTCAGCAGAAGCAGCAGCTGGGCTCTGGATCTTCCAGAACATCTTTGGCTCACACAAGCTGTTATTTGGACTGCTTAATGCCAGTAAAATGAGCTCCATTAGTGCTATGGTGAATATGCAAGCACGGCTCATACACCGGAAGGAAGAATGTCTATATTTAAAGGCCTCTGATTACATCAAAATGGCCCGCTTACTCATCTACTGTGGAGCATGTGACCTCACATCTGAGCCATTAACTAGGGTCTGTGAAGCACTTCACAAATTTCAACTGAATCAAAGAGACTTTCGGGTTTATGCTGGCTAAACTCCTTCGTCATCCAACTTTCACAGCTGATTAAGCCAGATTTCTGATGAGGTCAGACTTCTGCTACATTCCATTTACCTTGGAAGTCAGAAGCCAGATGACAGGGAATGACTTCATGCGAGTTTAATGCATTCCGATACAAGTCAGAAAACCAGTTCTAGCCAGGTTAGCCATTCTTAGCAATACCACTAGTTAGTTATTAGTAACAGTGAGTAATTATTAATGCACTACGCAGTATTTTGCGCATACAAGCACCATAGCAACATGTCCACAGATAGAAGTTGGACAGTGTTGTATGTATGGCTGATTTAATGATACACAAATAAGCTTACACTATGGTGACTAGTGGCGCAGCCATCTAGGATTTTGAGGTGGGGCTGGTGAGGTTTTTTTGAATTTCAGAATCAAAAATCTGACTTCAGTGGACTTTTCGGTTGAAATTCCGACTTTCCAGTTCAAATGGAACGCGGCATTATCCAACAAATCAAATGCTCGATCTAACACACCTGAAGTCAAGAGAGCAAAAATGGCCATTCTCTCTGGTTGGGAAGGATGTCATTCTCTCTCTTTCTCTCTCTCCCGTCAATCACAGCAACACTTGCCAGTCATGAGCGCATAAAAGCTCATATATGCAGACGATGAAGAGAAGATGGCTTTCCTTAGCCTGTGTTATGCTTTCCTGTGATGCAGCATGTACAACGGTAAAAAAAGATGTAATAGCTGGCTTCACGAGTCTCAGAGTAAGCACGTGTTCACACAGGCACCTTAAAAAGCCGTTCGACTTGTATGTTTTGTGCAAACTCACCCCATCCAGCAGTGTGTTGGAGAGGTGGGTCCTCATGTCCTTCCGGTAAGGGAACTCCAGGTTGGCGACGTGGAAGACCGAGTTGTCCCTGTCGATCATGTACACCTCATTTCTGCCATCGATTAGCATCATATACCTGCAGGGCATTGAAAAGATTGTATGTAAGCTATACATGGATGACCTGAAACTATAGCTACAATTAGGGTTGTTCTGGCTTGAAATTTTTTTACGGCACTAATGCACCCTTATAATATCAGAGCTTCATCGGTGTATCGACGGTCCACTTTAAAAAACAACTGGTGATGAAAATTTATAGAAAAACTTGTGACTTTGGACGTCCTTGTATATAACAACAGAGTTCTTCGTTTCTAGAATGCCGTCCATAAAATCTCAATTGCCATCAGTGATTATTAGAGTTAATATAAAATCTAAATTTCACTCGAGTTTCATTCGTCGGTGGTAAACAAATTCCACCCACAGAAACTTTACATTTCTTAGAAACTAGCACTGTAGCTCAGAGACTTTCAGCTGCTTGAGGGAAAGAGGAATATGTCGACACACTGCTTCCCTTCCTCTCGGTGAGCTAGATTTTTATAAACCCATAAAGATTTAAATAAAGACAAACAGCGCTGAGCGAGAGAGTGTGCACTGCAATCATCGTTGGTGTGGTTGTGATGGCAACAGACCAAATTGCAGCTGGGCCAATAAACCTGACACATGACTCCTGACTTTTATCTGTGCTTTGTTGAAATATCACGTCATTACGTTACAAATTGCTGTAGACTAAAAGATATAAAACGGTGGTAAACTTACTGAAAAGGAAAACAACACTCTTGGGACCTGAGCACAAGCAGAGCTGTGCCCAATCATGATATAATCATATAGTAAAGGGTACAACATTCTGCGATTACAGTATCAATGCCATGAAGTCATGAATGATGCAATGTAATGCATATAGTGGTGTTTGAATGTTTGTGAACCCTTTAGAATTTGAGCAAATTCTGATCTCAAACATCAAGTTCATCTAAAAGTAGATAACCCGATTAAACAAATGAGAAAAATATTATACCTGGTCATTTATTTATTGAGGAAAATGATCTGGCCTTTGGGCAGCAACAACTGAGACTAACTGTTGATCAGTCCTGCTCATTGGCTTGGAGGAGTTTTAGCCCGTTCCTCCGTACAGAACAGCTTCAGCTCTGGGATGTTGGTGGGTTTCCTCACATGAACTGGTTGCTTTAAGTCCTTCCACAACATTTCTACTGGGTTAAGGTCAGGAATTTGTCTGGACCATTTCAAAACATAAACTTTTATTTCTTTAACCATTCTTTGGTAGAACCATTCTTTGGTTAAGTATATTGGTGCTCCAGTCCAGTGGTTCACACAAGAGTCAAGGGATCCACAATTTTACAGCCATTTTCACCAGACCTCTACAGGAGCACTACAAACGAGAGATCACACCTACAAAAGTCAGGCCGAAAACTAACAAAATATGAGTAAGAAGTCATGGAACTTGGTGTGGTCTAGAAATTGGTCAGGAAAAAAAAAACAAGGCATAATAAAAATGGTTGAGTCTGAGTTAAGACCAAGACTCTGGGAATTTGGGGTGGACAAGAACAAGTCAAGACCGAGTCTTTGGAGGACGTGAGACCAAGTCGAAGCCTAAAAAAAAAAAAATTGGGCCTATTGGCTACGGGGACAGTTTGGCACACACTACATCTCAGGCACCCTACAGGGAGTCGAAACAAAAATGTAACGCTTAATGTTTAACCTTTTCATACAGACTCTTTTATTCTGTAAAAACACCTAAAGGTCAAAAGGTGCTCAGCTGGGGTCAACCTGAACATTTTAACGAGGTCGAAACATAAAATCCAAAATGTATCCCAACTCTGAATATGCTGTAAAATCCTTTGAGCTAGATATTCAGCTCCTTCGACAGCTCACATTAGTGTGTGTTAATAATTTCAACGTACTAGGATTTCACATTCACAAAGCGTGACATTTTATGGCATTATATAGCTCTTAACATAAGTGAACACAATTAAACTGGTTTTTCCTCTGCGAGAAACTGCACACCATGTAATGCAGTCATTACTAATAATGAATGGATAATAATCATTTTTATTGTTTTTTGTGTGTATAATTATTTAGAGAGTATGAAAAATGGAGAAGAAAAAGCATGCTTGCCACAGCTGCTGTTATAGAAAATGATTCACATTCTTTTGACCAATCAGAATCGAGAACGGACTTAAGTTTTCAGAAATGTGAATCAGCACAAAAAAAGCTAACAAAGAAATGGACTGTACTTTGTCCATGCCATGGGAATGAATCATGGTGTTACATAAATATTAACCATAATCTGTCATGCTATATCATAAGCACAGTTCTATTTTGTCTGTACCGTCAAAGCTTGAGGACCTTGGACAATTCCCAGACCAACCCAACTCAGATTATTTCCGTAATATTCATTTACATTTGCTAATTAATTAAACTGACACAGTTTGAACACCTTGTGTGTGTGACTAGCGGAAGAAAAATCAATCTGATATATTCATATAACTTTAATCATATTAGTAATCAGCTGGATCACAATAAAGGCTGCGGTTCAGCTCAAACTAAAGAGAACACCTTAAGCAGAACGATCCACTGCTCATGAATGAGTCATCCTGTTTTCTTTTCCTGTCGCCTCAATAAGAACTTCTGAGACCTCAAAAGGTGCACTCAGTCTTAATAATACGAGCACGTAAAACTTCAATTTAAAGTCTGTCTCGACCTCACTCTCTCTCTCTCACACACACACACACACACACATAGTTGGTACTTCAATCCTTGTGAGGACCTTCCACTGACAATGATTCATGCAGCTAATTAATGCTATGCCAGCACCTAAGCCTAACTTTAACGTTGTCAGTAATGAAAAGAAAACTTTTTGGCTTGCCTTTTTTTTTTGTTTAAAAAAATAGGAAATGAACACTTTCTTTATGAGGACCATCGAAATGTCCCCACAAGGCAAAAAATGACCGATCTTTCCATCCTTGTAAGGACAATTGGTCCCCATAAGGTTAAAAATCACGGTCTACAAACACACACCTGCACATGGCTTAACACTTACAAGTGATGTGTGCTGTTGCTTATGGGGCTGAAGGTGGTGCCACAACAGGAAGCAATTAGGGCTGATGGAAGTTTAGGTTTGAGCTCACGACTCGTACCGCGTCAAAGACACCGTGTTACTGTGCTGCATTAACACCAAGACGTGCACTGTAATGATGTCAAATGCAAGGATGTTTTTTCCAGTCTGCTCTCCGCCACAGTAGAGCGTGAGTGATTTTTGATTATCGTAAAAGCAAAAACAAATTCATATGTGGCACTGCTGAATGGTAACACAACAGCACTTCTGATCAACAGCTCGAAGAAAACAAAGGCTTCCAAAAGGATGACGAGCGCCATCAGAGTAGCGGGATTTTCTTTTTCTTTCCCCATACATCCCTGTTAATACTCTCCCAACCCGCTGAAGTCCATGTTGAAGATTTCAACTTGTTGTTCTTGAGACACAAGTACGACCCTTGAATAAATGGACGGACAAACAATCCAGAAAGATAATGCCTCCGCCGCTTGAATATAAAGGAGATGATGGAAAAAATGCCATTCATCCAAATGGTCTACTTTTGGACAAGACACATGTATGAGCCTGAATTTTTGTGCATCATCTATTGATGCTATTGCATCATCTCAAACGTATACTGCGAGTTAAAAAGAGAATCATGTTGGATTTTTGCTGTTTTTGTTCTTTTTTTTTTTTTTTTTTTTAAACCTTGAAGAGCACTTACTTGCTGTTAAAATGTGTGCTAGAGACAGAGAGCAAGAACGGGTGTCTGATGATGAAGCTAAAACCAACTTCCAACCCTAAAAAAAACTGCAGGACAATCACCAACAGCTCTATTTCATCTTCCAGCTCACTCTCCAAAGGATAAGTAGTATAATTAACACATCCTGGATCACTCACAGTAATTAAGGCAGCAATTAGACTCATTACTGCACTTTATCAAACCATTACAATCAGAAGGCGGACCGGCCAAAAGGTCACACAAACACTGCCAGCTTTATAATAAACCCATATCAAGCTGGTTGGGTGGGGATAGAGAACAGAGTCAAACAGAGAGATGCAAATGAATGCAAGCACTTGTTTCTCGGTCTGTCCATTAGACTCTAAAAATAATTGGACTGTGACATTTCTTCTTATTTTGGCTCCAGGCACCAACACATTGGATTTGGAATGAAAATGACATTAAGGTTAAAGTAGAGGATGCGGTTTTAATTGAATTTTTCTGAAAGTTACCGGGGCGTACAAATCATGACACCATTTTAGCCAGCCCACCGCCAAAGCGGAACCCCCGTTGTGCGCCGTGTTTTGGTTGCCTGGAAACCTAATTGGCTGGACTAGAAATGGGAGCTAACATAATGTAATTAAGGATTGCAAGCTAGTCAGCTAGCTAACTGCTTTAATAGAGAAGCATATAATTTCCTGCACATGGTGTTTGTCTTCATTATCGTTCGCAAATTAAAGGCAGGCCTGCCCCAGATTCCGAACAAAGTTGGTCACAGATCAAAAGGCTACCAAATCAATGTATATTGCAGTGGATTCAACGGTACCGTCAAATATCGAATCCTTGGCTTTAAAATAGAAATCGTATCGTAGCAGATTCAGTGGATTAAAATTGCGAATTGCTGCTGTATCGTAGCAGATACAGTGGCATCAAGAAATATTAAATCAGTCCTGTAACAACCTAAGTTGCATTGTATCACAGCAGATTCAGTGGAATCATCAATTACCCGATTGTTGCATGAAGAATGGAGATTGCATCGTTTGAAAACCTCCACAAGTCATGGCATTTGGAAAACATCACGCGTCATCTGAGCACCATAAGTGATATGTCTAGTACAAACTCAATATGTTTAGTTCATCAGGTGGTGGGATTCTGTGCGAGACAAATAACTAGTGTTGTAGCATCAATGTAAAGCTAATTTTGTTAAGCCCACTAGTGTCTGAACCTAGCTGTTGACTATAAATAAATAACTACAAGCAATCTACTGAGATTTATCCATAAGAAAAAGTCATTTTTGAGAAATAAGGCTTTACATTTAATGACCCAGGATGTTACTCAGGCAGCAAAGTCACGATCGATCCCAAACAGTCTGCTGCTTTTGTGCCAAGAAAAACATTTGTGAAGCCTCATTTATTATCATGCACAAATCCAGCACAAAGGAACAGGAAACCGTTTCGTTTTCTGGTTATACGGGGTGTCGCCTTCCCAGAGGGGTTCTGCTGCATCAATAGCGCCATCGCAAATGTTTTGGTTCATCATATTTTCATCTTCAATTAGTCGAAATTAAAATCATTCTAATTTCATCACAGTTGACTAAATCTGAAAAGTCTTCATCAATGGGCATTCATCAGGAACGCCGCTGAGAAGATTAACACTGGCAGAATGTCACATTTAGTCTGAGCCTTAAACCCAACATTTACGGCTTTACTGGCAGAACTGAGAAGGAAAAATCATTGCTCGTTTTGATACATACAAGATTGTGGTGAGCTTACCAACAGCAAAAGACCACGATAGCGGATTGCTGAAGAACATTTTAACAGATCAATAACACTTTTCAGAGAGTAGCCATAGATGCGTCAAATATGACCATAAAATGGAAAAATACTGCAGCCTGACCTCAGAGGATTCACCACAAAATGTGATGAAAGACCAGGTTACACTTTGATTAACAGAACATAAAAGCTTCTGGGGCGGTTCTATGGACAGAAGAGACAATCTTTAGAATGTACCAGATTTGTAGGGGGGGGGGGGACCTTTAGAGAAAAAAAAATCTGCATCACCTTCTACTTTTTACATTAAACATGGTGGAGGACGGCTCCAAACTAAGCATTCGCCGTACCTTCGGGAGATTGCAATCCTGCTGATGCTACAGCCATTCGTAGTCAAGAGAAAAACTGACTATGCTGTCTAAATGTTCTCCTCCATCATTCACAGCGACACCAGGCATCTGTGATCTTATGTATGTGGAAGCGGGAGGATAGCGCTTTCTGAGGAAAGCGCTGTTACGGTGCCCTGTGCATTTGCAGCAGTTTGAAAACATGCATTTGCCTGGCTTCAGACTTCATGTTTTGCGGGACGCACTTCACCCTCTGATGGTAGAAATCGTATGATGGGGAGAGCTAGCTGGTTGGGAAGGTTGGGCTGGTTAGGCAGATGAACAAATTGGAAAGAAAATGAACAGGAATGTCTTCAAGTGAAACTTGATCACTTGTCTTTACAGACGTGACAGCAGTAGGGCAGATTCCAAAGCTGGTGGATGCTTGAGGAACTATCAATCCTCAAGATGTCTTACACAACGCTTCACCCTGAAGCGACGAGGACACAAAAACTATTGACGTGATTGTGAAAACGTCTCTCAGCTGTGCAGTGCTTTTCAGGGGAATTACGACACTTGCGATAGCTTTGATTGACCATAAGCATTTGTCACATGACGCATATGTTCGTATAATCCAAAATAAACCTGGTCTACTCCCAGGTCTGCTTTTTGTGCAATTCTGGTTTTTCTTCAGCTGAAAAATGGAGGGGTAGGGTGTTGGTCTACACACCGACACTGGACGCAAGAAAAAGCTTTCTTAAAGTCCTCGATCCCTGGGGTACATCACTAGAGATAAAAATATATCATGGTATTATTGTGCAGGGGTATGATATTCCAAAGCTGGACAGGCATCATTAAACGTATCCTATTGGTTCCTGATTGGCTCAACAGAAAAGCATACACTCTGTCATTGGGAGATTGAGAGTCCATAGGGCATAAATTGCCGGCATGGCATCTGTCAATCAGCATGTCCGATGAGGTTTAAGGTGGATAGTGCTTTCCTCCGAGTGTGTGCAGTGCCTGGCTGGTAAGAAAAGTTTTCTGAATTCTCTCCGCATCTGGGAAGAAACCACTCTCACTTTCTCCTCCTAATCACACATAGCCTCCCTCTGTGATCTACTGGAGGAGGGAAAGTGTTGCAGCAGCTGTTTTAAAAGAGGGCTTTTAGAGGGAAAGGGGCTCAGGCCTGTAATCTCATTGCTGCTATTACAGCCAGCACACTGCACTCCACACTTCCACAAAGTTACCCAGAGATCAATACGAGGCGCCACTCTCTAATCCCATACTGCAGCTGACCCAAACACAAGCAGCGGGAGAAACGGAGAGCGAGAAAATGATGGGTAGTTCAACAAACGTAGTTCTACTTACTTGTTTCCTAGCCGAGTACGTCTTCATGTCTTGCCCGTGATCTGCACGGCCTTCGAGTAAAGGAAGTGACTGCGCAGGAATACTCGAACACAGCTTAAGAGGTGCCTTCTTCCATGAAATACTATTTGATGCTGCAAATTGCAGCAAATTACTGGGTGCAATAAAAGGTGTGCAACTTGAATTAATTCTACTTTTCTTCCATAGCATGTGCCCTGTGATGAGGTCGTGCGATCCTCACCTTCAGCAGAACACAACATGAAGTCTGATTCTTTAGCAAGAAGAAATAATAAATACGTAACAGTTCCATGAGTAATTCTCAGCCTCAATAGAGGGCAATGACGATGTCGAGGGCCTGAAGAAAGTCGTCGCTCGAGTGATTCTCAGTCGCAATAGGAAACGCAAATCTCGTCTCAATAAACTCGCTCAAGAAGGTAGCTGAAGAAGGTAACGTGAATCATTTGCTGTTTCCATGAACTAGTGTTGCGAGACAGGGATGGATGGAGTGTGATGGAAACAAAAAAGAATCTGAAGGGCAGGGTGGTGTCATGCTGCTTCACTCTCATCTCTAGGACTAGTGTTGCTAAATACAGCGGAATTGCACGATTAGAGAACATCAGCCTCGTCCGTCAAGTCATATCTATTACACATGTTGTGCAGAGGAACAAAAACAAAAGGTTTGCCTGAGGCAAGGGATCCAAGCTCGCTATATTTCTACATTACATTGTTTCTACATCAGTCGGTGTACTAACTGCGTGCCCGGAGGGAAGCGGCCAGCATTCTGAACGTGATGCATTCTATGGCTCCAGTTAGCACAAATAAGCATATGTGTTCATTGTTGCGACAGCGTTATTCATCGAAGGCAGACAATCGAGTTCAACAGGGGGTGAAAACTGGCAAAAAAAAAATAAATGAAGCCTGTCGTTCTAAAAGACCCCACTGAGATAACAGTTCTATGAGAAGTTATGCAGCTGAGAATTCTGGTATCATTTTTAACCTAAAGACGATATTAAAAAAGCATGAGACAGAAAGCTTTCCGGAAGGTCGGCCATAATTAAATACCTTTGTATGGATACAAGGCTGGTTACAAGTAGCGTGTTTGCCATTGAAGGAAATGTCCACCCGGAAAAATCAGTAACTTTTTAAAATGTAATGATGCGCTCTAAAGGTGTTTAACAGGATAAAAAATGTCAACGTTCTAAATATAAGGAATAACAATCAGGCTTCACTGTTAGCACCTAAAAAAATTAAAAAAATAAGAAAAAAGGAGAGAGCGAGCAAAAACACACACACACGCAACAATTTTCCAGATGTACACTCAAAGTATACAGAAAAAGAGGTGAGAAAACACGTCGATGATGATAAAAAAAAAAAAAGTAAAAAAAAAAAAAACACATCACACATGGATTATAAATATTGTAATTTATTTATATTATACATACTGGTATCCCAGTTGCAATTTTTTGCTTTGTCCTTTAAGCATCAGATTTAGATGGGAACTGGAAAAGGAAAGACAGCAGGATGGTATGTGATGTGCCAATAGCTTCAAGTCAGGCAGCTGTTGCATTCGAAACTCCCTACAGCAAGGTCTATTGACTATTGATAACTCACTTTGTGCAATCAAATCTGAGAGACACGGCGCGAGTGGGATGGAGCAGAACCAAATAAGAGCGACGGTGAAAGCCGAGGACACGTATCGGCTGATTTTATTCTTTCTACAAGGCACGTGCAGGGAAGAGTTCCATCAATCAGTGAAGCTGGGTCGTGTACGAGTGGCACGGTTAGCCTCTCGGCGACCTCATTTCCTGCACTCGCCTCCCGTCAGTTACAGCTTTGTCACTTAACTTAACGGGATGTGACGGCAGCCGTCGGCAAGTCAAACCTCGCGGTTAAACGTGTCGAGAGGAAATAGAAAAGATGCCAACCAAACTTGATAAAATATCGTTTATGCAGGGATTTGAATTTTTTTTGGGCTGATGAGAATAAAGTCTCCTTCACTATTCCTGTTGCCTGTGATATGTGATGCTCCAAGAAGGTCCTGGGTTCGATCCCCGGGTCACCCAGGGTGCCTTTCTGTGCGGAGTTTGCATGTTCTCCCTGTGCAT
>JAQQZR010000012.1:23763612-23777737 GCA_030068235.1 Notoglanidium macrostoma | reverse complement strand
CTGTTTTAGTTGTGTGTGTGTGTGTGTGTGTGTGTGTGTGTGTGTGTGTGTGTGTGTGTGTGTGTGCGTGTAACCCAGTATATTGTTCATTTGTATTTAATTTCGTTTTCTCCCTCATATTAAATCAATAAATAAAAGTATTCTTCATAGACATCATTTCTAGCTATCCTAAATCCTTAGGATATCCTTACTATATTCTCCACTTAATTAAACGATATGTTATATTATATATACAGTTAAGCTTTTTCACCAAGGATTAAGCCTTTAGCCCCGCCCACTTTAAACCCCGTAATCGATGTGTTCCTCTTATACACACGCAGTCAGGAATGCTTGTTCATTTTCACACATGGCCGAAAAGCCGAATGAAACGTCGTGATTTGTGAGTTGCGTACCGAATACGATACGCTTCAAAAACAGCCTTTCTCTGAAATAGGATTTGAGATTTTCTACCTCTCCCCCGCTGACAGACAGCGGTCTGTGCACGGGTGTTGCTCTCGCCCGTGAACGAGTGCACCTATCTGTAAAATTCTCCAAGAGCTGCACCTCATGAAATATTCAGGAGAGTATTACGGATGGAGCCGAGGGCCAGAATACTAACACAGATACGCTGCTGCTGGGCTGAAGCCTCCTGCGAACGCAATTTCTCATCCTTATAAAAAAGAAAAGAAAAAAAAAAAGTGTTAGGAAATATATTTTAAAAAAAAATTTTTTTTAAAAGGATGGGTGGCATCACAGGCATTTCATGACAGAGCATCACGCATCTCACAAAAAGAGCTCCATTCACTATGATATGAATTTAAAACATTTGGCTGCACAAGTTGGTTTAGCGCAGGCCAAGAGTTCATGATTGTTTTAGCTCTACCTGAGAAAGTAGCTGCTGTATTTAGCAGCATGCTGCAGAGACAGAACTATAGAGCCAAACCTGCATGATTCATCAAAACCCAGGTTATTTTCAAGCCAGCAGCAAGCAGGCAGAGCCGAGAAGCATCATTATCACAGGATAAAGAAATGATGCGCGTGCACACACACACACACGCACATGAACTCGCACACACACTCACGCGCACCCACTCACGCGCACACTCACGCGTGTACAAACACACACACGCACACTCACGCACACACACACACTCATGCGCACCCACTCACGCGCACACTCGCGCGTGTACAAACACACACACGCACGCATGCTCACACGCACGCATGCTCACACTCACGCATGCTTACACGTGCATGCACATACACACATATACACATATATACACACATATACACACATATACACACATATACACACATATACACACATATACACACATATACACACACACTCGCAGAGCTCCTGAGTGGAGCAACAGAAAAGAAAGAGTTCAAAACAACAGCCACAACATGGCAGAGCGCTGAGAGAGCTGGATGAGCGCTCTGGTGGGAGGGATGTTATAGGAGCTCTCTCCTGTCAATCACAGCGAGGCTAGCCAATCACTGGCGTCGGTGAGCTCATGTATGAGGAAGAGGGAGAAAAGCTCTACACACGCTCACATTTTATTAAGTACACTGGCCATATACTGTAGAGCTGCACTATATAGGTGTATGATTATCTTTCTCTCTCCCTGCATCACTCACTTTCTCTCTCCTTCACCACTTGCTTTCTCTCTCCCTGCATCGCTCACTTTCTCTCTCTTTCACCACTTGCTTTCTCTCTCCCTGCATCACTCACTTTCTCTCTCCTTCACCACTTGCTTTCTCTCTCCCTGCATCACTCACTTTCCCTCTTTATATCGCTCGCTTTCTCTCTCTTCCCATTGCTTATTTTCTCTTTCCTTCCATCCCTTACTTTCTCTCTCCTTCACAACTTGCACTCTCCCTTCCTCCATCTTTCTCTTTCCTTCCATTACTCGCCTTCTCTCTCCTCCCCTCACTCACTGTCTCGCTCTCTACCACACTTTCACACTAATTTGTCTCTCGGTCTCTTTCCATCAGTCTGTCTGTCTCTGTGCATCTGTCTTACTGTCTGTCTTCCTCTCTCCGTCTGTGTGTTAGTCTCTGCGTCTTTCTGCCTATAAATCTCTTTGCCTCTCACTGTCTATATCCGTCTGTCTCTCTCTCTCTCTCTCTCTCTCTCTTCTCCTCTTTGCTCTGACAGCCAGTGCCAGGCTTCAGGTCTCTGATTGTACACATCGACTCTCTCAGAGATAATGAGTGACCATTAGGCAGTGAGGTCCTGTCTGGGCTCTGTGTGTGTGTGTGTGTGTGTGTGTTTGTGTGTGTGTGTGTGTACACGGCACAGCTTCCCACCATTAGGAGCAGTGCTGCTTCATAGCCGCCTATTAAGAGTCTACCCAACGCGTGTGCCAGGCGTCAGTCGAAAGTGGAGGCATGAATGTGAGTGTCAACCTGTTTATGTGCGTGTGATCGTCCCAGGTTACAGCCTGAACACATGTCACATGTTTTTATTTTAGTGAGGAGAGCAGCAGAGCAAGAGATGACGCTCTGGTAGAGCAAGCACTCCCGGACAGCTTCTTTTCAGCTGAGCACTTCATTAAAGTTTGCAGGCAGTTTGAAGCAGTGTGTTTGGCTCTAAACAGGACAGGACAACTCTCTCTGCCAAGCTGTCATCGGCCCAAGCACCCTCTGGGTAAACAAGCGCAGGCTGGAACTGCAGCGCATAAACGGGAAGTCCAACGCGGGACTCGGGAATAAATATTTGCAACCCAAAACATAAGGTCTTTCACAGCACCAGGGATATGATGAATTAGCCTAACTTCCTGGGAACTATGTTCCTGCCAAGACAAAATAAAGGCTGAGTTATAATTCTGTCTTTGCGTCGCGAGGCAGAGAGGGGGATCATGGGTAACTGTGGCACAGAGTGACACTGGGACGTGATGGTGCGCTGTCTGACCATGAGCTAAGGGCCAAAGTGTACTTCCACAGATGTGCGAATGGGTGTCTCTCAAAGTATAGTCGATTTTCTGCTGATGCATAATTCCTAGCAGATAGCTATGTTTCAAGCAGGTTTTAAGTTCCTAGAGGGTAGCTAAATTCCTAGCGGCTAACCAAGTTCCAAGCGGCTAACCAAGTTCCAAGCGGCTAGCCAAGTTCCTAGCGGCTAGCCAAGTTCCTAGCGGCTAGCCAAGTTCCTAGCGGCTAGCCAAGTCCTTAGCGGCTAGCCAAGTCCTTAGCAGGTAGCTAAGTTCCCTGAGATGTTGGCAGGGAAAAATCTGAGGCAACGTCCTTAAGCAAGCTGCAATTTCTCGGAATGTGGTTTTGATTTCTACAGCTCTATTCCGCGCTCATTTTCTCTGTACTCAAACACACAACTCACTATCTAGCTTGTAGTGGTTTTAATAAGACGCAAAACTCAAAATCGCACGATTCCGATCCCTCAAAATAGCTGCTCCATTTTCAAATGATTATTATGTCATTATAAACCTACGGTAAATGGTCTACTTAATGATGAATAAGCAACTATTATGCAGCCTGTCGATGTGCTGATGTGTTCGGACAAAACCGATTAACAGATCCTTTTACCAGTGCGAAATATTTCATCTTTGAATGCCCTGTATAAAAGTATAAGTAATCACGTAATGCAGCGTCCCTGGCTGTCTGTACAGCAGGACACATCATGTAACGTAGAAATATATTTTCAAGTACCATGACACAGCTCGCCATATCGCCCTGCCTGATTCTATTGAATCAGGAAGAACAGCCTGTCTAGTCTACCTCCGTGCTTCAGTATAGGATCTGATCTTGAGCAGTGCGAAATAACGTCAATCAAGCACACAAGAACAAACAAGGGGAGAAATTTCCATGTAATCTAGCATGAGGAATTAATCTTCTTAAAAATATTTGCTGATTTGCAGTTCAGGTGAAGCAGACTGCCTTCCTCCTGAGGCGGTTTGAAACAGTGGTGTGTACAAGCTCCATCTAAAAAAGTGTGTGTGTTAGCCTTCAATATGCTGCTCAGGTGTCTGTGTGAGTGTGTGTGTGTGTGTGTGTAGGCGCAGCTCACCGGGTTCCATCTGCCTTCCAGCTGACCTTGTAGCCGTTCTGCTCCAACAGATGAATGTTGCGCCTGTCCATGGACACAGGCTGAGCTCCGGGGAAGCCAGACCTGACACACACACACACACACACACACACACACACATTAATGGTTTCTTAAGGTTGAGCTGTCAAAATATGCTACATGCAGGAAAAAAAAAAACCCTATTGTATGACATTTTTGGCTGCATTCACCCAATCAGCTAGTCACGTCTGCATACAGTCTGCATGCAGCAGAGCGACGCATAAATCGTGCAGATGCAGGTCAAGATAGAGATACTTCGGTTATTGTTCACGTCAAACATCAGAATGAAGGAGACTTGTGATCTCGGTGACTTGTACGGCGGTGTCGATGCCAGAAGCGCTGGATCTGAGGATTTCAGAAGCTGTTGATCTCCTGGGATTTTCACACCCAAACGTCTCTCGAGTTTGCACAGAACGGTGCGGAAAACAAACAAACAACAACAAAAAAAAAAACATCCAGTGAGCAGCAGCTCTGTGGACCTTGTTGGAGAAAGAGATTTGGAGGAGAATGGCCAGACCGGTTTGAACTGACAGGAAGGTTATTGTAACTCAAACAACCGCTCTTTACAGCCGTGGTGAGCAGAAAAGCATCTCGGCGCACCGCGCTGATTCCCCGGGATGTCGATGTCACCCATAGAAAGTCTTTTGAAAACCTGAAAGGACCTAAAAAACTACCTCTAATTTCCACCTCTAACCGAGCCAGAGTTTGCATTGTGGGTGAAAAGCTTCTTTCTTTATCGGCTGATCATAAACAACACCACCACCCAGGTGTTAGTTCAAGGTTCATCCTGTCATGAAGTAGTCCCTAATTCAGAAGTTCGCGAGTTTGAGGCAGCGCAGAAATATTAGTGGCTATTGTTCGCCTCTCTAAGTTGATCAACAGGAACTCGGAGACAGGCTCGGAGACGAGCCGTTCTTTCGCCACAAAAGAGCTGTCATTTATTAAGCCTCCACTAAAACTTTTAGACAGCTCGAAAGACGGTTCGTGGGACGAAATGAGAAAGGGAGCTATTTGTGGTTCGGCAGCGTGTGTCAGAACTTCACACTGATGCAAGGCTGCCACAACCCCATCATGCCCTATAGAGACATGATCGAGAGGCTTCTGCTGTTTAAAGGCTGCCGTTTAGGAGGGAAAACTGGGGCTTCTTTAGCTCTTCAAGGTACAACGCAACATGACTGAGTGACGGCCGGCGGTAGGTTTACACACAGCAAGCAGTTCATCCTATTAAAAAATAAAAATGTGAAAAATAAAAATAAATAATAAGATTAAAAAATAAATAAAAATGACTCGTCAATCCCAAAGCAATTATTTATTTATTAACAAGCGTCACGTTTTTGTAACCATGGATTTCAATGTTGCAAGTTATGCTTCAGCAACTATAAGCAGGTACGGTGTCTCACTTGTCGAAAGGTAATGATCAGGAAAGGGGTATAAAAGAATTTTCAAAACATTAGATGTGGAGAGAATAGCGCACCGCTGTGAGATTACCAAGAACAGGACGTCCTTGCAACGGACAAGGGGGGGACAAAAAAAAAACTAGCAGGAGGCTGCCAGGAGACCTACGGCAACACTAAAGGGGCTGCAGGAACATCTGACAAGAACTGATTACTCTGTGCATGTGACAACCTCTCGTATTCTACACATGTCTGAGCTGTGGGGTAGGAAGGCTGGATGAAGCATTTTCTGACAAAAAAGCATCCAAGTCTGACTAAATCACCCCAAACCATGCGGCAAAATGTGTAATGGTCTGATGAGACCCATTCCAAAAGGTAGAACTCCATAAAAAGCACATCATTAAAGAACACCATCCCCACGATGAAGCACGGTGGTGGCAGCATCACGCTGGTGGCAGCATCACGCTGTAGACCTGCTTTTCTACAGCCAGAACTGGAGCCTTTATCAAGGTGGAAGGAAGCATGAATGGTTACAAACACCAGTCGATTTTAGTGCAAAACCTTCAGGTGTCTGCTAGTAAGCTGAAGATGCAAAGGAATTTCACCTTTCAGCACGACAGCGACCCAAAGCACACATCCAAATCAACAAAGGAACGGCTTAACCAAAAGAAGATCAAGGATTTTGAACGTCCTCGCCAGAGCCCAGACCTGAATCCAACTGAAACTCTGTGTGCAGACCTGCGACACGCTGTGCACAGGAAATGACCTCACGATTTGACAACGCTTTTGGAAGAAAAATGTAAAGAAAGATGGAAGAAAGATGTACCATGCTGATAAACTCCGACTCGGCAGTGTAATAAAATCAAAAGATGTTTCCGCAAAGTATAAGTTATACAACGGGGTTATTATAAGTTTGAAATCCCCCCCCATTAAAACTTTCTGATCGTTTTTCACTTTATTTGAACCCTTTAAATTTCACATTAAAGGTGGGAAAAGTTCTGGCATGATTTATCTTGGACTCGTTTTTTTTACTTCACAAAAAGCGGCCATTTTGACAGCCGTGTGAAAACTTTTTCTATCCCATTTTCTTTGTTAGATCACAGCTTGCTTTTCTTGTTCGCGCGTTAATTCAACGTCACTGTTCCAACTTTAGATAGAGACGTGCGGAATTCTACACTATCGTTTGGCTGCGCACTGCACTTCCAAGCCTCCACCAAATGGTTCGCAGGCCTACGAAATCTGGCAGCTTTTTATTTTCCAGAAACCAAGAAACCTGGTCCTCCACCACAAGAACTGACGTACAAGCCCCATAATTCTGTCCAAATTGTGGTTTAATTCTCCGATTTTCACTTTACCTAAGGTCCAAAACTGATCAAATATGTACCCTGCACTTTGTGCTTCTTATTTAAGTTTAACATTATTACAATTACAAAACCATCTCTGGACTCGGGAACTCTTTTCCCTTTCGGAACCATCTCCAACAGTTTGAAACCACACGCTAAAGCGCAGTGGTATTCTCAGAAATCAAAACAATTATAAAGATTATGGTTTAACACAAGCTTTTGCAAGCTATATTTTTATGCTTTGAAAGTATCATCATCATCATCAGAGGTTGCTAAACTCCATCACTTGAGTCTGAGTATAGATACTCCTGGTTAAATATTACTCCAATACAAGTGAAAGTTGTTCGGTCAAGAACTGGAGTACTTGTGTTTGAAAATACTTAAGTATTCAAAAGTACTTTTGAAATGTTTTCAATGTTTGTTGTTTTTATTGGTTTCTTTTCGGTGTCAACACTGTTGTACTGTTTATTTGACAAAACATATTTTTGAAAAGACTTTCCTCAGTACTGCTAATCCAGCATTTTCGCTAGCTAGCTAGCTATTAGCATGCATCCGCAGTGGAGTTACTGGGTCCCGATCCAACGATTAGTCTATACAAATCCGTAGTGGCCGTCAGACAAACCATAGCAGAAAAACAGCAACAACTACTAGCACAAGCGGCTCCGTTTAAAATGCTTACGTGGAATTAAGCAAATTTCTTCATACCTCGGTATGATTCTCAGGCCTGGGGGCGAATTTTTCCGAAGCGGTGTGTGTGCAGTGAACAGAGCAGACATTTAAAACGATTTTTTTTTAATAATCTCAGACATGGACTGCAGATAAGTTGAGGCTCTGGTGAGGAATCCGTAGCCACCATTACAACCGCCGAGCTTAAACCCGAACTCAAGAACTGCAGCAAGCACTTCGAACTTGAGTGTAGGAGTATGGAGCTTACTGCGATGGGTTTTCTCCTCTATTTTAGAAAGGGAAGAAGATTCGTCCTCCGAAATTTCTCACGGAAATGCAGTGGGGTCAAAAGTACAATATTTGTCTTTCAAATGTAGTGGCGTAAAAGTTTCCAAAAAAAAAAAAAATGTATAATAATAATAATAATACTCAAGTAAAGCGCAGATACTCGAAAAATGTACCTATTTGGATGCTATTAGTTTCCCAAGGAGGCATCTGCGCTGAAATCGTTCACCTCTGCAATACAGCTCATGCATCTGTTTGGCTAGAAGTTAACACGGGCTGAAAACGTTTGATTCCTTATTTGATTATTCATCCCATTATGATATTGTGGCTTATGTGAATATAAAGGGATTAACTTTCCCTCACATCTAATGGACTTAAGCAGCAATGGGACTGAGGCGATGTAACCCAATTCGGGACAAATAGATTAAGAGTTTAAACGCGTAACATTTTGGGAAGTACTTAAAGATGGAGTAAGGATTCCGCGATGGGATTTGCTCAGAAGCGAAACACAATTTTTGTGTTTGTAACCTATTAAATTCGGCTCGAGTTTCTTGTATTACTTCCGTAATTATCTGTGCAAACAAGTTTTGTTTACTGGGCCTCCTCAGCCAAATTAGGAGATAATGCAGACGTGAACGAGTATGAAGCCATTTGTAGATTATGCAGCCACAAACAGCTCCATTTCTGCTGCAGGAGAACAATATTCCCGGTGAAGCGCTCCGACCTTCACAAAGGCACGGAAATGCCACTCTGAAAAGCTCCAACTGGCTCATGCTGCCTAGAGACTCGCTAACAGTGAACCGCAAAGGAACAGCACCTGATCGTCTTATGCTAGTTCTCTCATCCATCCTGGAGTTAAAAGCTGAAAAGGCCTACGTGCATACGGGTCCATGTAACGTTCCACTCACTTTTCCCACTCGCAGAACTCCTGACATTTCCGCTGAACCTGCCCCAGTTTGGGCTGAGTGGTCAGCTGAGTCACTCCTTTGACCGAGACGCCTTCCAGAAACACGGCGCCCTGAAACACAGAGAAAGAGAGAGAGAATCACAGTTACAGTCTTAATCATTTCCCTTTTAATACGTCTGACATGCCACATTTTGCTGGGGCTTTTTTTTTTTTTTTTTTTTAACGACTGAAAAATGACAATTACGCTCCAAATTGTATTTCCTTATTTCCTTTATTAACGGTTTCTCAATAAAGAAAAATTCTACTAAGCATGCCATGACCTCAGTATGATCCCTTTAGTCAGAAAAAACTGCAAAAGACGAGGAGGATAATCCGCTTATCTGGGCGAGAAAGGCATGGGAAGAGCTTCACTATCAAAATGAACCATATGCGCAACCACCAGCACAGCATTTTGGTACACCTCCAGCTCTCTCTTTAAACCGGAATAAACAAGTGCCTTTAAAAGTTCAACTCAATGGTTTCTTGGTTTACACTGCGTTATAGAGATTGTAAGTGGCCGTAATTATAATATAACCTGGGGGGTGAATACATCCCATCCGATATTCATGCTCACAATATACAGTGATATAAAAATTATACATTAAAAGTCTGCTATGCTACGAAAGGGAACCACGTACAGTACCAGTCTGAAATAATCAGTAGCCAATCTAATCAAACTTAATAAACTTTGCCATTGCATGCAATAATGCATAACAATTTTGTGCCAATTTGTTGAGGAGACACTTATTATTGCAACGACGTACCAATAACAACACTTTGCTTCAACGTGCATGAAAAGGTAATGTTAATGTCAATACTTCGTTTTGACCTGGAACTGTAATCGTGGAAATAAATAGCATTTTGCTAAAGAGGGTCGGTAATCGCGTGGAGTGGTACGTTTTAGGTGCTAATCAATCGACCGTCTCTAATGTCGGCTATCATGGCCAACTTACCTGGAAAGTCCTTTGGTTCTCTCCATTCCTCAGAAAGTCTGCGTGACTAAAGTGTCATTCATTCGTTTATCGCATATTCATACAGTACACTGTACTTGCTTATGATAAACAGGATTATTATTAGTGTTGGATTGAAGTGCAAGCAGTTTTATTAGTCAGCTTTCATTCACAGGGAGTGTCATCTTGAGCAAGACGGAGGGTGACGGTGACGATCGTTGGGTTATCGGCAGCCTCCGGGAAGAAGGAAAGTAAGTTGAGAAAACGGGGACCAGTCAGATGATGGATGTATAGAGTAGTACAAGAGATGAGGCCATGTTTCTTGATATAATAACAAGTCTATTACTGAACACCACTTGTTTGCTGATAGTTCTTTCATGTTCACTCTGGTGTTTTCAGAGTAAAGTGAGAACGAGAGAGAGAGAGAGAATGAGGATGCTGACAGAGCAGAGAAAGCAGGTGGCAAGGAGGTGAGTGAGAAAAGAAGCAAATATTGATGGTTAAGACGAAATAATGACATTACAACAGTCTGATCTGATCCTAATGTACAGACTCCTGCTGGCAGCCATACGCAGATGATAATGTTCCAGTTAAAAGTCAATGTTGAATCACTGAGAGGAGAGGAGAGCAGGTCAAACAATGTAAACCTTGGCTACAACATCTGGACTTGTCGAATATAACAATGTCGGGGTTGATTTAGCAGAGAAAAGCTAGCAAGTGGCACCGTCATAAAGTCAGTTACGGTCTTCCTTGGCGGGACGACACAGATAATCATGATCTATGTTCTGGGCTTTGAAAAAAAATATGGTTGTCCTTTCTGTCTCCAAGAGAGTGGGAGCGATGGCATACAGCGCCACTAACCGATCATGGGCTGTGAAATCACGTACGCAGAAGAGGGTGGATAGCTGTTCTCCCTTCCGGCATGGTAACTGTTACACGAAAGCGGAGATCTAACCTGCGGGTGGGAATTGGCCATGGCTAAAACGGCGAAACATTTTGAGTTGTCACTACAGTGTACCGTCTCTGTTATTGTCTTGTAGGGAAAATCCATAGTTCATCTAACTAAGTAAATGTGAACTATCAAAACAACCCAAAAAAAAAAAAAAAAAAAAAAAAAAGGTTCCGAGCCACCTACACACAGACATGCCGCTTCCACTTCTCCTACAGGGAGAGGAAATGATTAGCACTAATCACAAAGAAAAGAAAAAAAAAATGGACCCCTGTACGTTAAAAAAAAAAAAAAACCTGTCGTGCTTGATTTGCTTTCTGGAGTCATCAAGAGCCTGGGATATACGGTGTCGTGATTTCAATGCGGGCACTACAGGGGATATCCTCGCTAATTGAACTATTCTAACAGGACTGATGAAGGAAGCTGCTGCAATTATCACGCAGTGAGGTCTTCATTACATTGCGGAGGAATTGGACGTGACTTCTGTAACAAAAACCTTCGCTGAACTGAGATCACAAAACATCTAAATGGCTTAATGGTTCAGATAAAGCTCAGGGCACCAATATTCATTTTTTAGGTTTTTATTATGGAAAGATTTAAACCGTGATTAATCGTGTCAGATCTTTTTCCACCGTTAAAGGGGCCTTCCCGGAATCCAGTGCATTGGATTTGTTTTGAAAGCACGTGACCTAGCACTCTGTGCAACAGGACCTCTGCAAATACACTGTTCGTGATCCCTCGGAAACCCATCTCAGATATTTTCTTCATTCACGTGGAAGCTTTGAACAAAACATGCCTCGTCTTTTCTTTCCTTCGTGGTCGCCCGCCACAGAGGATTCTGGGAATTCTGATCAATAAAATTCGAGTGAAACCTTTTAGCAAGGAATAAATAACTTACAATAACTTGACTGCACAAAGTATACACACCCTTTTATATTTTATGTGTTGAGGAGAAGACGGTCACCTCTGGTTCGCTTTTGATGTGTGTATTTTTGAATCCATTTTGCTTTTATAGCACCATATCGACTACGTGCACTCTCACACCCACGCTCCCTCTTATCTGATTGGCTGCTGGCCGTCGCTCGGTGGTTGAACTTCCTTTTCCGATGGTCAGGGCGACTCCAAGCCACTCAGGAGCATCATATATACAGGTTTTTGTCGTAGTGACTCAATAGGACAAACAAAATACAGTGCCAGATCCAGATAATAAAAATGTTTCACTTGAATGTTAGAAACAGTACTGGCCTTAATTAGGATTGTGTAAGGGCTCAGTTATAAAGGAGTCCTCAATTCCTACCAGCTAGCCCTACCCACCTAAGAAAACAAAGCATAAGGTATTAACGGTTCAAAAAGACCTAGATGCAATTTATTAATTAAAAAAAAAAAAACAAAGGAAAAAAAAAATAGTCTCACCAGTCTCAGTTTCTCTCTCTTCTTCTTGCCCGGATTGGAGCCTGACGAGCTTGGTCCGGAGTCCTGACCGATCACGTTCCCGTCGTCATCGACGTCATCGTTGCCGTCTTCAAAACACCAATCAGGAAGCCCTGGGGCAGACGGAGCGTCGTCCACATCACCGTAGCGGCGGAAGAGTTCTTTCAGGTAGTCTTCTTTATAGATGCCAGGAGAGCGAGCATGGGCAAAAGCTGCCACTGCGGCTTCAACGCTAGACAGCACAAACAGAAACAGCTTTACTAATGTGGATTCACCCTCTACTGCCATGCTGCATGATCAGTTCTACACGGCAGGCACAAAGAGGAACGCCAGATTGCAGAGTTCTGCTCGTACTACATCGCGGTCAGTTGTTTAGCTGTGTAGGGGTCTGACTACACGAGTGATCTCGGACGAGGCTCGCGCATTACATGAACGTTCACCTGGATACAGAAACACACCTGATCCACAAATCGCATTAAAATGAACTCGAGAGCACGCCATCATGTGACTTTCTCAGTGGTGGTTATTACATTTGCTGCTTATAGCTTTTAGGCATGACGCTCCACATCATTTCTTATAGACGCAGGCTTACATTTTGGCCTCCCATACAAATGCATGATAAACTGGATTCAGGGATCTGCTGCGCGGGATAGCGGATGAACTACAGTTCATGTTGGACATGCTTGACAATCCCAGGTGCTATTGTTTATTAATATGCAGGTAGTACTAAAATTATAACTTGAACAGAAAAGTTTTTAACCCCCACTCAAGACCTGAGCAACAGCGTGATGTGATCAGACAAATCAACAGTGACGGCTGAGTGACAGTTGCCTATGTTGGAAATGCACAAACGCATATTTTTTCGCTAATCTTAGATAATCCAACAATTGTTTCACTTAGCAGGTGAATTCCAGTGTCGCTTAATATTTGGGGAAGCTTGAAGCGAATCACAGATTTCTTTGTTATTCAATTGAATCTTCTATTATCATCCCTCCACTGCTGTTTTGCCAAACCGCCATCATATGAACGTGGCTCAGGTCTGATCTGAGGCCAGCTTTATTAACAGTTTGCCCCAGCGCAAACCCTCTTTTGGCCTTAAAAATCGGTCTAGGAGTTTGTAGGAGTTTCCCGTTCAGACTGCAAAATCTATGGGAGGACAGTATTTAAAGGAATCGCACAACATGATTTACTAAGGTCTGCGGTATTCGATTTACTGCTAATTGCGCCACTATTTAATGCCGGAAAAACATGCGTCTTAACCCATTTCATGCTCGACATGGCTGCCACTAGGAGGGAGAGAATTTTCTCCACTGGTGGTATTTTATTTGAAATGCCAGAGGAAGACATTATCAGAACATATCAATTGCCGAGGCACATTATTCTTAATTTGCCGGAAGAACTCGTAGACGACCTGGGTCCTCCAGCTGGACGGTTTGCGACCCTACGCTAAGTTGCGTTTGTCGTTATTAAAATGAACTGGCCGCATCGGTGTTCGCTCATTTGCGAATTGTTAGTAGAAAAAACTGGCGGCTCCGCCACATCAGCGACGCTTTTTTTGTGTTTGCTAATTTACTCTGCTTGGTAAATCTGGCCCCAGAAGAAGAGAAAAAAAGATCTGATCGGTCATATTAAGGCAGCAAATCAGATTTGGGTCACTTGTGAACCTGTGAATGTGAACACAAGCCTGGAAGATTCCTATCCAGCAGTGACCTTCTCCAAGCCACTTGCAGCTGGGTCCCAAAGCCTAAATTCATCAGCCCTTCACGATCCATGATGAATAATTCATGTTGTACCTTGGAGAATCTCCTGATTACCTCTTCCTCTACAGAGAGCAGCCCTTCCAGATGACTGATTTTAAAAATACACAATCCACCTACAGACTCTCATGCTGTGAAGTGCCTGTCAATGGGGACGAGGACAAACGTAACGGGGGAAGAGATGTTCAACAGGAATTTCCTGACCTTGATGTCCCATATAGTGGCGAGTCATTTTCCAGTTTACCTTAAAACATCGTTTTAAAAAAATGGTACGGATTACAAGATGGCTTGTTTTTTGCTGGAACACATATAGAGTTTGTCTACTTGGATTCTCTGTA
>JAQQZR010000012.1:23731496-23745687 GCA_030068235.1 Notoglanidium macrostoma | reverse complement strand
AGTAAATAAGGCAAAGCTTAGGCTACTCCTAATATTTCACTGTTTAGTTGAACATTAATTTAACGTGGCCTAGGGTTAATTTTGAGGGCCTATAACAAAAGAATAAGGATTTAGCAAAAGTTGGACATTGTGAGAAGGCAATAGGGCTGACGTTACCTACTGCAGTACCAAGCAGCTTTACTGTCTGTGGTTGTACTGACGACTCACTTCACCTGCGTGAGGTGAGTTGACGTAGGTAACCAGGGAAACCCGGAATGGAATTTCAGAGTTGTGTGTGTTCTCATATCGATCAAGTGGAATGGAATATTACAATAGAAACAGCGCTCAGTGAACTAATATTAAATGTTAAATGTGTGTGTGTGTGTGTAGGGGGGGTTAAAATGAATATTATGAAATGTGGGGGGGACATGTCCCCCTCAGCTATAATGGTGGCGACGCACGTGCACTGAAGTGTACCTTTGGGAGCTCTTTCATAAACCTGGCTGTAAAATAGAGCAATTGCAATAAAAGGACAAGAAACTAGTGTTATTCTTTTTTTTACAATAAAATTTGCCATTTTTGTTTTACAGTCTATTGAATTGTCTCTTTTATTTCCAAAGGAAAGCCTTCGTTTCGTGGCTCTTGTATCTGAATGAACACAAATCACCACAGCCATGTTTTAAAATCTAGTACAAAGCCTTCCCAGAAGAGTTTATGTTTTTATAACAGCAAAGGGGGAATACATTTGGAATAGGATGTTCAACAAGCACCTATGGTTGTGATGGTCAGGGGTGCACAAACTTTTGGCCATACAATGTAGTTTCACTCGTCTTTCCTCGGGCTGAAAACGAATCTGCACCATTGTCTGCTGAGGTAAACATTGTGGAAAGTCGCTGGGGATTTCTACGCGTAAAAAAAAAAAACACGTCTTCCTCATTTCGATTACGTAATGCACCGGACGGTATGACCATATTTGGAACATCCTCTCTTTCGTTCTATCTGACGTGATTTTGGTGAAGGGGTCTCTAGACTGAAAATATTTTTATTTTAATTAAAAAAAAAACACAATCTACTTTATTTAACTGGATAAAGGTAAATTTTTAACTTATATAAAGGGGAAAAAATGGAAAGGTACGCTTATGTTTGCTCGCACTATAAAACAAATATTCCTCGTCATCATTTTGAGGTATTAGAAATTGTCTAAACTTGGCTTTTTTTTGGGGGGGGGGCATCTAGACGAGAACACTTGAACAAAAGATGGTTTTCAAGACTGGAAAAAGTCTATTTTTGGTCTCCTTTGTTTCACGGATGGGGAGGGGCGGGGCGGGGCGGGGCGTAGCGAAGGGACGCTGCCAACGGTGGTAGCGCTAAAAACAGGAAGTCGCGCGCAGCTGCGCCATTTCATCACACAGTTGTTGAGCTGCGCCATTTCGAGTCAAAACTTACGCCTCATGTATTGTGGGCGCTTCTAAACTTTTCGATGAAGTTGTCTTTGTTTCAAGAAAACGAATCCATTCACTTTAGGATCTCGGAAGGATTTCAATTCGGCTGACCTGAGCTGCTGCTTTGGGATCTTTATATATTAGCGTTGTATCAAGCGTCGAGGACGCCATTTTGGACGCCTCGTATCTCATGTATCCTCCATCCAGCAGTTTTGAAATCATGTTGGGGGAAACGCTTGGTGTTGAACCGAGCCTGGATAATGTCGAGAACAACGAACCGACGTTAATCATTTCCTGTGAAAACCTGAACAAGACCTCCAGGCGAGCCCTGCTGAAGAAAGGAGGATACAGCAGGGTCCGTTTACAGACCAGGAATGCCCATAACCAGGCTCAACAGCACCAGAAACAGGCGGTGCTGCTGTGGAATAACACTGCGCGTTTAACCGACATCATCATCAACAGCAGCAGCAGCGATGTTAAACCCACATCACCGAGCAACAACACCGAGCTTCCGGCCAACAGAACCACACCGAATGGCTCGACACACTTAAAAACAACATCCAAGAAAGAGGTGAGCAACGGCGCATACACACTTTTAAAGGTGCAATAAGCGATTTGGTTTTATTCCTTACTTGTACAAATAACCTGGAAAATATACGGGAAATAATAAAAAAATATATATAGTATGCTTTGGAATTAGTAAAAGCCTATTAAGTTGCCGAAAAAACATCTTATGACGTCCGGCCCGGAACATGTTTGTGTTAGGATGCGCGTGCGTCAGTGGGTTTATAGAGACACTACTGCTGCTTTCAAGGTGAGGTTGCTACTTGTAATTTCCTGCCTCGAATCTGTAAAAGCCACAGAAATTACCCCTTTGATTGAAACTTCAACTCCTCAACTAGTTGCTGGTTCTTTCAATGTTTACGGCATGGTCTTCGAATCGAAATGTAAAATTTAAAGTGTACATCACCTCTTCTATTTAAATTGCTTTAACAGTATTGGTTTAGATCTGTTAATAGACAGACGCAGCATTTGGTTGTCACTGTTCTGAGAAGATCATCAACATTAGAGGAAGAAGAAGAGGAGGTCATTGTCAAATACAGATTACAGCACCGTGAAATACTTTTGTTTGCGTATCCCGGGCGTTATTGCCCTGTGTCTGCTTGGCAGTGCTGGGGCTTGAACCCCTGACCTTTTGATCCGTTCTAATTGTTTGTATGAAGTTCATTGTATATTGGTAGAACAGTACCAATAGCTACTCATGCCTGTATCTGTAAAAGTGCAGATAAAATAACTATTGAAGAGCTTTACATTCTCTGTCGGCAAACAAAAGACCTGCCTGTATGGTGACATCCGTAGTGCAAATGATGTCACTAAAACTGGCATATTATGGTTTACAAGGATATGAACACATCATTCTATCATCCACTGTACATCCTGGGGTCGTCACTATACAAACACGGACAGGAAACATTCAAATGTTCAGCCCACCTACCTGTTAGAGCTAATCTTGGCCAAAGGAAAAAATGCTAATCTTACCTATTGCACCTTTAAAGGTCTGATCGTAGTTATGTAACTATGTATGACTTTTAAGCCGTAATCGCAGGTGGTTATTTGTAAGGATTGTTCTGTTAATTTACAATAAACATGCAACACAAGTGTACACCCGGATAGGACGGACGTGGGAAGCATAAAGATGGCTTGCGATTTGTTTTGTTTTTTTATACCAATCTTAGTACATGTTTAGTTAATTAAGAAAGCCGAATCATGATTGCAATAAAAATATAAATCATGTGGCCCATATGTAAGTTGAGATTGCAGTTTGGGACTAGTCCTCTTAGTTTGCCCATTGGGCCATTTCTTGGTCTAAAACACTCATTTTGGTCCTCTCTAATGAGACTGAGGTGTATTGGCACAAGAGAAGGGTACTAAAATCCAAACTGTGATGAGGAAAATCTGCTGCCAGGTTCTAATCAGAGCACCTTTTTATTTGTTTGGTGTCGTAAGTGCTCATCTAACCGAGTGTTTAAAGACTGAAGCTGAGTAATAAAGGCCTGTCTGGGGGGAGGTGCATGAAGTGCCTACGTGCAGCTTGAAATGTCGGTCATGACTGCTAGGTCAGATGCCTTGCGTTCCCATTCCATTGCCATTTTAGAGTCTGATTTTTTGTTTGTTTTTGTCCTCAGCTGCTGAAATCAAAAACAGGAAGGGGAGAAAGAGGAAATCAGCTGAGTAGGCCATCTCCACACAGAGCAGACAAGCGCGAGCTGTGCACTCCTATCCTGAACACACGCTCTCAAAAGAGCAGGCACATCAAATGCGAGAGCAGAGATAGGAAGAGGCCTTTGAGCTCACCGAACACACCAAGAAACACAAACGGTGAACTCTCGTCTGAGGATAATCTTAAAGATGCAGAGAAGACCTACGCTGGAGCCAAGTTTAGTGAGCCGCCTTCACCGAGTGTGTTGCCCAAGCCACCGAGCCACTGGGTGGGAGAAAACCGCCCCAAACATTCCGACAGCAGCCGGGAGCAGATGTCCGTGCATCTGAAAACCATCCTGAAGGTCCAATCCAAACCATGACTCCAATTACGACAGCAACGATGATAAACCCCTGGATCTTTCAGCTGCAGTGTAAACACCGTCACAGCAGAAGAAAAAAAATTATAATTGAATCCTCAGGCTAAAGAAAATTGTAATAAATTGGCTGCGAGAAGTCAGGGAAAAAGTCTGGAAGCTTGTTGCAACAGGAAGTGTTGAGTTTTAACCATAATATCAAAAATGTCTTGCTTTTTTTTTTTTCTTCTTCTTCTTTAGAAAGAGACCTTGTGTTCATTTGATTTTTTTTTTTTTTTTTTTTTTTTTTAAATGCTTGTGTAAATGTAAATACTGTAAGACATGTAATATATGTGTATATTTTTTGGATGTTATTTTAACAAAAGAGTAAATCTAGTTTTGTTACTGAAGTTTATGATGTTTTCATCATGATCTGATGGTGTGCTCTTCTGCAAGTGTACTGATTGAGGCACAGCGAGCCGTTTTGGGACGCACATTACATGTAAAAGGTTTGCCTAGTTTTGCACAAGACTGAAAAACCAACACGGGTCCCTTTTAAGATGTGAGAATGAATGTGCGGTGCTACGGCCGAACGCATTTTCTACGCCATGGACCGTCCTGGAAAGCAGTGCAGCTAATAAAAGGAAGGGAAAGTTTAAAACGAAAGGACTATGGTGTTGTATGAGGAACACTGCCTTCAACTGAAGCAAATGGACAAATCGCAAACGGCACTTCTGAAACAAATGATTTGTTATCCCCGTCTGCAAGCACCAGTCGTTTCTGGTACCGGACAGTTTTCTTTAATTCTGTAGCATTTACCCGGTGTATCAGCTTAAGACTGTTGTATTTTGACAGGAAATGATGTTTACCGTGACAAGGTTTTGTGGTTGACATGTTTTTGCATGTCAGAAGAAAAACCAGGCATCTGCCATCATTTTCCTTTTGACTAAACATTCAGCGAACTCCCAAGACATTTTTGTATTCTGAAAAATTCAACACATTTTGTTGCAACAGTGATTTGTTTTTAACATTTGGTCTGTTTTTAAAAGTACAAAAAGAAGTAAATAACGTCCCCATTTATTAAATTGGACTGAGAAACGTTACGAACGTTTTTAACTAAAAGTATTGAAATAAAGAATTTGGCCATCCCCTTACATTGTGTTTTCTTGTCATTGCTTGCTATAAGGCATGTCCTCCTGTGTGTCACAGCCATGTTTTTCTGGTGCTTCATGGTTCCTTTTTATCTTCCTACCTTTTTGGAATATTTCGTGTAAGATTAGATAAGATTATGGCAGGATGCAAGTACACGAATCAGCCTGGTTTTGACTCTATTTTGTTGTGGGGACAAATAAAAACGTCAGGGGTGTCGAATGGGTCTTGTAGTATGACCTAATCGAAGAACAGCGACATGGCATGATGCCTCTACAAAAAGTGAAGCATGTCCGTGTTTGTTGTTTTCCCACTTGCTTTGACAACTACATCGTGTTTTTTCAGTAGCCATGATTGACAGCTTTCTGACCCTCCTCCCTGACAACACAAGGATGATTAGTCAGGGTCAAACATGTAGTGTTGCCAGTCTCCTGCCTAAGAATTCATAGCACTAGGATTGCTTAATCTGACATGGTGGCAATTGTGACGTACATAAATAGTGTGTAGCCTGATCCTGGCATTAAGTCAAAAGACGATATACACCATATTGCCAAAAGTAGGTGGACACCTGACCGTCACAGCCATATGTGCTTGTTGAACATCGCATTCCAGATTTAGTCCCCCTTTACTCTAATAATAAACCCAAGTCTTCTGGATGGTTTCCACTAGATTTCATAGAGTGGCTGTGGGGATTGTTCAACCACAAGCATTAATGAGGTCAGGGGTTCAGTCGGCATTCAAGTCCTTCCCAAAGGTGTTCAGTGGGATTGAAGTAAGGCCTCCGTGCAAGACACTTGAAGTTCTTGTACTCCAGCCTCAGCAAACCATGTCTCCGTGGGGCTTGGCCAGGACTGTAGTCAGGCTGGAACAGGTTTGGGCTTCTTAGTTCCAGTGAAGTGAAATCTGAACACTGCAGTGTACAGAGGCGTCCCATATAATTACCTGCTTCAGACTTTGTGGCAACAGTTTGTGGGCCTACATATGACTGTGATGGTCAAGTGTCCATAATCATTTGGCCATATAGTACATGTTGTTTTCGGGTCTAAATTGACGTCATGACAGTCATGCTTCTATATTGAAGGAGGTTTTGCAGCAGGAAGAGCTGAGAAGAGAACTGATAGGTACTCCTACGCGACTGCTTAAGCGTTGCCTGGACATGTTCACAGTTCTTGGCCTTAATTCCAGGTACAAATGTCTGTCTAATAAATTTAGACTTTACAAGAATAGTTAGGGTAAGACATGAAAGCCTTGATAACAGGCAGACCGCACAGGCAGGAGGGTTGTGTGTCAAAAATCCTTTGGGATTTTTAAGACCACGAGGTATGGTCATGCTTCAGCGTTCACTCTCAAGACTTGATTACTTGGGTTTAGCTTTGTAATAAATTTTATTGTTGATTCCAAGAAGTTTTGTTTCCTTGCTAATCCTTGAACCTACGTGTGAGACCTAGACGAGCGTATGCATTTCAAAGTACAGCCAACAGGCCTGAAAAACAACAGCCGCTAGCTAAATAATAGTTTATAATTTACTATCTTATACTACTGTATATTAAATATAGTGCAGATAAACGAGCAGTAAAAGTCAGCACAGTTATGCATAAAGATTGTGTGGTCACTAAGGTGTGGTCAGATTGGTTTAATTCGTTTGGTTTGCTCATGAGATTATAGTGGCATAGCCAGTCTTCTCTAATATCAAATAAAATAATGCTATGCATCCATCCATTATCTATACCGCTTTATCCATCTGGGTCGCAGGGAAGCGGGAGCCAATCCCAGCATCTACGGGCGTGAGGCGGGGTAAACCCTGGGCAGGTCGCCAGGTCACCACAGGGCCAACACAGACAAACAACCACACACGCTCGCATTCACACCTATGGGCAATTTAGAGTGGCCAGTTGACCTAATCTGCATGTCTTTGGACTGTGGGAGGAAACCGGAGCATGCACGGGGAGAACATGCAAACTCTGCACAGAAAGGCACCCAGGGTGATCCGGGGAACGAACCCAGGACCTTCTTGCTGTGAGGCGACAGTGCTAACCTCCACCACGTGCCGCCCCCTGCTGGTTATTATATGTACTATTAGCGGCCTCCTCTTATTGTTCCAGAGGATTCCGTGCAGTGAAGCCACGTCTCTCTGTGTGATCATTTCTTTCCCTGTGTCATCAGGTCAGTCATGTACCGAACTTCACAAGTGCATGATACTAGTTAACTTTAACTGAGTCTGTGTATGAGCGGGGAAAGTTTGTTTTGATGGAATTAGGAGTTCTGTTCCAAGCGCGAGCAAAGTCGAGTGTAGCTTAATGCGGGTGAAAGTCACACATTCCCCTTGTACATTTTATTTTGACATTTATCCACTCCTGCTGAAAAGTTGTGGATATTAAGTGGAAGAAAAGCACTGAAATGTAGTTATTCTCTGTTGGCGTGCGCGCGCGCGCGTGCGTCTTGAGTTTCTATAACGTTCTCGAGGTAGACGCTATGTGCGCATGCGTGTTTACCTCTGTTTTCCAGAATGTTCCTCACTTTAATGCATTGAACCAGTGATGCATTTTTTTGTTGTTTCTTTTGTCTTCTGCAGCACTGCAATGATTCTTCTGTTTAGCTGTGTTATTGAACGTAGGGAAATGTATCTCTTTCATGTTGATTGAAACTAAAATAAACAATTTTAATTCAGTGTAGATTACATGCAGGGTGATCTAAAGTAAAAGTGAATTTCTGCCTGTAATAGAAGCATAAGTTGCAGTAAACACTGTGTAAGTAAAATAGGAAGCCAAGTGTGAAACTAATATGCCAAGAGACTGTTTTGTTCTGGATACTCTTTTTTATTTATTTACTTGTTCACTGAGGTCAGATGAGCTGGTGTTTTTGATACCTGTCCAGAAGGTAAAGAATAACCATTGAGCATACTGTGAGATAAAGGAAGAACTAATAGTTACTTCTGCTGAAAATATGTTAAATAAAGATTTATTCCAGAGGATTCCGTGCAGTGAAGCTACGTCTCTCTGTGTGATCCTTTCTTTCTCTGTGTCATCAGGACCTTAATGCCGGTTACGCCAGTCACACGAGGTGGGACCCGTAACAATAGTAACAACCATATGCAACTGCAAAACCAACCTGCTTCAATAAACAATAAAAAAAAAAAAACAAGATGAGGCAACAAAATATCATCCCTACATATTTGAAGATAATTTTGCACAGAGTGGAGGCAGCAAAAAGAGTGCATTTCATTCTCAAGTACATTATTCATTAAAATAAAAATCCAAAGAGAAGATCTGCTGTTGGCAATTTTATTTTCAAGACAGAATGTTTAAAAAATGAACAAAATCATTGAAAAATTATTAAGAATGCCAGCACCAGTGGTCATAATTATTACAGGATTCATAAAATTTTTTTAAATGTGTATAATGATTTTGAGAGTATGAAAAATGGAGGGAAAAATTGTCTTGCGATCTCCATCTAAAATTATGAGTCCAACCTGTGCTTCTCTAGTTCGAGACAATTCAAGATTGAGTAGAATTGCTTTCAGTTCCTAGACGAGACCGAGTAAGTGAAAAAGTGGTCTGGAGACCGGTGGTCTGTTTTTTAAGCATTCCACAACTTTCTCAGTCTTTTGCACCGTCCAAACTTTTTTGAAACGTATTGCGGGCATCAAATTCAGAATGTATATTGCCAAAAATCAATAAAGTTCATCAGTTTGAGCAGTAAATATCTTGTCTTTGTATTGTATTCAATTGAATATAAGTCGAAAATGACTTCCATTCTGTTTTTATTTACCTTTTACACACGGTCCCAGTCGAGGAATTTTTGGAATCGAGGGCTGTAGTTAATAAGAGACAACCCGAAACTATGGTTTGCTGATAAGTGTAGCTGCACAAATCCCATCAGTCACACTCCAAAATCTACTGGAAAACCTTCCCAGAAGACTGGAAGTTATTATAACAGCAAAGGTGGGCAAAAAATATGGAATGGAATAGAATGGAATATGGTCCGGTGTCTACAAACCTTTGGCTATGTAGAGTAAGATCATACCAAATTCACAGCCAGCTCCTTCGATCTGAAGCTAGCACTGCTGGTGGATTTCTGATCAGACATTTAATGTAATCTCTTTTAAGAAACTTGGATTAGACCAATGGCAATATCTCCTGCAGAAATCTTATATAATCTTTGATATCCTGAATTCAAGTACACTTTACTAACAAAAAAGAAGTCAACTCAATCTGTAATCAAACACTAATCAGTATTTACAACAGTGGTGTAACACAATGCCTGTCTCTGTATCTAGTTTTGTGATTGTCTCAGGTTGTGTAGTGTGTGGGAACAAACAGCTGCTACTGGTGAGTCTGAAAAGAAAGAGGAACAGCAGCGCCCTCTGTCTGTATGATATTGTTATTGCACCTAACAAGTTTAACCACTGTCCTTTGATTTTAAAGGTCTGCTATGTAGGATTCAACCAGCTGAATACCCCTTCCTTACCACTTCTTTTCCAAGCACGTATTAGAACGTACGGTGGCTGTCAGGTGCCTGTAGCTCACTTCCAAGTACTTACATTTGCACTCCCTGGCTTTTTCTGTGCTAAATAATAAATATAAGCCTCCATTTTTCAAAATGTGAGTTTTCAAACTTGTTTCAACAGCAAACAAGGATTCCTCTTCTTTCTTCTTCCTTGTGTTCCTTTCTAGATATCTAGATAGATAAATAGATAGATAGATAGATAGATAGATAGATGTGTATGTATATAATATATACATAAATATACAAGGTTTGCTAGACATTTTTCATATCATATTCTAAAATATTTGACCAGAATCAGCAGAGTGCTAACAGTTTTTAATGATTAGAAGCACTAAACTGTCTATGCAAATAATGTGAGCCATATTATAGTTAACTTACACATTTACAATCAGATTATAAAGTACTGAAAGTACAAATGCAGGTGTTGGAAAAACAAGATGATATTTTTCTATGTATGTTACACTTTTTGCAGATGTTGTGCAACATATACTCTTTTTATTAAGTCTGAAAAACACCCATTTTCACAATCATTTAGAATGTGTTTTGTGCTATTTCTGCCCTTAGACTCTGTTTCAACTTCATGCACTGTTACCCTTGCATGCTGCTTGGCAGCTGTGTCCTGTTACAGGCATGACAGTGTTATACAACACTTAGCAATGCAAAGGTCATGGCCTGCTGTTGCATAAGATTTCAGTTCACCTCCTCTGCACCCCTCTCCTGTAGTTAGGCTTCTGATTTGAACCAGGGCTGTTAGCTTTTTAAATTTTTTTGACACTGAAAGGCAAGAATTAAAAAAAAAAAAAAAAAAAAAAAAGACTTCACATTGCAGATGGGGAAAAAAAGTGTTGGAGATGAGTACTGACTTTCCAGGTCTTTTCTCAGCAGTGACCACCTTTATCTTAGCACCTTCTTCATCTTAGTAAAGGTCTTCTGGAAGGTTTTATTGAGCCATAAAGTTAAGTAACAGAGGGCACTAAGAAACTGAGTTTTTGTCTCTTGTATTTCTTGCTGTGTTGGTACAGAATGGCTGAAAAACTCCAAGCACTGAAGCAGCAAGTTTGTGGTTCCATCGACGAAGCCAAGGACAAACTTCATCGATTAGGAGATGCCATATGGTGCCACCCAGAGCTGGCATATGAGGAAAGACAAGCCCATGACACTCTGGTTAGCTTTTTCACACAGGAGAAAGGGTGGACTGTGGAAGCTCACTACAAACTAGAAACAGCTTTTCGGGCCACGTGGGGACCTGTAAGTGGAGCGGATGGTCAGTCTGTGGTTCACGTGGGGTTTCTGTGTGAGTATGATGCTCTGCCTGGTATAGGACATGCGTGCGGACACAACCTGATAGCAGAGACTGGTGCTGCAGCAGCGGTGGGCCTGAAGGCGGCGCTGGAGACCATGGAGGCGTGGCCTGTGCCAATCAAGGTGGGCCAATTAAGCCTATATGCTTACGTTGCTGGAGCTACAGAGCTTGCTTCACTAACTTTAACAACCTGATTTTATGAAGCAAACCTAATGAAGTATTATCTGAAATGTCAGTAGTCAGTAGTAGATAAGCTTAAAGGTACCTCCTTGGTTGAACAAGCTCAGGAACAATCAGTCACGTGTTCTTGTCACTCACGAATGTAACATCAAGCAGATGAATAAAATCCAAAACTTAAACATTAGCCTGCCATCATCAGTACGATGTTGATGGATAATGACTGGACTTGTGAAGAGACGATAGCGTGTGTTTGACAGAAAATACTGTTTTATACAGTTAAATTACAGTTCTACTGTTATTGCTTAACTGACAGGAATAAACTGTTAATTTACATGCAAGGGATGAATACTTAACAGTATTTTACCGTTATTAGGAAATACAGTATGATATTGTGGGAAATCCACAATAAATCTACAGCAATTCATTAGAGAGTAGGGGTTGGGCAGCTTCGATGTACCATGACATGGATAATAGAAGTCTCTTCAGCTGTACTGGAGCAATTTACACAAGTATACACAATTTTTCCAGAAAACCAAAAACCAATTAAAATTTTTTTTGGAAATGGTGGAGGCGGAGCGACGCTCACTAACACATCACTCCAAAACCTACCATAGAACCCCATGTTCAGAAAAGTGCAGCCAAACAATGATAGTAAAATACCCCTACACATAGCAGAACCACGGTTTATTTTCCTTTAAGTTGTCACTCGTGTATATGTACTGTATATTCACTGATTAACATGCAGTTCGTTGAGACCATGCAATGAGCTATACTTTTCGAACTTCTATTTGAAGCAATGTCTGATGAATTGTCTGAAACATTAGGTAACTGTGTTGGGGACTCCAGCAGAAGAGGATGGCGGTGGAAAGATTGACTTGCTGCGAGAAGGAGTCTTTCAGGGAATGGATGTGGTGTTTATGGCTCATCCCTCGCAGGAGGATGCGACCTACATCCCTGACGTAGCCGAACATGAGTATTTCAATATTATACATTAGAGAATATACAAATTTATTCTAACAAGAACTGTTTATATCTCACGTTCCCCTTTTTAAAAACATTCATGCTTTGTTTTAGACTGAATTTAATGTTTCCAGTCACTATATATCATGATCATGTCTTCACTTCACTGGTGAGTGCTGAAACAATTCTTGATTAATTCACTGAAGATTGGCTATTATGTAATATTCCATATAAAATATGACAACTCTGTCCACTACCGTCTCTACAGTGTCAGCAACAACGCAAGGGCATTGTGATTAAATTAACAGCTGAAATTTATAATGGTGGAAACTGAAATGATTATGCTTCTGTTTATTTCCTTCTCCAACCACCTGGTCAAAGTGTAATGTTCATCCATCCAGAAAAGAAAAGTACATTTAGCTATCACTACATCATGCTGTAATACTGTATGTTCATGTTTCTTAGTGTTAAAGCAAGTTATAGGAAGAATAACCCAACAATATATTTCCCAGAAGTAGTCATTCATACAAGGATATTTCTTTAGTGCTTGGTATTGTACTCATATTTTGACCAATAGACTGTCATTAACATCAAGCTTCAATCCAAAATGTTACCATGCACAAATGTGAAGAAACTGCGTAGATTTTCTTTACTGGTCAAATTCTAACTATTAAGGCTGAACTATTTTATTTATCGTAACATAATTTATGTGGCAATACTGATTGATAGTTCCACTTTCAGGCCACACACCAGTGCTGTTCACTGAAAAAGTCCCAGAATAGATTACTGGGCAAAAGGGGCTATATGAACACTGTCTAACATACTGGCACTATTACAGACAAAGCACCTGTTGCAATACAGACTGTTGTAATACTGTGACAACAGAGGGAATAGAAACCAGAAAAAAAAACAAACCCACACAAAATCAGATATATTAAAAGTCTACAGGTCTGACCCTGATCCAAAGTGAGCAAATTTTATCCAATAGATAAGATGATTGTTTATTCACAGTGATATTGTTACAACTCAAACCATATTAATTTACCGTCTAATCTGACCTAACATTGTCACCTTAGACATTGGTCATGATCATTTCTATGTACAGACTGTAGATCAGAGGTCTTCAACCTTGTCCACAAATGGCCAGTGTGGTTGCAGGCTTTCATTCCAGCCAAATTGGAGCTGCACTTGTTAGTTGATTGGAGCAGATGAACTGATTAGACAAGTGGAAACAGGTGTAACTCCTGCCTGGTTGGAATGAAAGTCTGCAGCCATACTGCGTCTTAGTGGATGAGGTTGAAGACGCCTGCTGTAGATCATCTAGCATGTGTTAAGGCTTCACTGATGAAACTGATGAAGAACACACTCCTGATTACACAGGCATGATTACGCATTTGTGCTTAATGGCAGAAATGCTTGTGTCATCATATATAATTACTTCGCTGTATCTTTTTTTTGTTGCGTGTTGTTCTGCAGCCTTGTAGTGAAGTACCATGGACGTGCATCTCATGCATCAGCATATCCCTGGGAAGGTGTAAACGCTTTAGATGCGGCCGTCATGGCTTACTGTAATATGTCTGTACTCCGCCAGCAGCTCAGACCTGAATGGAGGGTTCACGGTGAGTTTGCATCCTTAGCTTGATAACCAGAAAGAGTAATGTACAAATCTACAAGAATGTTATACAGATAAACAGATAAAATACACAGGACATTATATACAGGACTGAGTGAGATATATATATGTTTTGCTCAGGTATAATAAAGAATGGAGGTGTGAAACCCAACATCATCCCTGACTACACTGAGCTGCAGTATTACTTACGCACCCCTTCACACCGAGACCTGCCCAACATCAAAGCCAAAGCTGAGGCCTGCTTTAAAGCTGCTGCTCTGGCCACAGGGTGCAGGGTTAGTGAACTTTAAACACTTTAATAATTATGTTTGGTTCAGAAACAGAAATCCCTTGCACCGAGGACAACCTGTACGTGTTCGATCTATATATCTTGTGTAATACACTACCAGTCAAAAGTTTGGACACAGCTTCTAATTCAATTATTTCTTTATTTTTATGACTTTAAAAGAGACTGGATAATGATGGACTGTTGTTTCTCTTTACT
>JAQQZR010000012.1:23713760-23731396 GCA_030068235.1 Notoglanidium macrostoma | reverse complement strand
CAGGTGACGACTTCATGAAGCTGGTTAAGATAATGCCGATTGCATCATCACGGTAAATGTTGGCTACTTTGAAGAATATAAAATATATAAAATAATATATATTTTGTTTACCACATAATTCCGTATATGCCATACGTGTTGCTTCATAGTTTTGATGTATTCAGTAATGTTTTACAACGTAGAAAGAAAAAAAAATAAAGAAGAACCTATGAAAGAGTGGGTGTGTCCAAACTTTTGACTGGTAGTGTATGTAAAGAGCCAAAGACAACAGGGTGTGCTGTTATATAACCCCGTTTCCCAAAAGAAAGTATCGACACTGTTTAAAATGTAAATAAAAACAGAATGTGGTGATTTGTAAATCATGTAAACCCATATTTAATTTAGAATAGAACAAAGACTATGTATCAAATGTTAAAACTGAGAAATTTTATTGGGTTTTCATTTTGGAAAATTTTTCTTTGGACTCTTCTCACACGAAGCCATGCAGTTAAAATACATGCAGAATGTGGTCTGGCATGGTCTTGCTGCAATAAGTAAGGCCTTCCCTGGAAAAAATATCTTGAAGGCAGCATATGTTGCGCCAAAACCTGTTTATACATCATTCAGCATTAATGGTGCCTTTCCAGATGTACAAGCTACCCATGTCATATGTACTAATGCACCCCATACCGTCACAGGATGCTGGGTTTTGAACTGTGCGCTGATAACAAGCTGATGGTCCCTTTCCTCTTTAGCCGTGAGGACGCAGCATCCATTATTTTCAAAAAGAATTTCAAATTTTGATTTGCCGCACCACCGGACAGTTTTCCAGTTCAACTCAGTCCATCTTAAATGACCTTGATCCCCATGGAAGGTGGCAACGTTTCTGGACCATGTTTATGGTTTCTTCTTTGCATGGTAGAGTTTTAACCAGGATTCGTGGATGCAGCAACAAACCGTGTTCACGGACTATGGTTTTCGGAAGCGTTCCAGAGCTCGTGCAGTGATTTTCCAATTCAGAATCGTGTCTGATTTTACAGATGTGCCGCTTGAGGGCCCAAAGAACAAGGCCAGCCTATATAGGTTTTTAGCCTTGTTGATCGAGTACAGAGGTTTCTCCAGATTCTCTGAATCTTTTATTGATATTATGGGTTGTAGATAATGAATTCCCAAATTCTTTACAATTTTACTACAGTCAAAAAATTTATCAACAACTTCTGACTAGTCATATCTAAGAATTGAACTGTTTTTTATCATTTTCAAAGATGCCTTTAGGACACCTTTATTTCTCAAGTCAAATTGAACATAATCGTTGTAATATATAGGTAATAGGCTTTTCTAAAAAGTCATCATTAGAGAAATCTGACCAAGGCTTTTTTCTTACAGGTTGAACTTCTGTTTACAAGGAACATGTTTTACGAAATCCTGAGGAACCGCACTTTGGAAGACCTGTATGAGGAGAATGGGAAAACTCTTGGCATGAACTTCATTATGGTTGAGGATTATTCCGGTAAAGAAATAAGCTAGCATGCTAACAAGGGGCGGAACAGTGTGACAATTGTACTACTTAATAACATGGCTTTGGTATATCTTAATATCTACTAACAACATCCCAAATTTTTGGAGAATATTCCTCCTCTGGGAGAACCTCTTTTCCATCTAACGTGCTCACTTATGTCCTTTCACTGTATGGCTGCTAGCGTTGATACCATTATTAAAATTAAATGTTCTGCTAATATGTGAGCACTGAGCTATATAGTGGTTAGGAAAGGTTCAAGGTACTTGCAAGGCCATGTTTTATCTAAGACAGTGTTTTCAATCTGGTCTATATCAGGCTCTTCAGATGTCGGGAACGTGACTCACGCTGTTCCAGGGATTCAACCTTATTTCTACATTGGATCTGAGGCACTTAATCACACCGCAGAATATACAGCTGCCTCTGGTGAGTCTGAAGAACAGCACCCTCTGTTGGTGTACTATATGTGATGTTCCACGTTTTACACAGTGTACTCTCTAATCCTCGGTATCAATTAACACTGCTATTCCGGCCTACGTTTAGGATGTCTTGAGGACATTTTCTTGTTTTTTTGGTCTTTGGATTGGTTTTTAAAATTAGCTAGGTGATTCCATGGTAAATTGCAATGTAATGTATTATGTTTTAAACAAGTTATCAATATTGAAGAATTAAGAACTTTCTAATAATTCAAATCATTAAAAAATTTTTTTAAAGAATTGAATTCCGTATATAATTTGGGTAGATTAAAATCTAGATAAAGATATAAGATTAAAATCTTCAGGAAATTTTGATGATGCAACTTCCTGTTCCAAATCATTTTAAATTCATAGAGGTGAATGTATTCAGGTAACCAGGTTAACTGTATAACATAAATATGAGCTCTACTGCATAGCCCTAATTAGAATGATAAAGATTTTGGTCACCTTTTTCACCTTAAACTGACTGGTTATTGCAGGTGCAGATGAAGCTCAGTTTTACACGCTCCGTACTGCCAAAGCTTTGGCCATGACTGCACTGGATGTGATCTTCAGCCCAGGAGTCCTAGACAAAGTCAAAGAGGAGTTTAAAGAGGCCAAGCTCAGAGAGGAGAGAGGACTGAGACTGCAACAGGTGAAACATGAGGCAGCCGAGATCAACAAGAAATATGAAACAGCCACTGTCTAGGCAGATTCAAGGCCTAAAATGTACAGCTTTTTACAAAGATTAGCTGCTTTTTCCATCAGAACATTCCCAAAATCCTAAACAAACTGTGTGTGTCAAGATGCGATCTCAAATGTGACAGAAAGTGAGTGAATAGCTACTCAGTATAACATGTAATGAATTTATCAAATGATCAATTTATCAACTTAATCAAAATATCTCAATTAGTGATGATTGAGTAAATTCATACATATTCTTTCTGTTCATTGATTCTGTTTATTTTATCATACAAATACTTTGTGATGAAGGTTTGAGTATTATTAACACTGTGTCTTTTTAAATTCAATAAATAAAATCCATCATTTTTCTTATCATGTTTAGACTTTTGCCTTGTTATTTATCACACAGTCCAAAGTGACTCATGACAGTGACACATGAGATATATACATACAGAGTCAGCCAAAAACAATGTATACACACTTCAGGACCACTTCTACACATAAATGTCTGGAAGCTAATGGCCACCACTTTGTAATTGTAATTGTAGAGGAGAAAGGTAACTTCTATTAATCTCATGATGCCTGAATAAATTTAGTATTAAAATATTTATACAAAGTTTTCTTTTCCTGAAGTGTTTATACATTTATTGGCTGACTGACTCTGCAAATAAATAAATATACACACACACACACACATATATATATATATATGAAACTTCTCCATCTTCACTTCATCTACAGCAACAGACCAAGGCCCAGAAGATTATACTTTTGGAGAAGAATGTCAATGATTCAGAGTTCAAGGATATGAAAAGGATCTCATGGAAAAGCAGGTGTGTGCTTCGGGATTTGTTCATGCTAGCTGCGGAGCAGTATGCAAATAATATGGGACAATAATCTATAACAACCAAATATTCTGTATGATATATGGTATGTGCCCCACAACATCACATTTTCAAAGACAGTATAATTATAATTTAATTTAAAGTGGAAAGGAATTGTTGACAAATCGGTAATGCCAGGTAAATATGCATCTGGCTATGATTTATTTTGCATTTTTGCATAAACAATTTTCAGTTCAGTAGTAAAGTAAGTTCTACCCCTAGGGCTGTAGCTTTTTAAACCAGCTTCTTTGGAAAAAAAAAAAAAAAAAACAGTGAATAGTTGACCCAAAAGTGCTGTTTTTCTATATTTTCCCCATTAACTATGTGTAGAATGTATAATACACACCTGCTATGTTTTAAAATCCACGTCAACACCATTATCGTCAATCATGATGTTTATCAATCATGTGTAATTAATATGTGCATGTGTTTGTTAGAAACTTCTGCAGTTAAGTAAATTGAAGAAAGAGTTACTGGATCGGTACTGGAGCATGTCCAGGCTAAAGGAGGACCTGAAGAGAAAGCAGAACCATCATAAAAATGCAGTGCACCCAATCAAGGAACTGACGAGGAGCAACAGAAGACCATCTGTGTACAGGTGAGACTCACGCTTAGGCTTTTTGAGGATCATTCAGTTATTCGCTTACTTCACTGTAGAAGCAAGAACATGGTTCTTTTAAAAAAAAAAAAGTTCTTATGAAGCTCAGCAGAGTCAAGAAGATGCCTGACTATGATGCCCTGCAAAGCCAGGCGAAACATGTGAGGGACGAGCGATATCAGTTGAAGAAAAACATTAAACTAAAGGAAGTCATGCAACTGCATAAAGAGATTGAAAATTACAAAACAACCATCAAAGAGGTGAGAAATTTAACAGTATAATATTCTTCTTCTTCTTCCTCTGCTTCTTACTGTTATTATTATTATTATTATTATTATTATTATTACTATTATTATCATTGACTAGCTGATCAGAGGATGTTTTTATTTTAGCTCAAGGCTGAGCAGCTGAGGAATGACAGCACGAACAAGGAGATCATCGAGGACCTGAAGAAGAAGCTGATACTGAAAGCTCAAGAGTTGTGCAAAGAGAAGCAGAGGGTTTGTTTAACCACTTTGTTTATGATTAATAATAATTTCTTAGGTGATTTCTTAGAAAGCTTTCAGAAATGTTTGTAATGGTGCTTATCACTCTTTGGGGAAATTAGAGACTATGCTTCACAGAGACGTAATACACTCTTGCAAATAAAAGTAATACACTCTTGCAAAGACAAGTATACAGGACTTGCTAATTAGGAAGGAGGGAAAATTAAGCTACCTTATAAAACAGTTCCCATTTCATTGCGCTATTCCAATCCCAGGGTTCAGCATGTAGTTATTACGTATATGATTGGTGATATGGATAATCAGTATTACAATTTAACCACCGTTGCCGTTCTTTATAATGTCTTTGATTCTTCAGGTCAGAAGCATGAGCACTTTAGTGGAAAAGATGAAGGCTGTCATCCAAGAGGGCTACAGCTTCCTACAGCAGTGGGAGATGCTGAAGGATTACTTACGTTACCACTGACACAAACACACACACAAAGAAAAAAAATTAAAAAGTATACTTAAACCTGAAAAAAGCCTGACAAACAAACACAAAAATGTATACTTAATCCTGAAAAAAAAAGCCTAGAATATTTTACCTGACCGATTGTGATGTCTGCTAGGACAAATAGAGCACAGAGGGCAGAAGAGTGGTTCTCTTCTGTAGGAGAGACACCTGTAGGAGTGGTTGAACACTCTGCCGCTTCTCCATATTTCTTGTATTTTACTTTGTAATGTTAAGCAATCCAGCATTTGATGATCTTAAGGATCATGGGTGTTATGTCATGTGTCAACAATTTTTTAAATATAGCATATAATTAATGAATATACAGTGTGCATTTATATTTTTATTTTGTATAGGCCTTCTTTTATATTTTAGTTAAATGTCTGAATTAATCTTAAATCGAAAGTGTAATCAAGTAGCTTATGTTTAAAACACCATGTTCATGGAATTTCTTCAAATAATGCAATTTAGTTTGTTTTTCTCTGCAAAATAATATAATACTTTATCCTGTTACATTCTTTGGTGGAAATAAAGCCTGAGAAATGTAAAGGGTTTCTTACACTTAAAAAAAAAAAAGAAGTCATTGTCTTGATCAAAGTCTTTTAATGATCAAATATTTCCAGTATATATACACAGTTATAACACAACACACATACCAAAGAGTTTTATTTGCAGTGATCATTCTGGCAAAAATGGTGATATCATGCTTCCTTAAGTGTACTTCATAATAAGTATTGGGACTTCTGCAAAATGTCTAAACGATGCTTTCTATTTCGAAGCGAAATGCCTTAAAAGCTCATTAGTCAGTGTATAACGCTGCCCGGCCCACAGGAAATGAGTAGGTTGGGCGGAACTTTCTTGACCTGGAGAGTAGTGAAAGTGAGGGCTGAACTCAATGGCCAATGCAGAACGTACCAATCCGACCCCTCCAACCACCTCCGGAGCAGGATGGTACACTCTGCCACTGTCTGGATGCATGAACAAGGAATGAGGTTGGAAAGGAAAAGTCAGTTTAGTCCCGCCTCCACAATACGACAGATGTGCCTGCTGCCCCGTCTCAGACGCCAAATGAGTAAATACAACTGGTTTATCATCACAACATAGGAAGTTCCTCTCACGTCCACACAACGAAAGGAAGGGGAATCGCTGCTGGTAGCGGCCACTACGATTCACTTTCAAATGCTTAAAGAAGAAAACCAGAAATTGCTGATCTGGAGGGAGAAACAGAGGAGAGGAAAATGAGAGATTTCAATGATACACATATAACACTTGTATTGAGTGTACACTTTCAGTAACAATTTCCAACCCAACTTCCTGGTGTCTGTCCAAAACATCTAATTGTACTGTAGATGTCACTTTAGTCACTGTCTCAATGGAAACCTCAGCTGTACGAAACTATAACTGGTCACAAAATTAAAGGCGCCCATCCAACTGTACGAGTCAAAGGTTTAGATTTGTTTACTGTTTGATCCTGAAGACATTTTGTTCTAAAGGTTTGATCTTAAGTGCTTAGATTTTGTTTCCAAACATACACCGATCAGCCATTTTATTAAAACCAGTGACAGGTGAAGTGAATAATACTGCCTACCTCATTACAATGGCAAGTTACCTGTCAAGGGGTGGGCTATATTAGGCAGGAAAAATGGGCAAGTGTAAGGATCTAAATAAGTAAGTGCTATAACGTGATCTGAGTGAACTTGTTTGGACAGAGGCTCACATAGCCTACCTTTAAAACAAGTGACAAAGTTCTTCACCTTGGTATCATCCAGGAAGAGCTAGTGATAAGATACAGGGAAAATTTTAAAGTTGTATGCATTTATTTGTGACATGAACAAGACCATATTCTATTCAGGGGAATGCGCCGTACAGGCTGTGTACCTGTCCTTGATGATCAAGATAGTAGAAGTATTCACGAATGCGCGGCTCAGGACTCTGACCCTGCGTGTACGTGCCCTGTCCTCTAGAAAACACGGCCAGTGCCCTGGCCCGCATCGTGCTTCTCCAAAAACATAGCCCGATTATAGTCATATCGACACGCACAGAGCGTGGTTTGCGATTTTGGATAATTATAACCGGCGCTCTAAGCGTGCAACGTGGATTTACACAACTATGCACAAGCAAAGCGACATCAAAATAACAAAATCGGGGAATGTTTTTTAAGCTGCGCGGTCCGACTTTCATAAAAGTCCGGAGGAATCTAAAGACGCTGCGCATTAGTTCCAAAAGCCAACACGTTCTCCATGGTACATTAAAGCACAATAGGTCAGTGCACGCCTCATAAATGATGCTATAATGATAAACAGTATTTGGTGCTAAAATCAAAATGGTTTCATTTATGGTTAGATATGGCTGGTGTTCAGTAAGGTAACGCTAGATGGCGCTGTCTGCTTCTTTACAGTCAGCTCATAGGCCTTCCCAGGAGTTGAACAAGGCGATTGTGTTCTTCAGAAGGTTTAAGGTCCACTGTGTAGACTTTATGGGGATTTATTAGCAGAAATTGAATATAATATTCATAAGAATGTTTTCATTGGTGTATAATTTACGAATCATTGAGTTTTCATAAGCTTAGAACGAGCCCTCTATATCTACGTAGGCCGTGGGTCCTCTTGGACGAAGCCGCCATGTTGCACCGCTACAGTAACCCAGAACAAACAAATCTTTAGAGAGCACCTTCTGCGTTTCATGTTTTACAAGTGGCAGCGTGAATGCGGAAGAAAGCACCACAATGATGACAAAGAAGAAGAAAGGAAGACGAGGAGGAAGAAAGAACAGGAATCAGTGTTTTCTGGTTCTGGCTAAGAAGTTTGAGATCCCAAATTTTGGAAAAATGGAGGATCACACTTACAAAAAGCAAGGGAATGTGAATGTAAGTACTTGGAAGTGTGCTTGAAAGTCACCTGATGACCACTGTACGTTCTAATATGTGCTTAGAATGAGAGGGGAAAGAGAGGGGCGTTCGGTTAGATGAATCCTACATAGTGAAGCTTTAAATGCGACATGACAGTCCTATAGGAATGTAGACTATACACAATACTGGAGACTGATCATACCAAATCTAAACTATAGGGTGAAATCAGATACACTATATGGACAGAAGTTTGTGGACACTTGGGCATAACTTGAGCATAATTGTATGTACTTGTAGAACATTCCCATTCCAGATTTAGTCATATCCCTTTGCCTAAATCTGGAATGGGATGTTCAACAAGCATATATAATTGGGAAGGATGTCCACTAGATTTTGGATCATGGTTGTAGGGATTTGTGTTCATTTAGCCATAAGAGCATTAGTGACATCAGGTGCTTGGCCGAGGTGGTCTGGGGTGCAGCCGGTGTTCCAGCTCAATCCAAAGCTGCTCAGTTGGGATGAGGTCAGGGCTCTGTGCAGGACACCTGAGTTCTTCCACTGCAACTTGGCAAACCATGTCTTCATGGACTAGAAAAGGTTTGGGTCCAGTAAAGGGAAATTGTAATGTTACAGCATACAAACACATTCTAGACAATTTTGTTTTCCCAACTTTGTGGCAACAGTTTGGGGAAGAACCTCATACAGATGTCAAGGACAGGTGTCCACATATGTTTGGCCATACAGTGTATATTGGGAAAGTCTTTGAATTTCCACCTTGTCTAAGGTTTCTTGTCATTAATAAAAACCAATACATGGCAAGATTGTGAAATCTTAAGGTGTTGCCTATCTATATATGAAAGAAAAATGTGTATATTATATCCTAAAGAAGCTTGGCTTACCCCTTTGTCAAATTTGACTGAAAACCATTTTTATGACGTTTGGTCATTTTCGTCACACATTGTCATTAGTTTAGGCCATTTTAAGTAGCATCAATTAAAAAAAAAATCATATCAGTATCATATTAAATGATAACAAGCCTTAGTTGTAGCATGCATCCATTACATTCTATCACTTTTCCTTTCTTCACTTATTCTTTTTTGAACCCTGAACCATGCTCATCTAAAATGTTGGTAAATTAGGACAACTTTAAAATGATCAATTAAATTATAAACAGATGCACTACTTTATATTTATTTTATTACAGTAGTACATCTTATGTAGCCTGTATATGCATTACAAATATTTAGTATGTTATATGGCCAAAAGTATGTGGACATCAGAATTGTACAGTATGTCTTTGTACCATTGCAGCATACAGGTCTGACCTCAACTGCACTCTAGCCCACTGTCCCAGTTTACCTGACGTCTACCTGAAATCACCCTAATATTGGTTGTGGACTCCAAGCTAGATAATAATGTGTCTGACGGCAGCCTTAAGGATGCATTAATTAAAATTTGTCAAAATTTGCAAGATTAGCTCTCAGTTAAATGTAATATTAAATATAACTCCTTGAGCCCACCTCTGATTCCTGTGCTCACTTATCTAATGAAGGAAAGACCATAGGGACTTACCGATCTGCAGTGATGTAACTTTAAGCAAAATATTATTATTATTATTATTATTATTATTATTATTATTATTAAGTCATTCATTAGCTGTACTGCTTATTCATTGCAGGTCGTGGGGAAGCTGGAGCTAATCCCAGCTGACTTTAGGTGAGAGGCGAGGTACAACCTGGACAGGTTACCAGTCTATTGCAAGGCTAACACAGAAAGAGACAACCATTCACACCTATGGGCAGTTTAGTGTACCCAGTTGACCTAATCTGCATGTCTTTGGACTGAGGAAGGAAACCTGAGCACCCAGAGTAAATACATGCAGGCACAAAGAGAACATATAAACAATGCCTTACTGTCTGGATGTTCCAGCAGGAGCATAAACAAGCTTCAATTAGTCCAAAATGCAGCAGCAATAGAATTGAATTGAATATAAACATGTAAAGGCCCCAGTTGGCCAGCAGGATCGAAATCCAGAACCTACTTGCTGTAAGGAGACAGCGCTAACCACTGCACCACTGTGTCTAATAATAATAATAATAATAATAATAATAATAATAATAATAATAGTAATTTAGATGAAAATGAAGTCAAGACAAGTCAAGTTGCTTTACTGTAATTTCATCCATATACATCTGGTACAGTACACGATGAAACAAAACAACGTTCCTCCAGGAGCATGGTACAGAATAAAAACAATATAGGACTACAAGAGACTAAGCAAACGTACACAGGACTACGTAAAGTTCATGTGTGCAATTGTGCAAGCACTGCAAGACAGTACAATAATTATTAAAACAGGACAATAGGCACAGTATAAGACAGTCAGTGCTGAAACATACCCTACCATGAACATACCCTACCATAAACATACTATACCATGAACATACCCTACCATAAACATACCCTACCATGAACATACCCTACCATAAACATACTATACCATGAACATACCCTACCGTAAACATACTATACCATGAACATACCCTACCATAAACATACCCTACCATGAACATACCCTACCATAAACATACTATACCATGAACATACCCTACCATAAACATACTATACCATGAACATAGTATTCAGCAGAGAAGCTTATGCCATATATGGACATAGCAGATATTGCATTTATTAACAACCAGGCAGAGAGTATAAAATATGGTATTGGGAGCAGAAATGCAGGTGGTCAATACAGTATTTTTATGTATTTTAGTGTGTTTGTTTTTCTTTTTAAAGAAGAATTGTGCAATAATTGCCAGTCAATAACACACACATTTTGTCAAATAACAAAATTCCAACACTGCTACATAAACACTCAGAATTTCTTGATACCTTTTTTTAAAATGATGTTTCTACTTGCTGATAGACTGAGATGAGATGGGACTGGGGTAAAGTTACATTGGGGCGGTGCCTTTAAAATGACTGACAAGAGGTTCATCCAAACACAAACAAGTCCTGAACGCAGTTTTGCAGACGGTTTTTCTCCAAGCCAAGTAACACACTTGTGCTGGCTGTGGCTAGGACTGTTATTTTGTTCTAATTTTCTACACATTTTCCCACGTTATTAGTGCTAGTAATAATTTTAAAAAATGGACTATTTCACATTTAAGTAGAATCCCCAGTCTACAAATCTTTTTTTTTTAAAACAACTAATAATAGTAATAAACATTTGCGCTTAAAGGAAAGGTCGGCGTTGCGCTGGTGCCATGGCAACCCGCCGGCCATCCACCATCCACAAGAGCGCAAGATGACGTCAGGTTGTCGGTGGTGACGGAGACGCGGGCGAGATACAGCGCGTGCTCCAGATATCTGTACTGCGGTGACGGAGCCCCTGTAGCACCATGACTGACGTCCTGTGGATTACCTTCTTTGGATTATAACAGGCGAAAGGAAAAGGAAGGGGACCATGGCGGAGAGGTAAATAAATAATGCCGCATTCTGCACCCGCTCATGCAGGTTATGACAGGGATGAAGGAGGCGAGGATAAGGACCACGATAAGGGTGCTGATGCTTCCGTCGTTGTCTAGCAGTGTCATATTCATCCATCCATCCATCCGTCTTCATCCTAATGAGGGTCGCGGTGCATCGGGAATAGCCTACACCCTGGATGAGACGCCTCTCCACCGCAGCAGTGTCATCCTCATCATATCTGAGGGCAGTAATTAAGTTAACGCGGTGGGTGGGGATCTGGGGATCAGACTATATCGCACCGCACATCACGCATCCGTTCGTTATAAACATTATGATGTTCTCTCTCTCTCTCTCTCTCTCTCTCTCTCTCTCTGTCGATGTGCATCCTCCACACCCATAGCCACAGCTCAAGGGTATCCGTACATGAGCTTCATTGTTCACTGACTAATAATAATGATCAAAACGTGGCCTCAGTTTGAGCATTTTGAGCCTTTTACAGACTCCCAGGGCGCGCGCGCGGGAGAGAGACAGGGACAGAGACACGGACAGGGGCAGCCGCGGATTCAGCGCGAGCACGCGCGTGGAGACGGAGACAACCTGCGGCACGCCATCATGTAATCATATAATCATACGATCATGTAATCAGCGTCTCCAGGGACTCACTGCTATTTATGGTATATCGAATATATAAAATGGTTTAAACTGGGTGGGCTGGTCAGTCACCAGTCAGAGCTGTCGTTTTTATGTATTTATTGTGATCATTTAGAGATAATATTAATTGCATAGCATTGAATATGAGAGCTGACCCTTCCTTCCTTTTTTACTGGTGTATATGTAGTATGAATAACTCCTGGTCTTGGGTCACTGTTTTACTGCTACAGATAAGATACAGTATATAAGCTATGGAAGGCTCATATACTGCACTGCAATCACGTCAGTGGGTGGCTAACATCTGCTGAAGTTGAGCAGACCTTGGGTGTGTGTTGAAGCAGCTGCATGGGTGGATCAGTTTCCACATGCTACGTGTCACCATACCATACCATACCATACCATACCATATTGTGTCATACTATACCATAAGGCCCAAATGGTTTGTAGGTTGTTTTTTTTTGAGCTGCAATGTAGGCTACTTGGGCCAAATTGCGAGGCTAAACACGTGACAAAATACCTGCTTGTGTATGAGTGTTGCAGGCAGAGCTAGACCTGTGGAATCACTTCTATCTATGACCACTCTTCCCACAGTAGATAAAATCCGTCCATCCATCCATCAATCTATCCATTATCTATACCTCTTATTCGTCAGGGTTGCGGAGGAGCTGGAGCTGACTTCGTGCGAGAAGCAGGGTATACCCTGGACAGGTCGCCAATCTATCGCAAGCGGATAAAATCAACCTGTACATTTGATCTTCTTCAGTGTTAAACTGCTACCAAGGTGAAAAAATGGAAATCTGTCTGGATTGTCAGTTCAGATATGGGTTTCGATTATAGCAATCAAAAACGTGTTTCTATTTAAACACACCACAAAAACTAAAGAACTGGGTTCTGAAATGCTAGTTTAGAAAGAAGATGCTACAATAACAAATGTCATTTAGGTCTCGCTGTTAGAAAGAAATGACTGTCAGTCTAACACACTTTAACACTGAGCTCCCAGTAGGCTAGGGCTAATGAGAGTTTTGATACAGTTGCAGGTCATTGAACATGGCAGCCACTAAAATGTCTGCAGGAAAATGTGGACGAAATCTGTGTCAGTCTTTAAAGAGAGTTCCGATCCTAGAGTTCAGTTGAAAGTCCCCCCGTTTCCTTGTCATGGTTTATGAATGCTCAGGTTTAGTCCAGGCTGTAAGGCACACGGGAGCTTGAGTGAGAAGGGGGCTCTTTGCCGGACGATGCTTACATGTGCCGGTTTTTATTTATACTGGAAGACAGGGAGTTTAAGAAGAAGTACCTCTCAGAAACGTTACATTACATTGTTCAGTCAATGATCCTCTGTTGACACGATAAAAAAGATTGCATTCTGAACAGTCGACACCTTCGGCTTTAAAGACAGTAAGCTTTTCATTGCGTTTTTTATTACTGTATTGTTTTTATCCAGATCCATCTGATAAGGTGCATCAGCATAGAAAATAGCCATTTGGGATGCATTTTTTTCTTATTTTTTTGCTGATATTTCAGTTTGGTATCTTGGGTATGTGTGTATGTATGGTTTATCTGCATTGAATTTTAATTGCAAAAAAGTCTTTGAATTTGTTTCAGTTAAGATGAGATTTGCGATTTGGTCCAACCATAGAAGCATCACTATGTAAGGCAAGGCTATTTCGTATTCGGCTTCGTTCCACTGAAGACTATATAATAAATAAGAGAGGACACATCTAGTTTCACACAATATATGAGCAAAATTATGATTCTAGTTGGTTTCCGCTAATGAGATTATAGAGAATTGTCTACCGTTATCTTTTGCTTAAATTGTTGTTTTAGTATTAGGAAAGAAAAGGGTTGTTTGACAATCTTATTTACTGTCTAATCAGCCAACTTCCTCCCCAGTTTGTATTGTAACAACAGGTCAAGCATAGTTTGATGTTAAATTTGATCAGAATGTTACAGTTTACTAAGATTAATCAATATTCAATGTGGACTTTGCTTGTTAAATCTAATATATTGTAAATACAATGACACAAATGTACTGAACAACTTGTCAACAATTAATATTAGACATGACTAAATGTCTAGAACAGAATCTTGGGTTGGGGAATAACTCATCATAATTAGTAAATTACTGATAGTGATTTTGGTGACTTAGGGAGTGTATTAGCTCAGATGTGTAGCAACATATGATCAATGTTTTGCTTAATATTAGTTAAAAATTTCTATAGCTGTAAGTCTGTAAAAGCTGTAATTGCATTAAGAAATGTCTATGGTTAAGTAGGATGTGTAATCCATGTAGCATTTTTTGTATATATGTGGTGGAAATAATGGAAAATGAAAAACAACTAGCTTTCTATGGTTTTTACTTTAGCAGACAACCTAGCCTTGGAAAATGATGTTTTAGTATATAAACCTACATACTAAATTTTAGCTGTTCATCTATTTTGACCTGGAAGAAAGGACAAGTGGAGGACAGCTTCCTAGATTGAACTCAAAGATATTGTGGGCTCAACAAATTCCCTTCATTTATTTACCTGCTATTTCTAAAAGGTTGACATCCACTTATCCTTTCCTTTGCAGATGCTCGCTGTGCTTTTCTTTACACCGATTTAATTCAGATTGGCGGATGTATCAGTATATGTCATTCCATTATCAAACCCTGCCTTTTTCCTATTTTCCTTGCGTCTTCTTTGTTCAAATCCTCACATCTCTCCCTGCTGGTGCCCTTTGAGTATGTGGCGTTTCGAGATTTCGATTTTTCCTATTTCTCATATTCTTGTTAAGAAAAAAAGAAATAGAAAATGAGCAAAAGCTGAGAGGTCCTGAATGCTAGGATACATGAATTATGCTAGTGTAGAGTTCTGATTTGCAGAACTTACTTCAGCATATAATAAACCTGATCCAACAGACTTTATTTCTTATTTACTACCAAGTATTTAGATGCTAATCTAACCACAAGATGTCTTGTTGTACTGTTATATAGCTGAGCTTAAGGATTGGTTAAAATAGGATCCAGAGAGAAGATATGAAACATAAGAGGAAGATATAACCTGAGAGATATAACCTGTCACATAGACTGAGCGCTACACAGGTTCATTAATGTTACTGTTTGGAGCCAATACTTTTAGGATGAAAACTTATGGCTAGACTAAAGTGAGAAAGAGAGAAAATGAGATAGGGAGGGTAGGGAGGACAGGAAAGACATGGAAGAGAAATAGAGAGTGGTAAAGAGGTAGAGAAGGGGATACATATGTAGGTTGAGACGAGGGAGATGAGGAAAGATGAAATCCTGATCATTTTCTGTCTATTTGTGTGTGTTTGTGGATTCATGGATTTGTGTGTGTGTGAACATGTTTGTAGCACTACAGACGTAGCGTATGAGGGTCATGGATTTTCACAGACCGTGGTTGCTAGGATACTGTTAAAAGGATGCCTTTATCCGGTGTGGTGAATTTCATTGGTGGCAATGAGTGCAAAGCTGGCCTGAGTCACAGGTCACACACTGATGGGTGGGTGATTCATGTCTTCATTAACATATTCATTTAGGACGAGGGCCTGCTGCCATTACATGCACATCGATCTATTTGTGTGGTAGATCGAGAGCTAAATGTTAGCACAGCTTTTTGTAAGCTTACAATAAGTCTTTTTTATTTACATAGGGCATGAGTCCACTTCTATGCAACCGCCATGTTGGGCCACGAAAGTAGCCCAGAACAGACAAATCTCTAGAAAGCTCCTTCTGCTTTTCATGTTTTTACAAGTAGCAGTGTGAATCCGGAAAGAAGCACCAGAAAAATGACAAAGAAGGAGAAATAAGAGGAAGCAATGTTTGCTGGTGCTGGCTAAGATGTTTGAGAACCCAATTTTTGATAAATGGAAGATCATAGCATGGAAAAAGCAAGCGAGTGTGAATGTAAGCACCTGGAAGTATGTTTCGAGCACCTGATGGCCACCGTATGTTCTAATACACACTTGGAAAGAGAGGAGTAAGGGAGGGGCATTCAGGTGGTTGAATCCTACATAGTGGAGCTTTGAGATTAATATGCCATGCTAATTGCTTTAACCTGGTCAGGGTCATTGTGGTTTAAATTGTGGCTGGTACAAAATACTACATGAGTGGGTGGGATTGGTCAAAAGTGTCTGTGGAAGCAGACAATTCCTTTGTAGTGAGTGGGCGGGAGTGGGATTAAAATAACACAGTCCTCGCTGCAAAAAAGATATTTTACCAAGTGAGAATATCCGTTGAATAGAGTCAGATATGTCTATTATTTCCTATTAAAAGATTATAATAAATCAAATATAAGATGACTAAACCTATGTTTACTAATGTCAAGCTTTAAATTTTCTTATTCTGTTGGCAGATACATAATTTTGCTTTCTTTCTTGCCTATAGAACAATCAAACATCTTTCTGTCTAGAAATCAGAATCTTATATTTGGTTTATTTTAACCTTTTAATAGGTAATACAGGACTATATTCTAAATATTTCCTGCTCAGTGCCAGTGCTACTGTTTCTGCAGCCAGAAAGTGTGCCCTATTATCAGGTCACAGCTTCAATGTGCTCTTGAATGCACAAAACAGCTCCTAAAGAAGTGGTACATTGTGGTATAGCCCTGTCGCTCACTTGGGCAGATGCACTACGCAGTGAGTTAGGTGTCCAATCAGCTGTGTCAGTGTTGCCAATGCAGCTTACAGCACAATCACGGCAAAGACGTTTGCGTATTTATTCCCAGAAGGATAAGAATCCGTGCGCCATATGCTTCGCTCCCCATTGCGAGAATATCGCATCACGGGAGGAAAATAAACAGTCAACATTATTTCCCTAGCCAGTGAGTCATGCTTTGTGTATTGCTACTGGCATTAAGAGTACTTCTTGAAAATATTTTTGGTCCCAAATAATTTGGGCAATGATCATCTTGTCCATCGGGTTCTCGCAAAACTGTCCTGAATGTCAAAATACAAGTTCAATGATGCATAACAAGTGAATTTATGAATACAGTCTTTTGATTATCAGTGAGAGAGTACATCTTGATAATGGATTACCATAGAGTAAAATGTATTTGTGCTAGTCTCCAAGATTAAGTTGATTGTGGAGCAGGCAGACGTGCTGTCGGTGTTCCAGTTCATCCTAACGGTGTTCAGTAGGGTTGAGGTCAGGGCTCTGCTCAGGACACTCCAGTTCTTCCATTCCAACATTGGCAAACCATGTCTTCATGGAGCTCACTTTGTGCATAGTGCATAGGGCTTCAGCATGGGGCTTCAGCAATATTTGTATATTAATAATTGTTTATAATATACTACCTTCCGTGTTTGACATTCCTGACCGTAGTTGGTAGGTGAGGGAATCCGGCATGCTAGGCTTCCTAACAGTTTTCACAATGCTCCTGGATTCTAACAGGTATATGAGTCAGGACACACACGGAGTTGGTCCGAACAAAGTAGCATATTGGTCATCACTATAACAGTGTTCAAAATGCCATCTTCACTCATTAACTAGCAAAATGGTAACAGAGACATGGCTAACTCCACATAACCTCTGTATAGCAACAAAAACACCACTGGCCCC
>JAQQZR010000012.1:23687263-23713750 GCA_030068235.1 Notoglanidium macrostoma | reverse complement strand
CACCCCCCCCCCCCCCCCCCCCCAAAAAAAAAAGAATCCAGCAATCCCCCTCCCGTGAAATCCCGAGAAATTTATCACTAAAACATTGACTAAAATCTTGACAAAACAAAACAGACTAAAATATGACTACAATTTTCATTAAAACACTAAGAACAAAACTAAATGTAAATTTCATGTCAAGATTAACACTGCTTTGAATTTTGTGCCAGCAGTTTAAGGAACGATGTGTGTGATGGTCTGGTGTCCACATACTTTTGGCCATATAGTGTATTTGTGTTTCTACTAATCACCATTATTAGAAGTATTATGGAGTCATTGTGCAGTTAGACACAATATTAATGTCATACACACAAATTTATCATTAAAAATTGTATAGCAGCTGCATGAGTCATGCACACATTTGTCTTGATGTTTCGAGTATACTTAACGTTTCTGTGTTATTGGAGAAAAATAAAAAATGAGTAGGAGCCAGCACACTGAGAAACAAACAAAGCTTCACACTTGGCTCTCTCTTGATGTAGCAGCACTTGAAACACCTGCTATGCACATTACACACTGCTCAGTTTGCTCACTGAATAGACTTCATACATACACTACTAGTGTGCTAGTAATTCCACATCATTTAAACGTCTGTTTCATGCTTTGCTTTCTTCAGAAATTTCTCAAGGGGATCCTTGAGCTTTTGCAAAGAGCCTGTGACGCTTCATCAAAATTCATAAAAACATGGCAGCAGATGTGACAGAGTGAATTCTGACTCGTTGACATCATGATACAAATACACACACAAACACACACACACCTCAAGGCAACACAAAAAAATACATGGCTAGTCAGTGTCCGATTTTGCTAGTTAGCGACATGCTACTTGCTAGCATTTATATCTCTATTCTTTTAGTAGATCAATAAAAATCAATCGATTATTTTTTTTATAATCACACCTAATGAATTTACTAGTTACGCATATACTGGTAACAATTTCTCTAAGACTACATTAAATCCTCAAATAGAGATTGGCAACTGGTACATATCTCTTTCCAAAACTAGATCTGCGCTTCCATTTTCTGTTCCTCCCATCAGTTCATGCACCACGCTTAGCCTCAAATCCGTGCAAAATCCGTGCCAAGGATTTCTCAACTTAATTCTTACACCTCAGCATGGGAGAGTAGGAGGCGGTAAATAGATGTGAACAGACATCCTGAATGTAAAAAACCAGGAAAGCTGTCTTAAAAGTGTGCTAATCGCTACAGGCACCTCGAATGTAATGATCACATTCTCACTGATACGACGTGGCTATTTGAAGTGCGGTAGACATTCCAAGTTGCGCAGTTGGATTTTTGGACACATGCACAAAGCAGATGGTCACCATTTTTAGGTCCTGAATGTCTCTGGAATGCCACATTGGAGCCAGACATCATGAACATTTGTCACATCTGCTACATGACAGATCTTTAGATGTTGTATTCGCAGTGCGGATTCGAAAAAGGCTTAAATAGTTAAGCAGCAATTTCCCTTGCTTGAATCTGTTATGGATCGCCAGCTCTAACATTTCAAGCAAGGTCTCTCTGGAAAAGGTCGTAAGCGCTGCTCGATCTAGCAATGTTAACGTTGATGCTCGGACACGGCACAGGGTTTTATTTCGATTAAGCTTAGCGTAGTCTCTTTTTTTTTTTTAGGCTCCTATCACTCAGATTTATGAATGCTAAAATGAATATCAGGGTAAGAAACCCTCACACACCGGTTCATCCATTCACCCAGGAAATTGCATTGCAATCCTATTTTTAGTTTGTGACACATTTAATTGCTTAGAAAGGATAATGTAGTCTAATTGTGCCCATAAATGTGAGCATTAATTAATTCTTTTATTCCTTTAATCCCACGGGATTGCTGAGTAACACATTCGTCTCTCCATTTTACTCACTCCCGCAGACCCACCCACACATAAAGTGCCTTGGGGATGCTTTTTTTTTTTTTTTTTGCTTCCCTGTGTTATTTTTGTTCTCCTTCTTTTTGTAGGCTTCCTAAATGTTTTCATCTTCACTGATTTAACATATATTGTCGGCCACCTATTAGATTGTCATTGCTTGTGTAGCATAACTGATATATGTAGCTATTTATGCGATTTTAAAAATTTATTACGCATTTATTAGATTTTAACAGTAAATGAAAACAACTCAGATATGTGAAATACCATCACTTGAAAAATGTAAGGATAAATCAGCTGACTTTCATTCACTAACCAACCACCAGTGCAGAAATGTCTGAATTAATGCCTTATCTGTTTTTTTTTTTTTTTTTTTTTTTTAATGTGTCCTTAATCAATCAATACTGGATCCGTTTTCCTCTCACACTATTTTACTGGTTTACTCAGGTTTGCCTTGTTTACACTCTCGCACTTGTTGACTTTCTCGCTCGCTCTCCTGATTTGCTGCGTCTCCTGCCAGTCACCGTGCAGCCAGATATTATTTTGTGCCTGAAGCTGGGACATGATGATGTTTGACATATCAAAACTCTAACGTGATGCATACAAATTTCCCCCAATTCTAACATGGACACTCTTAATATATTTTTCCAAGTGAAAGTGATAGAAGAAAGCTGGTTAGTGGGTGGGAATTGGCAAATGAGAGTAAGCTGGGGGAAGGGCGGGTTTTGTAAAAGAAAAAATACAGCCAAACATAGTTATGCAAGATTTATTAATAATGCATAATTAAAGAGTTTTTAAAATATTTAAAAGTGTGTTATAAAAAAGCAGAGAAAATGTGCAGGACAGGCATCCAAGACTTCATATCTCCAGCTTAGAAAGATGGATGAAAAAGGGTTGATAATGATGCTTATTAAACGTAATTTTGTGTGAGCAAAAAATAGTCCAGTTGTCTTGTATTATTTCCAACAGAAAAAAAGACCATGAATTCTTTTGGGTCATTTTGTCTTAGAAATTTTGTTGAAGTGCCGTTGGTAAAAACAATCATATCCTATCAGTAACAGGAATGAATTTTATGTGGGATGAGGAAATATAGGAAATAAAAATGATTGTATGATCAATTAAAGTGATTTGTGTATTTTATGTGGATGTCAGCCAGTAGTATATGCAGTGATGGCACAAACTTGCTATCATTTGGCATCAACCATTAATACTGTCATATTAATAACATTGATAGAAAATTCCTTTATGACAGTTCCACTGAAAATGATTAAAATAACAATGTAGGAAAATTATATTTATTCATATAAAATGAGATATACTATTCCTTTTCTAAACCTCTGGTATTTCACAGGCCTTCACCTAGATATCCTTCAGTTCAGAACAGGAAAAACGCCCCATCCTGATTGGTAAATCCTGTTTTTTTAACATAGTTTGATACACTGTATCGCAATTACTGCACAAAAATGTTTTTTTTTTTCACATTGAAAGTGCAGTACTTGCATTATAATCATCATAAAATTCCATTGTACATTGTACAGCCTGTTTTACAGTACATATGACAATAAACTCTTCAATGAAAAGGCATGCATAGTCAGGTGCTGAGTGTCTATGTTAACCATGCAGGAATAAGCATTTGGACCTGGACAATATCCCCCCCCTAGTATTATATACCAGACATGCACAGACCACAATACATGACAGGACACATCACTGAAAACATAAAAATGTTGTGATCTGGTACACCAAGGTTTCCTGCTGTACCTTGTAAATCACTATCTACAAAAAAAAAAAAAAAAACACTGACAAGGTCACTGTCAAGCTGACAGTTCATGTCTTCTATTGGTACCCTCTCTGCAGCCATTTAAGTTGCCTCGTGTTCAGCACTTCACTAAGGAGGTCATAGATTGGATTTGTGGGTTGCCACTGAATGTGATTCACCTCTACACCATCAGAAGTGATAACCTGAAAATTCAAAAGTCACAGCTAATGTGTTCTGACCAGCATTTAATATTTCTTTCTCTTGTAGAACTACACTAACTACATTCACATTGTGGTTCTTCTCCATGCAACGTCATTGATTTAAGTTAATTTTAATAATGTTTGTGCCATGAGTAGCTCATGCACATAGGTTTTAGTGTTGCAGGACAAATAATGACATAACCTCATATAAAACCATGTGGAGAGGCTATCACACCTGGATTATGCTATAGGCTACTATCTAGCATACAGTGCATGCATTCTGTTGTTTTAGTTTTAGACATACTTTTGTGTAAGTGTGTATGAGTTAATATAATTTACCAGGGTTTATAAGTTTGAGTAAAATGTTCAGCCCATTTCAAACATCTCCAAAACCACTCAAATGACCTGAAACTAGCCAAACAAATTAAGAAAGACACAATTTTCTTCTTTTTTTTCTCAGCCTTTTTATGAAACTGTACTTATTTCTGAACTACAGCCATCATCTACTCAATAATCCCTCTTTCCAATAATCCATCTTTGCAATATATCTTACAATAGAAACGGTTCTGTACATCATAGACACACTGTCTACACTTCCACTATGCCTTTGTTCTGTTATTTATTAGATTTAACTCCAAATGATTTGATATTAAATAGATCTCGTCCAGTGTGGTGTATTTTTAAACTCTGGCAACGCAAACTGTCATTAATTGTTCATCCTCTGCCCATCCTCAGAGCATGGGGCAGTGTGAATCCTACCCCAGTGGGCTCTATTAGCATTTGTTGCCTTTCTCATTTTTGATAATTAGGTGTAATAAGTACTCTAGGGAAGCTAGGTGGGGCAGTGAGCACACTACTCCACAGCTGTGCAACATCAACAGAACATCAGCTAACATCCGTCAACTAGTGACTTTGTAAAAATAGACACTGGTCACTCAAAAGAGGTATTTAGTATTTCAGCAGTATTTCAAATGTTTGGAGTTGTGAATGAGGACTTTATGAAGATTAACAGTTGCTGAATGGCTTATATAAAAGATACAAGGTTTTTGTGCACGCTCCACATTTATGCTGAACAGTGGCATAGCCATCTTCAAAGGCCTATAAATCCCATGGATAGGATTCCATCCTTCCCCTAATAGCCCATTCACACTCCTGTGCCTGGCAGACAGTCAGACTTCAGAAGAGTTTCATGCCAGCCGGTAAATTCTACCCAGTCCCTCTCGCCCATTAGCATCCATTAACTCACCACCGCTTTATACTTTATCTGCACTTAATCGTCTACCAGCATCCAACTCCCCAACTCTATTCAGATTCTTTATCGCACATATAACCTTTTACAGTTCAACCTTCTTCTCTGTGCATATGGCAAAGCAAACAACCTTATACTTGTAAAACTTATATGTAAAATATATGTAAAACCATAATGTAACATAAAACATAGTGCCGTGGTTGCCAAGTAAATGAAACACAAAATCTGATCTGATTCATAGAATAATTTCCATGATGGCAGCGACAAATGTATTCCTTAATCACAAACAAATCAGTTGTTTTTTAAGGGTGCATTGGTCAAGATTAGTCAAAATTAGTCAAAATTTCATCTCTAGCCCCTAAAAGGAGTAGTTCAACAAGATTTGAATGATTTTTTCATAATCCTTCAACACACCTATTCCCATCCATGTACATGAAGCTCTGCCACCAGGACCTTCAGAAATCAACTAGTGTTAGCATTAGCAAGAGATGCCATAGCCTTACTTTCAAGTGTTGGTAGGCTGTTTATTTATCAAGGGCATTGCCTTACTTTGTTAATTAGTTATTAGTGGTAAAATGTTTATTTACACTGCATTAGGGAAAATAATTTTACCTCAAGAATGGATAAATACCAAGCTAGCATTATGCTAATGTTGCTCAATAGGAGAACCAAACAGAAAAAAACATCAGCTCACGTGACAATAATTTGTGGTCCAAAAATTATTCTAATAACAATTTCACAAGTTATTAACAATGGTAAATAGAGAGACTATATGCTAGTTTATATCAGCTATGCTTTCAGAAACCTAAAGTTCTTAGATTAGCATCTCCTCTCAGCAGGAGTTGCTTTATTGCATTAGGTGATCTATAACCATTACCTTTCTCTTATCCAGAGTGACTTAACATCTAATCATATTGCATAAGTACTTTTCTTGTTACAGTAGCAGACATCTGAGTCCTGTGTGTGGGCTGGCTGACAGTGTTAGCATTTTACCCTGTGCGTTTGACTACTAGCCCATTCAACTGGTAAAAAACCAAGTTAAAATGCTAAAAGTAAGAATAATTCATCACCTCCAATGTTAACGTTGTTAGCATCATTTACTGCTTCAGGTCTTATCTAATATTACGTACATATCTATGAAGGTGGTACATTCAAAGCACTACTTTATCTGGTTCTGTAAGTGATGAAAACATATCTACTTGATTCGTGTAGGAATCTGGTCATTCTAACAACACAAAGCTTTATACATATGTGTTTACATAGCATCCACTTCCAGCTTCATCCCTTTCTTCCAGTAATAAATTATTCCATATTTGAAAAGAACTGATAGGATTTATTCCAGTTTTACTGTGTTTCTTGTGAACGTTTTTCAGCATGGTATGATTTTATTTTGTGTTTATTGTTAAAGTATCTGGCTTAACAGTTTCAACTGTGTTTTTTTCTTTCCAAATATGCTAAAATGGGGAACAAGAGAAGGGACGTGTTTTGATGTGTGTATAAAAAAGACTACCAGGAGAACATTCCAAGCTAGTTTATAACCTTGGTTTTCTTCATGTGTGATTACAAAACATAGACTTTTCTACAACCCTCTTTGGTCATTTGTTTGTATGTTCTGAGCTATTTTGCTGACAAGTCTTAACCTACTGGCAGATGCAACTAGGTCTTGGGCTGAAATATCCTGGTGTCCTAGAATTCATGTCTTCAAACCCCCCCAGAAACACTAGTTTTTACAAAAGCCCAAACCATTAACCATTAGCCAGTGTTTCCCATACATAAGTCATCTACAATGTTCCCTCTATTTTATTTCTTGCTGAGCAAAACCTGAACAAGACCCTCTTGCCTTTTGAACATAAATACCCAATGGTAACAGATTCTGCCTGGTTCGCATTAGCCAATTAGTCTAGGGAAGTCTACCACTATGCTAACAAGATGTACAGCTATGGGCACAAATTTAGTATGTTAATACTCTGGTAATCAAATATTGATATTAGCAGGACTGGATCTGCTCTACTACATTGTGCTAATTACAGCTATAAACTATAGAAGGTTAAATAGTAAAGCCTGTAACGATAAAGCAAAGATTTATTATGTAATTCTGAAACAGCTGAGCATTATAATATTTGAATATTTGATCCAGTGAACCAAAAAGTATGCTGATATTTAAGCATGTGCACATTATTTTCTACCACACAACTATCAATTTGTTGTATAATGTGTCAATAATATTTAACCCCAGAAAAATCGACTTTATCAATGTAACATCATTTATTTAATAGATACTGCACCCTGAATGTATTAATGCAATCTAGAACTTTAAAAATGCATATATTGGAGCAAATATATTGTATCAATTAACTAATCACTTAGGATACGCATTTCATAGTTCATTTAAAACTTGTTTTTATGTGGCCCTTTTGGTTGTCCATAATTGCAACTCAGCCTCTTGTACCCTTCAGCTTCTGATAGTGAGAGCAAGAAATTATGAGTGTTTGATGGTGAGACAGCATGACTGTCAGAGGTGTTAAACAATTAACATGGCTTACTAAGTTCACAGCTAATGTGGTTAACATTATTTGGGGTTGGGACTGAATTTGGGCAGCAAGAATGTCTCTGTTTTGATATGCATTCATATTTGGGCTTTACAAAATAAGAAATATGCTACATTGTTATGAAAGTCAAGTGTGTATGGCTGGTCTGAACTGCAGTGCAAATCTTTTGGTCATTCCAATTGATTAGCCAATTGACTAACTTCTTCTAAATCCTTTTGCAAGAATGTTTAATTTATTAACGAATGACATGCTGCACTTTAAATGGTTTATGCTTAAACATTGTGGACTGTTCAGAAGTTAGTTAGATGATAGCCCGGGTATTTTTCTTTTGACTGCTCGATGGTAACCTCTTATTCTAGAGAAGCTCAAAAACTGAGCTGGCTTAGTAGTCTTTTGTAAATTTACTGAAGAGCTACAGTTTCCTTTTCTGTTGTAGGACAATGTAGCTAAAGACAGTACAATGGGTTGGAAATGTCATCCAGAACCTGGTATATTATTTCTCTTGGACAAGAACACTGCATATACAGTAAAATGAGACATACAGGATGGGGATCTTTGTGTATTTTGGGAAGAAGACAGAAACCAGCAACAATGGCATCACCATTATTTGCTTGCTTGATCATATTATCATTTCTATTGCTGACGTCTTTCAGATATTCTTCCTTGAGTTGATTGATGTATTTGGTAGGTTTTGAGTTTCCCAATTTTTCTTTCCCAGGTTTTGATAAAATTAAATAATGGATGTCACGGATGATTTACTGGGATTATATTTAGAAAAGACAACAAGGATTTCATTGACTTCCCTAAGTCTGGATTGTGTATTTTGTGCATGTATTAATGTTGCATTTGTGGTGCCTTGTAGTGGTAATTTGCAAGTTAATTTCTCACCCTGGGACGTTCAATGTGTAAAGTGAAAAAAAAAACCAAAAAACAGGAACGCCTCCATGGAAGTGTGTCTATTGTTTGCGCTGTCAGAGCATAGAACTCATATAAAGCTTCAGTTACAGGCCTGGGTACCTGGGTGGCTATTGGTTCTGTTCTGCTACAGTATAGTGAACATTCATGTAACATTTTGGGGTAAACTTGCAGCACAGCAACAACAGTGGACAATAGCAAGTAATGTTAGCAACAAGCTAGCTGGCTTACATTAGTGATATCTCTAATGTTGATGATTGCCTTGTCAATAGAGTGATTAGTATGGTCAATGTTATACAGTACATATAACAAAGTGGCTGTATATTAACTCCTCTAAAGTTAATACCGCTATAAACTAATTTCAAAGTAAAGAAGCGGAACTTCATACTGTTTACAGCGTGAGCAGCCATTTTGAGTTGATGTTTTGCATAAACGGTGAATGAAATGGTAGTCGTGAAGACAAGTTGACAAATAAAAATTTCAAGGGGTGTTTTCTGTGGCTTTTACCACCCAAATTACAAGTTGTGACTTTGCCTCAATTTCAGCATTATATTTTGAAACGGGATTGCAGAAATTTTTTTTTTTACTATCTGTAAAAGCATTTAATAAATTGATTAGTGGTCGATCTTGTACATATAAATATAATGAGCAGCAAGCTTCTTGGTTTTTGTTTTAAGGTTTTTTTCCCTCATAAACAGAAAGATGAATGAATTTAGTCTGTGGATTAAACCACACCATTTAAAATGCAGATCACAGTCAGCACTTAGTACCTTTTTAATTTGAAAAACAATCCATTTCTTCACAAACTTTACACAGCTACTGATGATTTCCCTCAAAATTGTTCTGCTATATTTAAAGATTGCATTGAACTGTATTCCTGGTTATGATTTCTTTTTGTAAATGAAGTTGAGTTAAACCATTTAGGAATGATATTGTCTATAGACATCTTTGAATAAAGGTGATATGGCTGGTGAGTCTGGTTTTTAAAGTATATTTACATAGTTTGGTGACAGAAATAGATAAAAGAGTTTATTCGGTTGGAAAATTGGACAATTCTCTGAAATATTGGCAACTCATGATGCTGCAATTGCAGTTGGAGAAAAAATTGAAGTGTGGGAGGTAGTGCAGTGTGTTTCAACAATAATTGGAGATGTATTAAAAGTTCAGCACAGTACACGAAGTACACCTTTCAGACAAAAGTCCTTCATCAGCTATATAAGGCTTCGGAAGATGTAGGAGGTGAAATCAGTACATGTTTGAAATGCTACATTATTTTCAGTGGGATTTCAAAGTTCCAAAGCTCTTTATGCTTAAGATTTACGAAAAGATTTACGATTTATGTCATTAATGCTATGCCGAAGAGCTGTTGAAGTGTAGAAAATCTGTCTAAGTGTCGGGAAATCCTTCATTGTGAGTTATTTTGATGGTAAAAACAATGCAGTGACAATAGAGTTCCTGGAGCAAATTAAGAGCAAATTAATATAAACGTGTACATGCTCGTGTTTGAACCGAACACACTGACATTGAGTTTGTTAGTTAGTCGGTTTCCCAATGTTAACATGGTTAACATGGCATTTCTATCAGATTAATGATTTATGGCTAGATCAGTCTGTTGCATCTGCATGGATAATGAAATATAGATTTGGAGGCATGTATAAGTATTCATTATCTTTTGTTTTAAACTCTAATTGTATTGCCTGTCACTAGGTCACAATATATTGATTAACAGACCATATTTCACATGCACTCACTGCTGTACATGCAGTAGATAGAGAGGAAGTCTGAAAGGATCGAACTCTCTAGTATACTTTAGACATTCAACAGGATTAAATTACCCTCTGGCTGGCTATGAAAGCTTCCCAAAGACACTTTTCATCCATTTTTAATACTCACATTAGCCATTGTCATTACAAATTAGATTTTATTAAAGGATTGGATAAATTTTATTTGAGGGATTTGTCTTGGTTTTCAGGGATTGATGGAAGCGCACAGATTAATACACACTACGTGCACAAAATTGGACGTAGCTTTAAAAATGGTCATGTGGTACGACAATGAGTTACCCAACAAATAAAGCATTTCCTCGATATGCTTTAGAATTATACAAAGTATCACAATTACAGTAATATTAGTAGAAAAACATGCATGCATTAAGTATGAATTTGGTTACATTTTTTGGGTAAATTGAATTTGGGTTTTTATTTTTGTTCAAAATGCAAACTTTTTTACCCATAAAACTGATTTAAACATGACATACAAGATCAATATCCACTTCAGCATACTTTATCAGTGCTCAGTATTTCAGCCAGAGAATACAGATGTTTTGTTTATAATTTTAATAGGGTTATATTATAGGGTTATTAATAAGTATTGGTTACACCACATGATGAGAAGAGCATGTATGATTAAAGAAGGATAAATTCCATATAACAAACAAATTAAACCACATCTGAAATCTTATTGACAAACATTTCCTAAACCATAAACTTTAAACTTTGCTTTTAAATGCTTTATGCAAAGTGCAGGGTGTGTTTAAACAGTTTGTACATGGATGCTGTTGATTGTTGCTGCAGCCCTCCATTTCTCTCTGTGTTCCTATCTGTCTTTCTTTAGCACGTTATTTAAATATATTTCCCAGGTCTTTTCTTCAGTGATAGCTAAAACAGTAGTGTACATTATTAGGGCATGAATTTTAAACAGCCAATGTCAAATGCATGCTGTACAATAAAACAGAAGAACGGTAAAATGCCCTTTTTAAATAAGAGGCTTAGGTCGTAGCAAACTTTTTTTCACTACCAATCCTAGAAACTAAGCTGCAAAAACAGCCCTTTAACTATTTACAGTTGTGACTCCCTTTTACATATCACTGCTATACATAGCAGTTTCGTTTTCTTTAACATATTTTAAACCATTCTTTTCCCCTTGCGAGTTACTCTGCTAATGCTTTAAGTTCAGACCATCCCTGCGGCATGCAGTTTTTTTCTTTGCTACTTAGATTTTTTGTTTTAATTTTACAAAAATAAATACATTTTCTAATGAACTTGTACAAAGTGTAAACATAATATTCATCCTCAATTATCAGTTGGAATTGCAGGAAATCATATTGACAAATGCAATTACACAGTAAACTGAATTGAGTATAAAAGCATAGTGCTAATGGAAGATTTTTGGTCACAAAATAGGACTTCATCCCACCAATGCCAATTATACAATTGGCAATAAAAATATAGATTTACAGATATAATTAATTCCTACTTGTCTCTTGAGGTCACACCACATGACAGCCATACATGACAGGCAAGTAGAGCATGGTATTTATAAAGGTGAAAGTTCTTCACTTTTGACAAACCTTCACTTTAAAGATTCCACAAATCCTTGGTGGGTTTCTCAGGGATGTCACTTTTTATTATTGAATTGGTTTGAATAAGGCTTAAAATAGTCTTTTGCTGATTGTCGCACCGGATGATATTTTGTAAAATTAACAAATAGTGATGACTTTTATATCACAAATAGGGCAAAATAAAAATAAATAAGAAATTATAACAATATCCATCAATTTTGCAGAAATGAACGAATGATTAGATAATGGTCCCACCACATGATATATTGAGTCTTCTTTTGACAGAATATTGACTAATGCATAAACAAAGAAAAATGTACATTCTGATATACCAGATATGTTTTGTCTTATTATGCATTTTAAAGGAAAATAAAAACCTCTCTCCCCTTTTCCCATCCTTCATCTGGATTTGTACAAAATTTATCTAGCTCTTCCTGTGTGTTCTATTAACTTGACTTTTCATGGCTTCTGATTTGGTGTGTTCAGGTTGGAGTGGGTGGAGATCATCGAACCTCGCACACGGGAGCACATGTATGCCAACCTGTTGACAGGCGAGTGCGTGTGGGATGCGCCAGCTGGTGTGCACATCAAGCGCAGCGGCCCAGACCAGTGGTGGGAACTGTTCGACTCCAACACCTCGCGCTTCTACTATTACAATGCCTCCACTCAACGCACTGTCTGGCACCGCCCACACGGATGCGACATCATCCCTCTCGCCAAGCTCCAGACTCTCAAGCAGAACACAGATACACTTCCTATTGCTTCGGTGATCAGTGGATCAGCTGACAGCAGCCCTGCTCGCAGTGCTGTCAGCACCACATCGTCACAAGAGCAGGAGGATAAAACAGCACCCAGAGAGGAAGGAGAGAGGTGAGAGAGAGAGGACAGAGAAAAGGGAAAGACAGCAGACAACCCATTTAATCCAAAATCAAACATTCGAGATCAATCATTCAAACTGGTATATTTTTTATTAGGAGTATGCTTTTTTAAAACACTTTTTTGACTGAAATACAGTCTGAGTAGATCTGACAGATCAGAAGCATTGGCGAACACTGGGGACGATACTGCAGCGCTGTCTGTGAATGTTTTATCTGACAGTACTTCATTACTCGAGTGCATAATTGGTCAGCAGTTATTTACAGTTATTATTTTTGATTGTAGCTGCCCATGATATTTTGTAATGAATCTAGTTGGCTCTATTTCCTAAAATATAAGGTTTCAGCAACATGCCCACCTTAACTACAACTACAACAGAAACTGCACAAAAAGACTTGACACTAGCCCAAAATGTTCAGACATAAGAAAAGGTTTTTAAACCCAGCTGGATTACTTGGTAACATTAGCTCCAGGAAGTTCCACACAATATCTGGTTTAGGAGTTGCTATACACACTGTATCTTCAAACACTCACTGAACACTTTATTAAGACCACTGTACTAATCCTGGGTAGGGCCTCCCTTTGCTCTGAAAACAGCCTCAATTCATCATGGCATGGATTCCACCAGATGTTGGATCCATTCAGGTCCATGTTGATATGATTGCATCATGTAATTCCTGCAGATACTATTATATCGGGTGCACTTTCATGCTGCGAATCTGCCATTTTACACATCCCGAAGATGTTCTATTAGATTCGGATCAGGTGACTGGGAAGGCCACTGAAGAACACTGAACCTCTTTTCATGTCGAAAGACGACTTTTGCTTTGTGTTACATGGTGCATTATCTTGTTGGAAGTGGCTATTAGTAGATGTGTAAATACATCTGATTAGCAACAATACTCATATAGGGTGTGACATTCAAGCAATGATTGATTGATATTACTGGGCCCAAAGTGTGTCAAGAAAACACTCCCCACACCATTACAGCACCTCCACCAGCCTGGACTGTTGACACAAAGCAGGTTGAGTGCATGGATGCGTGCTGTTGACACCAAATTCTGACGGTACCATCTGTCTGCATCTTTTCGAACTGCTGCTCATGCATACATCAGGGGCGGCGTGACACACTCTGAGGAAAGCACTATCCGCCCACTACCGTATGCATGAGCTAATAGACACCCATGATTGCTAGTGTCAGGAACAGAGAGTGTGTGCCATCCCTCACTCCCTGAGAGCAGGGCTGAATTTGGCTCTCTTGGGCTCCCGGCCACAAATAGCTGTGGCATCATCGGGATTCGAACTAGTGATCTTTTGATGTTTGGGTGCTTTGACTGTTGCGCCACTTGGGAGCCCTTTATTGCACCATTCTGAGTAAACTCTAGAGACTGTTGTGTGTAAAAATCGCATGAGATCAGCAGTTTTAGAAACACTGATCATGCCACCATCACATTTTTCGTGAATGTGTAGGTGCACAGGTGTTCCTAATAAAGTGCTCAATGGGTGTACACACACACACACACACACACACACACACACACACACAAAATGTCTTCCATTATAGGCTGTACTCATATCCAGTTAAAATCCAAATATGAAAATGGATATGAATATTTTGAGTAATAAACAGATACAGATACAAATATACAACACGTGGTATGCAATTCAGCTGATAAATTTTAAATTCGATTTGCTTTAACGCTTATATAAAGGTTCAGGGAAGCAGAAGGGGGTTGGTGATTATAAGTTACAGAGGAGAGCAAGAGTGAAGGAGAAGGAATGTGTAAATTGATTAGCGGCTCAGATACCATGAATTATTTATGACCAGAGAGTAACAGTGGTCCCTTTCTAGGAGTTTCTTTCTTGAGAAAAAAATGGAATTAGAAAGAGAGAGAGAGTGCATGAGAGATGAGCTGCCCAACTTCTAAATGAAGCACGCACGCACACACACACACACACACACACACACTAACACACACACACACTGCTTACACACTTTGACACAGTCTTGGCTGTGTCAGCAGGTCTGGTCATGGGGAGTTCTCAGGCTGTAAGAAAGTGCTGAATTGATTTCAGACTACTGTTCCACTGTTTTACTTTAATACCAAGAGCCAAAGGCCTGTTCTATACACTTTAATCCCTGGCAAGAACTCTCGGATTTGTATACACAATGGCCCTGATTCATCAGAGTTGTATATGGTTAAATCTGATCTTAAAATGAACATACGCACATTCCCAAAAACAGTCTGGTCAGAGTGTGTGTGAACGTGAAAGTAACATTTGTAACAACCTGAAAAATGCTTAATTTGCAGTGAAATCAACCATATCATTTTGGTCATTTGTTAAAGTCCCAGCCGTGCATCCATATAGGCTTGTTAGTTCTACAGTTGAGTAATCGGTGCACTCATGTACACGAGCCACCATGATGCTCTGACCTGTATGTGCAGTTTTATTTGACAGGCAGGCAGCTCAGAGAAGTGCAAATGTCATCACACAAAGTATTTCCTCATTTCATATCAACCCAGAACAGACCAGACTTGATTTTTTTTTTTGTTTGGTTCAATTAATTTATTTTAGCGTTTTATTTATATTAAATAGGATTTGCTTTTTTTGTTTGTTTATAAGTATTTAGAAATGAAGCTTTGGTCTAATTTGACTTATTGAAGTACTAATATGAGCAATGACATAGATATAAACAGTGCTTTCTATACTATAAGTCATTTTCATTTATAAACTTATATTAAAAAAAAAAGGATGTAACTTATATAAAAAAAAGTATGCTCCTTTGTCTATATTCACCAATACTATATTGGTATAGTAGTATTGGTATATACTATATTCATGACTATATTCATGACACTTTCAATTTCAGTAAGAACAAAGTATTGCCAAGGAAAACCATAGTGAACCATCCTTTTCTCTGTTGAAACTTTGTTAACACTTCAGTTGATTTCATCTCAACAACCTCAGATTCATTAAAATGTATTTTTCCCCACTTGATTGACTCAGAGCTAGCATAACTGTAGCCTGCTGAATTTTTCCTTTTACTGACTTAATATCAATATATTTGCATAAGTTAGGATGTTTTGTGTAAATTAGATGTATATCAGGATGAACTGGAGTGTGCTAGGATAGTTTATAAATCAGACCCATATGAAAAGGGCCATAATGTCCAGAGTTCCTAGCTGTCTGTGACTACTATAAATTAACCAACATTTCAATATTAAAAAGCAAGATAAAACAAATCTTTGATTAAAGTAACATGGAAGCTTGAATATATAGAACATAATGTGATTGTTACACTGTGCAGCCAAAAGTATGTGGACACCTGACCAATCAGGCCCATATGTGCTTGTTGGGCATCCTTTTCCTGATGTAGTCCCCCTTTGCTGATTTAATAACCTCCACTCTTCTGGAAATGCTTTCCACTAGATTTTCTGTTGTGGCTGTCGGGATTTGTGCTCATTCAGCCACAAAGGCATTAGTGAGGTCAGGCTCTGTTGTTGGGTGAGGAGGCCTGGGGTGCAGTCAGTGTTCCAGTTCATCCCAAAGGTATTGAGTGGGGTTGAGGTCAGAGCTCTGTGCAGGACACTAGAGCTCTTTTGCACCTACATTGGCAAACCATGTCTTCATAAACCTCTGTGTGTACAGGGGTATTGTCATGCTGGAACAGGTTTGGGCCTCTTAGTTCTGGTGAAGGAAAATTTTAATGCTACAGCATCGTAGACAAGTGTGAACTTCGAATTTTGTAGCAATTCGATTTTTGTAGTGGTTGTTCAGGTGTCCAAATACTGTCCACTATATATTGTGTCAATGATGTAATCATGAAAATGTCTTTGTCTCTCCTTATTTATTAGTTTCAGATGGGGGACTACAAGTAAGGACAGGATGTTGATTAAAGTATCTGACAGGGAGCCCAGTTTCCTGTCACAAGGCAACGGTTATTCCAGCTCTTCCCCACGCTCCAGACGCTCATCAAGTAATACCCTGCCTGAATCAGAAACCACTCCCCATGCTTTGCCTGACCGTCGCCAATCACAGTCTCCCTTTCTGAAGAGAGCTGATTTTGGCGGAACTCAGCGGCGTTGCTCAGGTGACTCTCAGCCTCCTTCGCCACGCTACGCTTATGAACCCCCACTCTATGAGGAGCCTCCTTCTGAGTACCAGTCCCCACCCATTTATGAAGAACCACCCACTGATATGCATTGCGACCCTGGCCTTTATGCCTCAGATAGGTCGCCAGCACGCAAGCCTGGCCTCTACCATTCTCCTAAACAGAGCCCATCCCCTTATGGTCAGCTGGTGTTGACCAGACAAAGAGGCTCCACCCCTGAAAAGATCTCCAACCAGGCAGAGCGGGACTACAGCTTTAGTGGGCGGGATTATAGTTCTGCAGAGCGGGACTATAGCTCTGGTGGACGGGACTACAGCTCTGGTGGGCGTGATTATAGCTCCGGTGGGCGGGAGTACAGCGCAGCGGGGCGGGAGTATGTCAAGCAACTTGTGTATGTAGAACAATCAGGCTCCTCTCCCAGGTTCCGGACGACAGATCGATTTTTAAGCTATGGAAAGGCTGTACAGGGTGGTCTACCAGCCGGAATGTGTTATGGAGGCTCTTTTACACTACAGCACAGCCATGATGGTGGTGGTGGTAATCGAAAACGTAAAAATCGCAAGCCCTCCTTGCCTGGTGGGGAGGGAGATAGTATTGGGTTGGGAGTAGGAGCAGTACTCACACAAGCACGACTCGCCTGGGAAGCCCAGCAGCTCATGCAACAGCGTGGAGGTGGCGTTTTGGCAGGTGGCACTAAGGATGGTTATGAAAGCGATGGAGCCACACCCTTGCCACTGCCAGGGCCTGTGGTGCGGGCATTCAGCGAAGATGAAGCTCTGGCCCAGCAGGATGGCCACTGGAAACGTACTACATTAGACAGACTTGCATTTCCTCAAACGTTGTTAGAGAAGAGTCTGTCTGTACAAACCAACCTGGCATCACCGGAGCCTTACCTGCATCCTTCACAGGTATAACAAATACAGATAAATTGTAACTTGTAATATTGATCTTTTGGTCCCCACAAATACATTTCACAGTTACATTTCACATGTAGATCTTCAGACAACTGACCCTGTTCTGTTTTTTATTTATAAAACGGTTCTGTTTTTTTATTTATAAAAATGATAAAGAACAACTAGCATTTATTATGCATATTTTATCTGTATGACAAATATGCAATAAACACGCACAAAATACACACTCTTTAGACCAGGCTTTGATTGGAAGACGTGTGGAAAATCAGAGGCTCATTTCAAGACACTGTTTGTCGTGCCAGGCATTCATTAGTGTCTTTTTATTTTAGATCTATCTGACGTTACAGCATTCCCTCTAGCGTTTTTCTCTCTTGTACACTCGCACACACACACGCACACACACACACACACACACACACACACACACACACACACACACACACACACACACACACGCACACACACACACACACACACACACACAAAGTGCTACAGTAGCAATCATATCATCTTTACATACTGAAAAAGAAGGCAAATCTCACCACGTTCATACATATTTTTATAGTTCATTCTGGGAAATTATGAATGTTGTATAGTTCCAATACGCTGCATCCACACACACTCAGCTCCTTTAGCATAAACACTTCAGTTTCTACAGTCTATAGAATCTTGACTGTAGTGAGCTTATATAAGGGTTAACATTTACTACAGACATTGACATTAGCTCATTTTCCGTTTCATAACCTTGCACCTATTCACATTATCAGTACAATTAGATTACCACACTGTACTATTTGTGGATTGTTTGTCTGTGCATTCATGCCTAATAATCAAACATGTGCTAATTAAAATTTAAGGACTGTCGTTAAACGGAGAAGGATAGCTAGCAGGAGGGAAAGGAAATGCCATATGAAATGGCATGCTGTTGTGGGTCTGAAATTTTTTTAAGCAAATAAATCAACAGAGAAATTTTTGCTAGAGCACTTATCAAGAGACGAACAATATTCAAAAATTCGTAGCCACCTATTTTTATTATTGAACCCTAAATGAATTATGTTCATGTTTAAAACTCATTTTTTTTTAAAACCAAAATATCAGATTATAATGAATGTCCAGAAAAATACAGTTCCAAATGCAGTGTTTATTAAAGAGCAAGCAGACAGCGGTTAGGCTGACTCAGATGATAGGTCATTTATTAAAAGTGAGATTAGCTGCAGGAGGAACCATTTAACAAGATAACCTTTCTGTTTATGATGGCGATTGTAAAAGTGTCCTTACTGTAGCACTTAGAAATGCCATGTTTGAATTCGCCAGAGCGTCTTTGCTGGATCTATGGACATACTGTGGCAAAAACATCTGTAATGACTGAAACAGGGATAGGGTTTATTAAGGAGCAGACAGACCGATCAGAGGTTGGCTGACTCAGATTCTGGTCATTTCCAGATAAAAAAGGGGTTGAAAAATCCCAGGCTGGAAAAGCAATAAAAAAGGCAAAACAAATTCACAACAATAGATCATGCAACAAAAAGTGGCTCAGAAACTTTGTAAAAACTTCGCAAAAAGACACATATCACACAAGCTGTGTAAACAGAGCAATAAGACGAGATAAGTTTCCATCAGCTCAGAATTCCAGTGACGGTACACTCTGGAGGTCGTAGTAGAAAGTACGAAGGATGGCTGACTGTTATACCCGCAGAACCTTATAATATCAGGTTCATAAATGGTACGTTCACAAATTTCAAAGGAATAAAGAAAGCAAGAGAGCTTTTTTTTTTTGCCAGAGAGCAAGATTTTCCTGCTTTATATGTTGTTTTGAAATATGAAGTTGTGTAATATACAATATCTGTTATTATCTGCTCCCATTGTGCTAAAACATTCTTAGTGAGGCCTCTGCCATTATTTAACATATAACGCTGTATGAAGAGGAATATCAGTGTTTCATAGACTTTCAGTTTGAAGTAGATGAAGGATGAATCATTTTTCCAGAATTCTTTTTATCACTTATTTTAGAAACTCAAGCTTTGACCTGCTTCAGCCCCGAGGCTGCCTCTCGTTGAGTTCTATCTCCACCGCCTCCTCTGTCTCTCTGTCTTCTTCTTCTTGCTGTACATTAAGGTTCAGACACACCTTGCATTTCTTTATAATGCTGTTTATAACAGTGTTTTCTCTCTCTCTCTCTCTCTCTCTCTCTCTCTCTCTCTCAGTCAGAAGATCTCGGGGCATGCTCACAGTTTGAGGCAAGTCGGAACGCTCGGAACATGATGCCGAGTGCTAGTTGTGGTGTGTTCCCAGAATTCTCCCTGCGAAAGCCCTCTTCCGAGACTGACATTGAGAACTGGGCATCTAAGCATTTCAGCAAACACACACAGGTGTGCTTATATTATATTTTACAAGAGTCGATGCAGATAATATAGCTCTTAGAGACTGAGCGTGTGCTTGAGATTAAAAATAAAAGCTGAAAGGTTGCATGAGGATCTTTCTTATTTGGACTAAATGAAAGAGAGCACTGTGTGTAGAGTCACCAGTATGTTATAGATGAAGGAGAACCAAGAGTTATTCAAAAGCTGCCCCCAAAAATATTGTTTTGTGTAATATTGGCCCGTGCCTAAAATCTACACTTATCCTATTTCAATGTGTCAGGGTCTGTTCAGAAGGAAGGTGTCTATCGCAAACATGTTGGCCTGGAGCAGCGAGCCCATCAAAAAGCCCATGATCCACACAATGGACCGTTCAGTCAAGCGTGAGGCCGTGGAGCTCTTCAAGTACATCCAGACGTACATGGGGGACAGAAAGGGCAAAGGCGATCCTCTAGCTGTGGCGCTGGAGATTGCAGTGCGTGGCTGGAGCAACCAAGGCCTCCGTGACGAGCTCTACATTCAGTTGTGCCGACAGACCACAGAGAACTTCCGTTATGACAGCTTACAGAGGGGCTGGGAGCTCATGGCCATCTGTCTGGCCTTTTTTCCTCCTACACCGCGCTTCCACAACTACCTGGAAGGTTACATTTATAGACACATTGACCCACTCAACGACACCAAAGGTAGGACCCAGACACATACATATGCACACTGTGTCCAGTAATATTTTCTCTTCATGCCAAGGATCAAGATGTTGATCAATACCTTTTTATTTTTGCAAAAAAGCATAATGTCTCTTTTTCGATGTGTTTTATTTTCTATGTGTGTTTTCATGTGAATGTAGGAGTGGCGGTCAGCAGCTATGCGAAGTATTGTTATCGCAAATTACAGAAAGCTGCATTAACTGGAGCGAAAAAGGTTGGTACCTTCAATTCAGCTTGCTTTTATTGTATTTATTGCTTTATCCTTAATATGTTGCTTTACTTTCAGTAGTGTCTGAAATTTAAAGTCCCCATAAAATAGCTTCATAGCTGTTGAGGCATTTCCATTCAAAACAGGAAGACAGAGTGATGTCGTTGAACCGCTTGACTTGCTTAAACAACAGCCAGTAGCGCCTGGGATATGACACAATGCCAAATCTAAACAAATCTGACCTGAGTATCTTAGCAAGTCCTCTGAATATAGTGATGTCAGGTGAGGAGGTCTGGGCGTTTTAGTTCATCTCAAAGGTGTTCAGACAGGTTGAGGTCAGGGAACTTGAGTTCTTACACTTGAACTTTGGCAAACCATGTCATTGGGTAGGCTTTCACAGATTTAGTTTGACAGGAAGGGAGAGCGGTTGCGTGACAAGGCCGAAACTACACTGCCATATTTCTCTATCTTGAAGAACTTTCTGCAAATAAAATTCCTTTACTGTGTAGATTTTGTTTCCAGATGTATCCTTCCCCTTCTCTTTTGCATTTGACTGGATCGTTATTCTGTGCAGGCCACTCGAGTTCCTCCTCTCCAACTTTAGCTAAACATATCTTCATGCACGGGGCACTATCATCCTGGAACAGCTTTCGGTTTCTTAGTTCCAGTGAAGGGAAATTGTAATGCTACAGCATGCATAGACATTCTATACAATCGTGTGCCTCTAACTTTGAGGCAATATTGGGTTAATGGTCAGATGTTCACATCCATTTGGATGAGTAAATGTATATAGGGTGTATGTGGATTTATACAGAGTCAGCCAAAAAAAATGTATACACACTTCAGGAACACTTCTACAAATAAATGTCTGGACGCTAATGGCCACCACTTTGAGCACCTCTTGTAATTGTAGAGGCCAAAGGTAACTTGTATTAATCTCATGATGTCTGAATAAATTTAGTATTAATATATTTCTACAAATTTTTCTTTTCCTGAAGTGTGTGTACATATTTTTGACTCTGTATATACATTCTTTATATGCGTATGAGTATATGTGTGTGTGTGTCTAGGCCTGAGTGTGTGTGAACAGTTTAATTGCCTTAGTTGTGTATTTAGCCAGCTGCCCATGTGTTCTCAGGAGGCATTGCTAAGGAGTCCTCTCTATCTATCTATCTATCTATCTATCTATCTAATGCAGGGTCTGAAAAAGCCTTGTTTCGAGGAGGTAGCTTATGCTCGGAATGCCATCTTTAGCCCCTCTATGTTTGGCTCTTCTCTGGAAGAAGTGATGGCAATGCAGAAGGAGCGCTACCCTGACCGACAGCTGCCATGGGTACAGACTCGTCTGTCAGAGGAAGTATTAGGCTTAAACGGAGACCAGACTGAGGGTATCTTCAGGTGAGATGTTAAGATCATAAAACTGTTATACAGAATCTACAAAGCGGCACTAACTGGTCATGGAATGAATGAATGAATCTATACATTTCTTTTGTAGTATAAAGTATGCTAAAGACTTGGGTATGGAAAAAAGAATCTGTAGACACATAAAAAAAATATTCACAGTGAAAGAAAAACCTTAAGTCAATCAAATTAATATTTGGAATGGTACCCATATGTCTTTAAATTCTCTTAGGTACACTGTTCTTCAGTTTTAGAAGGAAATAACGTCTTCCAATTCTTTGGAAGTTATTCTGCAAGCCTGTTTTTTTAGGTTTTGTCACCCTTGTACTGGGCTACATACAGTACCTAATGAACGTATACAGAAGTAATCAAGGGTTTGTTATGAAAGTTGTCTTTACTTTCTTTAAATGCTCACCACAATGTCATTAAAAAATTGCTTATTTCTACTAATGCAGAAGGAATAAAATATAGCTGCTGCGTGATAGGTGCCGGATCCACTGCATTCTTGAGCAAGATAAAGCTTTTATTGAAGATTATATACACAGTACTGTGCAAAAGTCTTGAACCCGTCCCATTTCTTTATATTTTGCTAGGAAAATGAGACAATAGGTACAGTGATTTATTGAAACACGTGCAAACATCCATGTAAATACAGTCTATAACACAAAGAGAGTTTGTATAATTCTAGGTCAATATTTGATATGAGTGCCGTTATTCTTCAACACAGCCTGAACTCTCTTAGGCAGGCTTCCTTGGTATTTCTTTAAGTAGTTTTCAGGAATAATTCTCCAGGCTTCTTGAAGGACGTTCCAAAGTTCTTCTCTGGACATTGGCTGCCTTTTGTTCCATTCTCTATTCCAACACTGCTTCAATAATGCTGAGATCCGGGCTTTGGGGAGGCCAATCCATGAACGATTTTTTATTGAGGTATGCAGAAAGAACTGTTCTGGCTCTATGGAAGCAAAATATGAATAAATGAGGGCTGGCTCAAGATTTGTGCACAGCACTATATATATATCATTGTACCTAGGACTGCAAAATGTGTTACAAATGCTACAAAGAATGTGTTAGAATGTGTTTGTGAATTTGTGTCTGGCAGGGTGCCTGGAGATATAGACGAGGTAAATGCGCTGAAGTTACAAGTGGACCAGTGGAAAGTGCCAACCGGCTTGGAGGACCCACACATTCCAGGTATCTTCTGATATATTCTCAAATGGTAATTGAGAAATCAACAGGTTATGACTCAAACTAAAAAAATAATTAAAAATAACGCATCATGAGAAATGGCAGTGAATATTCATGTTTTTGAAATTATACAGTAGCACCCTTCATGTAACTGTCTGTGTATTTATCCACTGAACACAAAACCGAATCTTACATACAGATCATTCACTGACTTTGGCACACACATTTCTCTTTTCCACACACAATTCTCTGTCTGACACAAACACACACAGAGACAGGCACAGACACACACACACACACACACACACACACACACACACACACACACACACACACACACTTTTAGCCTTGGGCAATTGCACTGCTCTATTTCCCACTGAATATAAATAGCCCAATCTCCTGGTGCATTATAGGAAGAGAAGAAACAAACCCCCTCTACCTCTATAGAAATTGAAGAAAGTAAGGTTTTGTGTAAAATGTTGAATTTTCTAGCCATGTTTTGCTAGAAAATTGTTTAGTGAAACAGCTTTTCTATTTTCATGAACATATATAATATATACAATATATTTTTTTTACAATTATTGATTTATTATTTCTTACTGGAGATGAACATAGCACACAATAACATGCTCCAAAGGATAAATAGCAATAGCAAACATTGTAACAACTCCATTAATACAATTGGTTTGATAATATTCACGTGGACAGTTCATGGATCCACAACGAACAGGTGCGTCGTGCATGATTTCGCAACACGAGTACTCTCCGAGAAAGAAAGAAGCCAGCAGTCACTGTAGGATGACCTGAAAGCAACAGTTGTTCAGTCTGATGAAACAAAAGTAAATCTTGTTGTAAGTAATTCAGCTCATCGTGTTTAGAGAAAGAAAGGTTGTGCTTAAGAAGACCATACCTACAGTGGAGCACAGAGGTGGGAGCATCATGATACAGAGCTGCCTCTCTGCAAACTGTACTGGGGCTTTACACATCATCAGTGGAAATGTGAATGGAGCAATGTATTAGAGGTGAATTTAATTTCAAGTCCATCAGAGTAACCCTCGCAAGCTTGGAGAATTGACAATTAGCCAAGAAGACTGGGTGGAAATTTAACTACAATGATGCAAATGGATAATTATTTCTTTCTATAGATGTCTCAAAGCTGTAATTGGCAATAATATCTTTGCGACAAAGTTTGATCATTTGTACTGTTCATAATTGTCCAAACACCTATTTCCCTTCACTGTATGTATAGTAACTTTATATTACGTAGCATCACTTCGGTCCTTTTTTCAATATAATGAACGATCCCAATTGTTAACAAAAGTTTCTCGTCCTGCCTCGATCTTTCTCATTAGCGTCATTGTTGAAGCTGTGGTACAGGGAGTTGGAGGATCCAGTGATTCCTCATGAGTACTACGAAGAATGCATCTCTAACTATGACAGCCCGGAAGCTGCTGTCAGTGTCGTCCATAACCTTCCTCACATCAACAAACTGGTGCTCTGCTACCTCATCCGTTTCTTACAGGTCAGTTTTTCCGTCTGTCTTTCCATCTCCATGTTAATCAGAGCGTTGGTTTAGTTCAATTTAATTCAAAATGATCCTGTAAATAACCTCTCGGCAGCACTAAATGGACAGCATTTAAAAAGGAAACACCCTTTTTGCCTCCCATGTTTGTGAAAATTTTATATCTTTCTTTGTGCCAGACTTCTCACAAGTATCCAATTACAAACATAGAGTAGAAACTACTATTGCTATTTAAAAAAAGAATGACTATCAGTATTCATGACATTCACAGCAGCAAGTTTATTTCTGAAAGGTTTAAAAGAAAAGTTTTAAAAGAAGATTTTAGAAGTAGAGATTTCCTCACAGACTTGTGATAAGGAAGGTAACAAAGAAGCCAAAAGTTATTCGAATGCAGTCCAATCTGAAAGCAGTAGGAATAATAATCAAACAGAGAACAATTAGCAGTGAACTGCACAGCAAATGTCTCCATTCATGAAAAAGAAAATAAGTACAGCGCTCCAAGCATAAACTTTTAGACAAATCAGGAGCGAAAGACAGCTTCATTCATAATGAATGAAAAATTCAGCTTTATATTTGGGGAAATGATCCCAAGGACACCATACCCACAGTGAAGTACAGACGTGATGATACAGGGCTGATTTCCCACTAGTTTCTTAGGAATAGTCATTAGAAGACTCCTCAATGTTCACTGATGTTAGGCTTTGGTGCATATAATAAATACAGCTGGTTATGAAAGTCACTGACCGTGAAGAAGATAAAGCAAAATATTCAACTGTGAAGGTGACAAGAAAACCATCAGCTTTTTTTTTTTTTAGTCTGTGAATTTATAGTACAGTTTCTCAGCAGTATTAATTACCTTAATTACTTAAGTCAGGACTCAGGAACCAGTGAAATCTGTAAAATTTTAGTTTACTCATGTAAATTAGCTAGACACCATTGCAAGCAAACATCTTTAAAATAAAGGTTCGAAATCTGAACCTTGTTTAACAGCATAAATGAATTGCTTTCTTGAGAGAAATGTTCTGTGTGCACCAGTCTTTCCAGTTTGCGCTCTGGTGCTGTTTGTGAGCGCTTTTAACAACAGACATTGTCATATATATATATATATATATATATATACACAGAGAGAATTTATATATATACTGTGAATAAAAATAAATTCTGAATATAAACTTATGAATATATAAATTTATCTAAATTTATCTATCTATCTATCTATCTATCTATCTATCTATCTATCTATCTATCTATCTATCTATCTATCTATCTATCT
>JAQQZR010000012.1:23676425-23687052 GCA_030068235.1 Notoglanidium macrostoma | reverse complement strand
CTATCTATCTATCTATCTATCTATCTATCTATCTATCTATCTATCTATCTATCTATCTATCTATCTATCTATAACCAGACAATCAACAGGGAACCCATCCTCATTTGGGTGGCACTGGATAGTGCAATTACATCTAACATACTTCTGTAATAGGCTCAAGATTTGAGTGCAAGAAATCGTGGTAATGTAAGTCCTATGCCATTGTGGCAGAGCTGCTCATGTCAATAGCAGTCCAATGCCATCTTCACAGTTCTAGGTGTATGTTGAGGCAGTTCATATGATGCCATCCTCAACAGGAGCAAATGGTTTCCAAGTGATGACTCCAACCAGAAGAAGGACATCAGGATGGATCAGGCAGGTCCGGAAAGCAGAAGGGGTCAGGATCACTGGATTTTCAGGAGTATCATGTGCAGCTCGACAGACAGAGAGAGGGGGGGGGAGAGAAAAGACAAAAAATTTGATTGTTAGGTATGCTCATTGTCACATAACAGTTAAGATCAGAAAAGAGTGTGCTGTCTGTGCTGTAATGGGTACGGCGATAAAACAAGGCTTTGTGTTCCATTCGAAATCTTCTGGCGTGGTGGTATTTTCAAATCATTACATTTATCGTGAAGACATCTTTTAGTCCTGTGTCATGGAACAGTTCCATTTTAATCAGTGTTTAAATCCATACCAGCTGGGAGACCTTCCTTTAAAAAATACTTGCTGTGCAGAAACCGTCTGTCCTTCTGCGTTTTCTGTCATTCGTGTGTGAATAAAGTGTAAACTCATACAATGCAAATGATTCCATGAATGTAAACCAGGATGGCTGGAAAAATCACCACCTATTAAGCATGTACAGTATGTGTGTAATGTGTATGGAGAGCAAAGTTTAGGTAAATATCCATTTTCAAGACATGCTCAAGATGTTTCTACTCCTTTGGATGTCGCGAACTGGTTTTAGAAGGAAAGCCTGTGGACAGTTCATCAAAGATGGTCTCCAGACTGTAATCCTCGATAGAGAGCACGCCTAGCCCCATGAGACAAATCCATCCGAATCTATTCAGAAAGTAACATCCTTTATAATGTAATAGGTTTATTGCCACAACAGTCAGTGTGAATGCTGTTAAGATAGCAGGAAATTCTCAAATTGCACTTATCAGTAGGTCTTCCTTTATGATCTTTAATGCCTTACATTTAAGCCTGATCTCTAAAGATGATATCAAAATAACGCATACATAAATAAAATATATACATACTATACACAGTTGTGCTGTTCCTGCGCATACCCTTTAAGCGCTCTGTAAGGTTGGTTGTAAATCAATAAATATAAAGTAATTAGTTTTGTATACACTACAGCAATGCAGACAGATAATTGGGTTTCAACACGGTTCCTTGTCACTGTGTCTCAATCTGGCTGTGTATACAGTATCTACAGTACTGTGAAAAAGTATTTGCTCCCTGCCTGAGTTCCTCTATGTTTGTTTATTAACTACATTTAATTGTTTAGTTTAATTCAATAAGACAAAAGACAACCCGAGTAAACACAACACAGTTGTAAAGTGCTTTTAAAATGAACTGTGACTGATGCGACGCCAATGTGACTGAATTAAAATAGTTTTGTAGAGAAGACGGGGCCAAAATTTCACCCCAGCGATGCAATTGCCTGATCTCCTGTAAGCAGTTGTTGCTGCTAAAGGTGACCCATTAAGTATTAAGTTTAAGGGGCAATTACTTTTTCGGACGGGTGATATCGGTTTTGGGGAGATTTTGTTCTTCAATAAATCACAAGATCACTTGACAACTGGGTATTGTGTTGATTGGGTTGTTTTGTCTTATGCTAAATTTGTTTGAAACAAACAGGAAGGGGGGCAAATACTTTTTTACAGCACTGCATATTGTTACTCTCAGGGCATTATGTCTGTTGGGCAAAAGGGCCATGCCTAAGAATAACTCCCTGTTTGCTGTGTTGTACAGGTTTTTGCTCAGCCTGCCAATGTGGCTATCACTAAAATGGACGTGAGTAACTTGGCAATGGTGATGGCCCCCAACTGCCTGCGATGTCTGTCTGACGACCCGCGCATCATTTTTGAGAACACCCGCAAGGAGATGAGCTTTATCCGGGTGCTCATTCAGCACTTCGATACTAGCTTCATGGATGGAATTCTATAGTCCTCCTTATTCACACACACACACACACACACACACACACCTATACATATGCACATACAACACACACACATACACATACACACATATTCTACACAGGCACACCCATATACCCTGACATATTCACCACCCATACATAACGATTACACAATAATTTAAAAGCGTAATTTACGGACACGCAAACCCCAGTCAGCTGTAGAACAGGAGGCATGAACCCTAATCACTGCACTGACACACACTCACAAAAGCACAAATTGAATCTGTTTTACATACAAACACGTACACACACACTTAGTAGACAACACATACATTCCATTTTAGCCCCTTTTATAATTTCTGAATGTGTTCGATTGGAGATGTGAATGCATAGCAGTGTTTTTGTGTGTTTGTCTGTTGAACATTGTGTGGAAATGTGTGTGTGTGTGTTTTTTTTTTATCTGACTGACCTATATAACTGTCTATAACAGTCTACTTGATTTTATATAATTAATTTATTTTTTTGTATTTATTTTAACGGGTGTTTATAACTACTGCCTTTTGAAACAAATTGTCAGCCTCATGTCCAGTGTGAATGTATGTGTATGCACTTGTATGAACAATGTGTTCCACTTCTTTAACTGAAATTGTCACCACACACTTACATGATCATAACAATGATATATACTCATAGTTTACCCAGCCCCAGAGCCCCCGACACACAAACACACACACACTCAGATTAGGCCTGGTGCTTTTAATAATGATATAACACACCGCCTTGCACTACGTCCTCACTTCCCTTCAGGAGAAGCAAAGGAGAGTGAAATAGAAGGATGGAGGGAGAGGCAGAGGGATCAAGGCTGATAGAAACAAATATTAAACCTTTTTTGTTTTGTTTCTACACTCATCTGCATATGGAATGTCATGGAAATAATGTTCACCTTCATCTATATCATCATAAAATATATTAAAAAAAAAAGATATTTAAAAAATATATAAAAGAAGTAAACACAAATTATCGAATAAAGGAATAGTGAACTAAAAAAAATGCTTAGGTTTGCTTCTCATTTTAGTAAATCGAAACTGTTTTGATGGAGACTGAAGTAAAGGGAGTCGATTTGTGTCTAATTGAGGATGATCAGAGCTGTGAAAAAGATCACAGATCACTATGAACAGCATACTCAGAGCAGCACACAAACAACACAACCACACAAGCTCCAATACACACACACAAACATGTACACACACACAGCTTACCTGGGACACAGACAGGAAAGACAGAAAAATTTAGAAGACTGCTGGAATGTCTGCTCACGGGTCTGTCTTGCATTATTGCTTTTATTGTTCATGAAATCAGGCTGAAATCCCCTCTCCCTCCTTTTGGTCTGAGATCTAATGGTGACTCTGTAAGGTAGGGTAAGTCTGTCTGAATGTTGTTTAATAAACAATTGAAAAACTTTGAATGGCATCAATCCTTAAACTGCTCTCTCTCTCTCTATCTCACTCATACACACAAGGACACATTTAAAACATGCAATCTTATATCATTTTATTACACGTTATACAGATTCAATCAGTACAATTAGTAACACTTTTTTTGCACAATATTGGACACGATGGCTTTATGTATTCTTGGTCAGTCAGTCTGATTCAGTTTTTTTGGATTGTTTTTGGTTGTGATGACGCTTAGTTCTAGTATTTTATGGCCCCCTGAACCTTTATGGCTATCAGCAGAGAATACAGCCAATCATGGGCAGTGTCTCTCCAGTCCACTAGAGGGCAGTATCTCGCTGTACTGCCTGCAAATAATGTTGCCAGATTTGGGATATTTAAGTCTAGACAGTCTGTGTGAAGCTTATAGACTAGGTAAGGTTTTTTGTTTGATAAATGCAATATATGGCCAAAAGTATGTGAACAATTGATCACTCGTATGTGCTTGTTGAAGAACCCATATCCCATAATATCTCTTGTTGAATATGGCTGCGTGGATTTGTGTTCATTCAGCTACAAGAGCTGAATTGGGTTTCTGAATTGGACCTCAGTTGGGGTTGAAGTCAGAGCTCTGTGCAGGACACTTAAGTTCTTCTTCTGCAACCTTGACAAACCATGTCTTCATGGAGCTTGCTTTGAGCTTAATTCATGGAGGAGCATTGTCAAGCTGGAACAGATTTGGAAAAAAACTAAGAGATCTTTATGCTACAGCATTCAAAGGCATCCCACATCATTTCAAACTTTGTTCAAGGCTGTGATATTCAGGTGTCCACAAACTTTTTGCCATATAGTGTATGTGGAAAATCTTGTAAGGTTGCAATCATGTAGCGTTCTTCTTATAGAGCACTTCAGTATGAGCTATCAGGGTTAATTAGTAGTATATGGCAACCCTGACTTCGGCGCATGCGCACAGTGCTCAGGACCGCGTCATTTGTTTCTCCTCTCCGCGCTGATCATGCTGGTAAGTCAGACATCCGTTACAGTTATGTTTTATGGCGTATAGATTCCTTAATCATAAAAAGCGAAGCAAGTACAGTTGATTTGGATAAAGAAAACAGTGCCTGCACACACACACACACACACACACACACACACACACACACAGCTGCTTAAATTAATAACCTTGATAAACATTACCTATCTAACAATAACTCGTTGTTTATTCAAGCACTGTAATAAGTAATTCAATACGCGTTTGACACCAGTGCAAACCTAGGCTCACTTTGCTTCTTAGTCACTTAGTTTGAACACTGGAGTTAAGAACAGGATCACATTTAAGGACTCGGCTTTCTTTAAACACGTCCACGTCACTTTTTATTTTTTTCCCCCCAGTTCGCACCCTGCTATAACACGGTCTACGTCACTTCCTGTAGCCTGCAGAGTGCTGATGACGTCTTCATGCAGATTTTAGTGACGTAGGTGTTAAAAAACAACACCAAACACACCCCTTGTTCACCCACTTGGTGTGAAGGTAACTGAAAACAGAAACACGTTTTTGTTCATTCTGTAAATCCCTGGCTTAACATTAAGGTACATTTATATTAGGAATTGCTTCACTGTTTACTATAGGAATTTACTATATACACTACATGGCCAAAAGTATGTGGACACCTGACCACCACACCCGTATGTGATGGTTGAATATCGCATCGCATTTAGTCTCCCTTTGCTGTAACCTCTCTCCACTCTTCTGGGAAGGTTTTCCACTAAATTTTCTTGTCTAAACATTCATCTCATGTTTAGTCATTATTGCAACTACTGGTCAAAATGGGAACAACTGCTAATAGAGGCCCACTGGGGCAGGAGTCACTCTGCCCCACACTCACTCTGTGAACTCTGTTTAACCAGAGGGACAGCGGACAGGTGTTACGGACCGGTCCATGTCGTGCCTCAACATACAAAAGACGGTGATGAGACCAGGAATAAGTTTGCTGAATTTTAATTAGTTCTCTTGTCTTTTATGGCCCGAGTGGTTAAAATCTTCAGAAGTCGGCATGGCCAAAATAATAAACAAAACTCCCTCTACCTATTAACAAATAACCTAACTTACCAAATCCAAAAGAATAGAAAAACTATCTAACCCAAAACCAGGAGAAAAAGCAGATGAAAATAAATGGCACCAACTTCCTACTAACCACTGGTTACAAGTGTTACAAGAGCAATGCAGTGATCATCCACTGGGAGGCAGGACACGTAGCAGTGGGCGGGGCCTGAACAGGGAAGACACAACACCCCTCCCGCCACCAGCGCAGACACCCAAACAGTTGAAAACAAACAATATACACTGGCGGTCATAACACCCCGTCCCTTAAGAGCGAACCTCAAGGTCACCACTCTCACTATAATAACACTGTGATGGTGTATCAGCCACTACGTTCTTGGAGCCTTTCTCATGTTGAAGGTTTAGGTTAAAACCTTGCTCAATCAAGGACCACCGCATGAGGCGTTGGTTGCTGTTTGACATGCGGTGTAAAAACACTAAGGGGTATATGATCCGTAAAAACAGTAACAGGATCAGGACTAGAACCAATATGAACTTCAAAATGTTGGAGGGCCAGTAAGGGCAAGGGCTTCCTTCGCAATAGTGCTGTAATTCCTCTGATGGCGGTTAAACTTATGGGAGAAAAAGCTAACCGGATGACCTATGCCCCGAGCATCTTCCTGAATCAAAACAGCGCCTGCACCCGTACCACTGGCGTCTACCTCAAGTTTGAAAGGTTTCCCTACAGTTAATGATATGTCCAATTCTGTGTTTCTCACACATTGAGACAGTGGTGAAAGGAACCACACCTGCTGTGTCTAGGTTTTTGAAAAAGCAATTTGAATATAAGTTGTCAATATGCATATGACCCCTGTGACACTGGCATCTTTCTACAAGTATTACAGCTTCCATGTACGTATGTTTACATGTTTAATGTATTAACATTCATTACAACATAATACAAAGGTCGGTGATGTTTATCCCAAAAATGAGTACAAATTGATGAATTCCATCTTGTGTGTCACGACTCTTGCTGTCAGATGAAACCCTTCTGCAATCATTCCACTAAAATTACATTTTGGAGCTGTAAAATAATATACCATCCGTCAGGTATATTGGTGTGGTCTAATCTGGCCCCCTTTGAAAAACGTTTGGACACCCCTGGCCTACTAGGTTTCTGGCAGTAAGAACCTGAGCCTGCAACTGATATGCATAAAGCAGGAAACACCAGACCGGTAGTGTTAGTGTTCATGATTTGCTTACAATGTGTTTTGCCTTTCTTTGATCTGGCAAACGTCTGCTTCCGAGTAAATATATCCTGAGATTCCTTTGTTATTCCTTGTAATTAAGCCATAGAAAAGTATGGCCAGTACATGGAATTAAAATGACTTGCTCTATCACCTTTCTCCAGAAAAATCACACAAATGAGCATTAAGTACAAAAAATATAACGTGTTAACATGGAGGGAAATGCAAGTTAACCTGTAAAGAACGCTTTCTAAGTGATAACTTGTAAAATACCTATGTCCTGACAAGATTTATGTGTTAAAACGCACTCGTATACAGGTGACACACATGCGGCCATACGTATACGAAAACATCTTAAAACTTTTCGTCCATTGTTTCATATGCACAGACCTAAAAAAAAAAAAAAAAAATATTGGCCCTTATGGCCTTCCATACATTTGTTAGCTCCATACATTTGTGTTAAATATTTATGGATTTAAACATACTTTTTTTTAAACGTGTCAATGTGTGTAAAATGACACACAGGGGTGATGTGGCACATCAGCAGTTTAGGTGGGATGATAAGGACACATGTAAAAGTAGGTCTCATTGTTATTAAATGTATATGGGTTTTATACACTTAAAGATCTTGAAAGGTGGAAGAAAAGTTGTTTGTTTAACTGACTATCCATATTTACAAGACTGCATGATCAGTTTTACTTTATACATGAATTATTATTATTAGTAGTAGTAGTAGTTTTGTACAGTACTGTAAGGCGTGTAAAATGTTATTTAATGAATATGTTAAGACTATCATATAAATCAATAACTAACAACCTTATAACTATATTACATTTTAGATGGGGTGATGCAAATCATAAATACGATGTAAACACCTTTTTTTTTTTAAATCTAATGCCCCCTAATATGTTACAATACTAAATTATTATTGAAGTGTTGTGTGAAAGTTTGTGAACCCTTTAGAATTGCCGATATTTCTGCTCAGACATCAGATTTTCACTTTCACTTTTCAAAAGTAGATAAAGAGAACCCAAATAAACAAATGAGACAAATATATTATGCTTGATCATTTATGTATTGAGGAAAATCTTCCAATATCTTCAAATGTGGCAAAAGGATTTGACTCTCTGGGATTAGCAGTTGATTTGAAGGTGAAATTAGAGTCAGGTGTTTTCAGTCAATGGGCTGCCAATCAGGTGTTGAGTAGGAGGCATGTTTATTTAAAGAACAGGGATCTATCAAAGTCTGATCTTCACAACAGATGTTTGTGGAATGCCTTGTTCACACTACATGATTCTGAAAGTTGTTGGATGTACTGTAGTGTTCAAACGGAGTGGTGATGGGGGTCACCATCAATGTGGTCTTTCAGTATGACTCGTCCTTCTGGTTTATAAAACAACTTTCATGAAAAGTCATGCGAGAATCGACACGGCGCAACCCTGAGGTGAGGTCCCCCGCCTCTCTCCTTCGACTCATGTCCTGTGCTCTCGTTGGCTGTAGCTCGTCAGCCACCGGCCCAGATATTTAGCACGCGAGATATCTGGTCAGAGTCGGCGAGCTTGCTCGATCACGTCTTTGCCGTGTTCACAGACAGTGGCTGTTGATCATCGATCAAACGTGGAGTTGCACCTGATCGAGAGCTTTTGGCGCTGACCCGTCAGCCGCTCAGAAACAGCCTCAAAATCGTGTAGTGCGAACTCAACAAAGAAGATTTCTGAGGACCTCAGAAAAAGAATTGTTGATGCTCATCAGGCTGGAAAAGGTTACAAAAGCATCTCTCAAGAGTTCGTACTAGGCAAGACAACGACCCTAAGCACAAATTTCTAGGAACACGGGGCCTGACACATGAACTGGCCCGGGTCACCGTTCTCTTGCTCGACTAGAGGTTTCCATGATTTTTTGCATGATCTATAACCTTTTTGACCCTTTTATAACCTATGACCCAGGGTTTTTAAAAACAAATATACTTTCCTTTTGCCTCTGACCGATGACTTTGATGACATGTTTTTTCTCAGAAAAAATAACACACTCAATGGATTTGAAAATTTTGAACTCTAATCAATGGCGGTTGTTTACACTTTGCGATTATTCCAGGAATACCATAAATAACCTGCTAAAAAGATTATTACACGCTGGTGCACCTCAAGCCATGCAGTGCTCCGCAGCCAGTGCGTGGAGACGTCACGGATGAACGCGTGCAGGCTTTTTCTTCGCGCTTAAATATAGATATGACGGACTGACGGGGTTGTTTGTTCAACTTTTTTAAATTGTATATTTATATATATTCCTAGAATGTAAACTGCAGTACTTATGAATTATAAAATAAATCTCTGGAAATAGGTGGAATATTATCAGCGTGTTTAGGCTCATTTCCACTGAACTGATTACATCTAATAAACAGTTAGCCTGATGTTAGCTTCATAACTAGCTTGATAGTTACTAGTTAGCCTAAGAACCTAATTATGTCATGGTCACTTAATGATAATCAGGAACACTCTCATCAATCAGATGTATAAAAGGAACAGTGCATTACATGAAAATGGATTAAACAGCAGCATACTATATCCACCTCAGAGCAAGTGTGAGGTGAAATGAATCCAGTGAGTGCACTTTGTTTTCTACTCTTGGTTCTCCCGGCTCACGTTCACGCCTCTACCTCAACAGGTATTTTCACCTCAGCAGGTGTAATTTATGTCTCGTCTTTTATGCCCTTTTAAGTCGTGATTTCTGCCCTCGTCCAGGGCAGGGATGATGCGCTTGCATGCATTCTCATTCAAATTTCGGCATACTTTGTCATTCTCTGCCCTTTGTCTTTGAGCTTCTTGCTATTTATAGGGAAACTTAACATGAAACTTAACATAATTACTCACGTTAACGTGAGTAATTATGAAAATGATTCAATAATTAATGAAATCCAGTCACGCTACCTCAGTGAGGTTTTAAGAATACAGCTATAAAAATCCTCACACAAATCCTGTCACGTTGTTAAAAGCACTATGCAAATAACGTATTAGCATAGTTAGCTAAGGTAATGCCAACCAGGCAAACGATTTTGTCGGACAGATATTCGCCGTTTCCGTCTATACAGAAACGAGTCCACTTTTAGGCTGAAAAAAAAAATCATTAGGAGCCATTTTGTCACTGAACCTGGGGATTTTTTATTTTATTTATTTATTTATTTATTTATTTTTGTGTGGGGGGGGAATAACTCCTTGTTTTTATAGTGTAAACAGTCCGGCGATAATACATTGTACACACACTATAACTTATATTTATACTATAAAATTTTTTGTTTTGATCAAATAAAAACTAACTGCATTAATAATTGCAGAAAAAGTGTGTGATTTTAATGCGTTAAAAATAGTTTGTAGAGAAATATGTTTTATGGAAGTCCAGAAAGGCCATGTAAAGCTAGTGTGCTCCGTGATGTCGGAAAATAAATGTGAAAGTTGTATAATAGATCGAAAACTTATTTGGGTTTTGAGATAATAGTAAAGAAAAAAAAAGCCCTCATGGTCGTTCTGTACGGTTTACTTCTTTACATTTCAGAAATCAAGAAAATTTGTCATTTGACCAGGGGTGTGCAAACTTTTGCATACAAATGTAAACTTTCTTTCTTTTTTTTTTTTTTTTATATAGTGTCCAAACACTTTTTCCATATCGTTTCTTTTAAACATATCTTTATTTATGCTTATAAAATTTTAGATTCTTCAAAGTGGCTCCCATTTAGCTTGATGATATTGTGGGCATTATCTTACCCAGCTGCATGAAGTCGTCACCT
>JAQQZR010000012.1:23630648-23649533 GCA_030068235.1 Notoglanidium macrostoma | reverse complement strand
GCCATGGAAGTGATTGGAACACCTGAATTTAATTATTTCGATGGGTGAGTGAATACTTTTGGCAATATAGTGTATATGTATAGGCGTAACAAGTAACAAAGGTGATAGTAATAATAATGGTGACGTGATACGTTAAAACACAAGGCTTAGGAAAAAAGAATGATCTGTATGCTATTCAAAGAAGCTGTGGCCATTGTTTTTAACGCATGTTTTCTATTGAAGATTAGTTGAATGATACCAACATGATTACCACAGTAGTTGAAACTGTAGAAGTATACAGTCCCCAAGGGCACACCCAACGTAACCATTGTCTTTTGCATACATATACCTTAGGCAAAAGAAAAAATGGAGAAAAAAAAGAAAGTAAAATGGCAAAAAAAAGTTAACATTTTTGATAGCTAAAGGATTTAAATGTAAGTGCTGCTCCTGTGAACTTTAGCGTAAACATATTGACTTAAACAGAACAGAACAGAGACTGACATAATACTGAAGGTATTAATCACTCTCAAATCATGTGTAAATGTTCTCCCACATGTTCTCATGCTGTTTTTTTTTTTTTTATCATCATCATACCACAATATAGTATTTTATTTTCATAATATTGATGCCTGACAGCTCCAATGTGCCAGATTCAGTTCTTAGCTGTGTGGAATTCCATATTTTCTTAATGTCTGTGTGGGTTTCCTCCTGGTTCTTCAGTTTCCTCTTGCAGCCCAAAAACCTGCAGGTAGGCAGATTGGCTACTCTGAATTGTCCCTGGGTGTGAATGATGGTGAATGCATGTGCATATGGTGACTGTTCAATGGCCTTCTTCATGCTCAGTGTCCCTGAGATTTGCCACAACCCTGACCAAGATGAAGCAGTTATTAAAAACAATGAATGGATGTACTTTTGTGATTTTTACATTTCCAGATCTAATTTACGCATTAGAAGACTTTGAAAAGACTTTTAAGTCTGACACCCTCTCACATCTAAAGGCAATGTGTCAATAGTCATAGTTTTTTTTTTTTTTGCCACAAGCTATGATTTTGCAAAGACCGAAGCCTCCCCTGAGTCTCCTCCATGTTGGTCTACTTGCCTACACGCTTTGCTGCTGTTTGGACCTACTGGTTGTTCACTTACTGTTTGTTGACAATGTCCACATCACTATTTGCATGAGCCAAGACTAAAAACTAACTATAATATTAAACGTTGTTGATTTTATTGGCACATCATGACAAGAAAAAGATTGACTTAAGACCGCTATCCTGACTACCTTACAGCAAATGTTCAGGATGATGGAAGTGCACCACAACTCTAGAAAAACTCTCATAATTTTATTCCGACATTGGAAATTTGTCTGTGATGGTGAAATCATTTAGCAGTTGAGAGTTAAAAGCCTTGCTCAAGGGCCCAGTTCTGGGGTTTGAACTCATAACCTTCTTCTTAGACAATGGCTTAACCACTGAGCAACTATTGCCAGTCTCTCTATCTGTTTTGCTGTTTGTTATTTTGCACTTTAAACAATTATAGACCAGATTTTATTTTAGTTTTTGCAAATTTGGTATCGATTATACATCAGAATTGGAATAAATGGGGGGAAAAAATACTACTTTTCTTTCGTTTTTCTTACAGACCAGTCGATTTTACCAATAAAACGCTAGCATTCTGGTAACAGGTTTTGAAGATTAGCAGAACGTTAATGTTTTATAGGAAAAATCGCCTTCCATGTAAGAAAAACAAAAGGATATTAATATTTTATACATTTCAATTCTGATATCTAAATCTATTTTGCATTTGCAAAAAAAAAGTATAATATTTGTTCTTTTTTTTTTTGTCTAGAAGCAGGTGTAAATAATTATTTTAGCCATTGAGCTCCATTCACTCTCATTCATTGAGGACTGTCTCGCGAGCGCCCTCTAGGTGAATTGCAGCCAATTTCGGTAAGCATGGCATTACCAGGAAGTAAACAGGTTCTCCATAGACAGGTTCTATATATAGTGTAAATAATTTTGAATCATACATTAGATGGTTGCTTTTTATTATTTGTAAATGATTTTCTCCAGTGCATACATTGGAGGTATATTTCTTAATGTCTATTTTAGATATTTTATTGTTTATGATGTTATTTCCCCTCACATCAAACGCAAGTGTTTATACGGACTTTTATTTTGAAATAGCCTATCGGATGTCAATTCCGAACTTCATGACACGTGTTTAGGATACATTTAGAGGTAGAGTTATATACACACATACACATACATATACATATACATATATACAGTGGCAATACGTGCATCCCAGTAAACAGATGTAAGTATAGCAACATTAACATTTACGGTGCATTCACACGTCTCTTCTGACAGTGTGTTAATTTAGCTCTTTGCATGTCTTGAGTGTTAGTTACTTTGTTTATTCCTGTTTTCCTCCAGAAGACTATGGATCCGTTGCCTGAGCTGAAGATTGGGTTCATTGGAGCAGGAAACATGGCTTACGGAATAGCACAGGGCATCCTTGGACCTGGTAGCTGTATAATATTTTTATTTACTCTATACTGGACAACTATAGAGCAGCACATTAAACTGTGAAAACAGCAAATGCATGTATTTGATGTAGATTTGATAGGGTGGGTTTTCCTGACTGTTCCAGAAAAACAGCAAGACTTATGAAAAATCCCAAATTTAAAATGTGTGCAAAGATGTAAACTGAAATCACAGTACCATCTGGTGGTTTTCAGAAATTATAGCAGGCTGGAATACTGTATGCTGTTAAAGAAAACTTTTTTTTTTATGGCAAATAATCAGAATTATAAATCCAACAATTGTAAGTTCATACAGTTTGTCTACGATGTAAATAATCATTCCTGTAATGATTGGGAGACAGAAAAGAGTGGATTATTATGGCGTAGACTAGAAGAATCATGTTTTTCACCAAGCGTACTGGATGTGCAGGTACAGGCAATTTGTCTTGGTCCAAGGTTCAGACAGGGACAACATAGAGCAGGAGTGTCCAAACCTTTTCAAAAGGGGCCCACATTAAAGATCGTCAACATAACCTGGGGCCGGGCTGGCCTGTATGCTCAAATCAGGAGTGGGAATTTTTTTTTGTCTTTGTGCATTGTGATATGATCATTTTTGATATATTGCTTTCACCCAAAACACCATTTAGAGCTTTTTGAATCAGTCGAGTTCCTTCACAATGCTTCTAGTTCAGATAGTTCAAAAGACAAAAGTGTGAGAAAAGATTATTTGGTACATGTAAGCTAGATGTGCAAAGCTTTATGTTTAGAGCTTCCACTGTGGTTCATGACTTTTATCAGTATGTGTGTTCTGCATTATTAGGTGATGTTGTCCCATCTAATGTGATTGTAAGTGCACCATCCAAAAACAACTTTTCTCGCTTTCAGGTAAATCACACGTGCCATAAGGTTGTTGTTTTTTTTTTGCTTATGCATGATGCGATATAATTACTCACAATGCAATCAAACATGCGTTAAGAATTCTAGATCATTTGCTGAATGCTAACAGTCTCAGTCTAATTATATTCTGTCCACCATTTTTGCTCCAGGCAATGGGAGTTGCAGTCACGCACTCAAATGTGGAAGTTATTTATAGTTCTCGTCTGGTCTTCCTGGCAGTCAAACCCCATCTGATCGCTACAGTTTTAAGTGCACTCTGGGAGCACATCACCCCACAGCACATTATTGTCTCCGTGGCAGCTGGAGTCACCCTAGTAACACTTGAGAGGGTGAGAGATTTTGTTATTGCTATATACAATCACTGGCTGCTTTAATAGCCTGCACCTGTACAGATGTGCACAAAGAAGTGCCTGATTGATGACACGTCAGAGGAGAACGGAGAACTGGGTTTGAGTTGACAGGAAGGCTACGGTAACTCAAATTACCGATCTTTACATCCATGGTGAGCAGAAGAGCATCTCAAATAGCTGGAGACCATATCAGATTCCACTCCTGTTCTTGGCTGACAGGAATCGGAGGCTACAGATGGCACAGGGTCATCCAAAATAGACATTTGGGGAAAAAAAACATGCTGATTGTTGTTCCCATTTAAGTTGAAAGTACAATGTATTAATGTGTAGTATACAATTTACTAAAAATATTATACCCTTAACATTAAATTGCCTCAATTTTCTCTGTCTAGTTGTTGCCCGGAGGATCCTGTGTGATGCGTCTGATGCCGAATCTTCCGTGCATGCTTCAGGAAGGAGCTTTACTCCTGGCATGTGGAACAGGCGTCAAGCAGGAGGTGGCGTCTGTGCTGAAGGGTCTCCTCTCACCTTGTGGAATGGTGGAGGTTGGACCTGAGTCCTGGATCGACGCCCACACAGGCCTAAGTGGCAGCGGTGTGGCTTTCGTGAGTGCGACAGCATTAGTGTTTAAACAGTATGAAAAATCAGGTTCGGGATCCTCCGACGATCCGGAATCCTGTTTTGGCATATCGTAGTGTCGGCTTACAACTTTTGTATGTTCAAAAAGGATATACTACAGCGTATAGAAGCACAGTTCCATACTGTACATAACAAGTGTTCTCCGCCTTTATTTCTGTTACACATGGTTTACGTGATAGGTGTACGTGTTTGCTGAGGCCCTGGCTGAAGGAGCTGTTAAAATGGGAATGCCAAGTGCACTAGCTCAGAGGTTTGCAGCTCAGACTGTACTTGTAAGTATTTTTACAGCATATTCAAGTCATTATCTATGTAAAAAAAAATACATCCCTTGATGATGATACAGCCTGAATCGGTTTTGACAGGGTGCAGGCCATTTGTTGCGAGATGGTGAGAAGCATCCAGCACAGTTAAAGGCAGAAGTGTGTACTCCAGGCGGGACCACAGTGTACGGACTTCACGCGCTGGAAAAAGGAGGGCTCAGGGCAGCCGTCATGGGGGCCGTGGAGGCGGCCACAGAAAGGGCAAGAGAACTCGGGCACAGTTGAAGGAGGGGCAAGAACCTCTTCTAGAAATAGAGGGAGGAAGAGATGAAAAGAGAGAAGCGATGGCAAAACTGGACCATGAGCCATGTTATGTAGAGTTAGGGATATGTAGAAAAAGAAAAGGTGGCACTAGAAAAATTGCCTATTTAAGTTAAATGTACATAAATTCATTAAATTAAGGCACAAACCACAAATAGAATGTCTTGTATTGCATAGTATTAAATAGAAGCAAATTTTTTGTAATCTATTTTGCAGAGGTTTTGTCCAAAGTATCGGTTGGGAAAGCATTCCAATATGAATAGAATTGTTCTAATTAAATTTAAGAACATGTTCAATAGACCACGTACTCAAAGATTTCGTTTCTCTGGCAAAACTGTAACAGTGATATGTGACTGAGGACGGCTGCTACATTGAAAAAGGCAAATGTTTATAATTCCCAAATCCATCCAAGTTCTTTTGTATCAGTGGAAGTTACCACAAACATGAATGATGATCTTGTTCTCTGCTTACATCTGCTGTATTTAACAGCAACAGCTATCCCAATCACCTCACTTATTTCAGCTGTGATCTGTAGCCTTCAGGTTATTATTTTATATAATTTATTTCATATTTAAGATGAAGCACATTTCTTGCCTATATGTACAACACTGAGCCATTTGAGATAAACCACTTAAAAACACACAACTTTCACTTAGGCTTATGCCAGGATCAGACGACATAAGTTCAGCCCAATTTTGACAGGATTTCCTGCGTCGGCCTTTACTATAAACATTGGGAATCATAACTGGGCCTTGTAGTGGCACTTAATTGAAGAACAGCTTTTTAATGCCAGATCATTTCAATATGCAAAATTGCATGTTTCAGACAGTGCACTGTTTCAATATTGTGGTCATTAGTAAATAAAATTGGGCATTTATGACTTATTTTTATATTGTTATTAGAAGAAGAAGATGTCACTGTAGCAGGCTAGTTACATATTATGTAATAACAATTCCCACTAACATCTCTAGGAAATTTAAAGTTCATTTCATCATTGTCTAATGGTTGGCAAAAAGCTAGGTTAGCTAGTTTACACAGAGCTCAGGTAATGCACAACCACATTATGCTAGTTTAGGTGTACGTGTATTGATATTTTGCCCAAATATATATTGTTACTAGGTATAACCTGGCTAACACATTGTAAAAGGTTTGACTATGCCCCTTCCGCAAACCCTCTCCAGCATAAAGGAGATATGTTATATGGCCCAAGGTTTGTAGACAGGCAGACTGGGGAGTGTGAAGTTTATGTTTTCTCCCTATGTCTGTGTGGGTTTCCTCTGGGCGCTTCAGTTTCCTCCCACAGCCCAAAGACATGCAGATTAGGCTACTCTATAACTAACTAACTAAATTGCCTATAGGTGTGAGTGTGAATGTTTGTTTGTCTATATGTTAACCCTGCAATACATTGCCATCCTTCCCAGGGTGTACCTTGCCTCACATGCGAAGACCCTTAATGGATAAACGGTAGCCTAAAGGTAATGGAAAAATGGATGGTTTGTGGACACCAGAAGGCTTTCCACTAGATTTTGGAGTGTGGCTGTGGGGATTTATGATCATTCAGCCACGAGAGCATTACTGAGGTTGAAGATTGATGTCAGGTGACGAGGCCTGGGGTGCAGTCAGCATTCCAGGTCATCCCAAAGGTGCTCAGTGGGCTCTGTCAAGGACAATGACTCCATCCTTGACAAACCATGTATGTCTTCATGGACCTCACTTTGTGCACAGGGGCATGCTGGACCAGGTTCCAGTGAAGGGAAACTGCAATGCTACAGCATACAAAGACAATCTAGACAATTGTGTGCTTCCAAGTTTGTGGCTACAGGTTAGAGAAGAATCACGTGGTAAAGTGTCTTGTCATACTTTTGACCATATAGTGTACATCCATTTGCAGCTCTGAAAATGGATGATACTGGAGGATAAAACGGTTACTGAAGATGAATGAATCTGCAGTGACTCATGCTTGCACACTGGACGAAAAAACTGTCTGAATTGACTTTTCGTTTCGTTTCCTCTCCTGACCGTCAAAGGGACGCGCAGTTTTCGCTCTCATTACGAGTTCTCGCGAGATTCCACAATCTCGAAGGACTGTACCATTTATGAAGTGGCATATAATACAAAAACTTCCTTTTTACTACTTTGTTTTTATGAATATCAGGGAAATGTGAATTAAAGACGATGTAAGTAGAAATGTCGTCGGCTAAAAACAGACACGTTGTCGACCTGTAACACTGCAGTAGTTATAACTCTCCGTGAAGAATGGACTCGCCCACACGGCCACTCTCTCTTCAGCACCTCAGAGCTGTCTTGTCCGGTCTCGCTGCACGTTCTGACGAAACGTTTCATTCAATTATCACAAAGTGAGTATGTGTATTTTTCTGTTACAGGGTATAATTTATTATCAGCATATTTTTCGGTGTGGAGATCTACCACATTTTTATAATGAATAATCAGTGTCTTTTATGGAACTGGTATGCCGAAAGTGGCGAAATGAATCATCACAGTCACATAATGATAAATAAGATAAAGCATTTTATATGGCATAGACATGCTTTTCTCTCTATCTTTTTTTACCTATGTAACTTTTCACATGTAGATTTTGAAGGGTGATGTGCCTAGCTAGTATAGTTGGTTGTGTTAGCTAGCAGAATCAAGCATGGAGGCAGGATGAGGACATGCGCATGCGCACTTGGCTATGGCTTACAGGGATTGCTGTATGCGCATGCGCATGCGGATTTGGTGAAACCTGAAGCCATAGCCATGAAATAATGTCTTTGAATTTTCCACTTTCGCTTTTACCTTTAGTACTTTTGGTACTCAGTGATTCGTTTGGTTTAGTTTCTGATACAAATGGATGCATTTTTAAGTAATGGACTATGGCTTGTTTATATGGTAGTTATTTTAGTGCTCTAAATTTATAACATTTAAGAGATGCCCTTATCCAGAAGGGTTTAATAGGCTTTTTTTTTTTTTATTAATGCTCTGTTAAGTGCTTGAGGTGAGAAGTTTTTCTCCCCAACCTGAGATGGTGTATTGAGTTGAAGGAGTATTGATTAAATGTAATCTTTACACATACACTTACACTACATGGCCAAAAGTATGTGAACACCTGACCATCACACCCATATGCTTGTTGAATATCCCATTCCAGATTTAGTCAGCGTTCCGGTTCATCCCAAAGGTGTTCACTGAGGTTGAGGTCGGGGCTCTTGATTTCTTCCACTACAAACTCGTCAAACCATATCTTCATCAAGCTCACTTTGTGCATAAGGACATAGTGGAGCAGGCTTGGGGCTCTTAGTTCAAGTTAAAGGAAACTAATGCTAGAGCATACAAACGTATTCTAGACAATTTAACGGTGTACATCCAATTTTGTGGCAACAGTTTGTGTTAAGAGCCGCACATGGCCATAACGTAAAGGTGTCCACATACTTTTGGCCATATAGTATGTGTCAAGACACAAGCGTGGTCCTGGGTAAATTTACCCACTAAAATCATTATCAAATCAAATCAAGCCTCTTACTGGATTCATCTGTTTTATTTCCTGCTGCTGACTGGGTGAAGAATACTCTGAGCACGCGTTAGTGCCATTTGCTCGGCTGTTACGTTACTGTTTACGAAAGGTAAGATGGGATCAGGTTTGTCCAGCAAAAACTATCGATTGCAAGAAAAATCTAAATGTCACCAACATGCAAGTGCATAAAGTATACTACTTTTCTCAATTCCCAGTCATAGTTCGGAAATATCTGGAAATACGCATTTTAGTATTTTCACTGGGTTTTGAATGCGAACTCGAAGCTCTTGATAGTTTTGGGATGACGATTGAAATATTTCTTTGGATAAATATCTCTTAAAAGAATTTTTATTATGTGAAAGCGATTGTGTTGAAGTTTGGTTTTGTAAATCATTCTGTTGGAAATAAATTCATAAAGAGGCATAAAGACGTGGCTCATGAGCTGCACACGTAGCTGCATGTAAAACCTGATAAATTTCAGATATGTTTATTTCTACACTTCTCAATGCCATTTTTTTTAATCCTCTCTCTTGTCCATATACTGTAGATATACACGGTTTACACCTCTGAGTCTTTGCATGCATTGTCTTGCCTGTCTGTGCTTCTTAATTTCTTGTAATTCTTCTTCATTAAATTACTAACACTTTACCTCTCGTCACTCTACTTCTCTCTTCTTCCTGCTTTGGCCTGTACCGGACGCAGCGTAATGCCTCAGAGAATTGTGATCAATTCCAATGCGGAGGCCAAAACCCCTGGCCATTCGGATGTCGGCGGCTGTATTTCCAGTGCAGTCATACAGGGCCTGTGTTCGGAGCGTGCTGCTGTATGGTTTGACTGCAGAGCATACGAGAGAGCAGAAAGCCACTATTATATGAGGCTTCAAGAGCGCCAAAATGGGACCACATCTGCTGCAAGCTCCTCAAATTCCCAGCGCAGCCAAGAAAACTCTTTAACCAAGGCTGTCTTTGACCAAGCGCCTAAACGCCCAGATTCAGTGACCACCCCTCGTTCCCTTCAGTTATTGCCTGATAGCCCTTTAACCCATGCATTATGTGACGAAGGCTACCTATCACAAACCCCAACTCCTCCTACTCCTGCATCAGCGCCAGTTAATGGCCTGCCTTTTGTGCCTGCGTTCCTTCAAGGGGTGTGGTTTCAGAAGCCCGTCTATGACCGGGCAGAAGCAGCATTCTACCAGAACCTGTACCATGCGAATGAGCCTCATTCCACACCCAGTGAAGAGAAAGCATGCCTCGGGCATCCACGCGCCATGGTCACTAACAAAGCCAAATCTGACAAGACAAAGGAGAAGAAGCCTGGTGATAATGGAGTCAAAAAAGATAGGAGTGCATTATGTCACTTCCTGCATGCAGACAGCGAGAGGGTGTGGCTAGACCGCGGTCGTTATGAGGAGGCGGAGACTCGTTTCTACGAAGCCATTATGAACAGAACCAGCTGTAGCCTATCGCTGAAGTATGCCGATGATTGTAAATACACACTCATATTGCACATCCTCATGCTCCTGAGTGGCGCGACAGAAACGCGTTCGCCCTATCGTCAGGAGTTCACGAGTTTGAATCCTGACGATGCCACAGCCATCCGTGGACAGGAGCCAAGGGAGCAAAATTGGCTATGCTCTCTGGGTGGGATGGATGGCATTTTTTCTCTCTCTCTCTCTCTCCCCTGTCAATCACAGCAACACTAGCCAATCCCAGGTGGCTGTGAGCTCACTTTACTGCCCTGTGACAGTTTGACTGGCTTCAGGTGTCTCGGAGGAAGCACGTGTTAGCCTTCGCCCTCACTGGTTTGTAGCTGGTGTATAATGGGAGAGCTGGTTGATGGGAGGGAATTGGCAGGTGACCAAATTGGTGAGAAAAATGGGCAAAGATGTCTCACACATAGAAATAAAACTTGACAGTGACAAGTTATTAATAGCATGGATTTAGTAGATATATGTACTATGTTTATTTTTACTTTTTTATGTATTCTTGTTTGGTATTCTGTTCATTATTATACTTTTCTTCATTTTCCCATGTTTAGTCTAAGACACCATTTATAGTAATTTGATCCACCTTTATAATTTTCATGCCTTCGCCACTGAGTGGAGGCGGAAGCTTAGTTCACTTCCTGTTTGTCATAAGAAGCAGATTCTTACTCCTTCATGGTCAAGAACTTAAGACTCATGTTTTTTAACCATCAGGCTATCCATCAATGCGTCCATTCAAGATCCCTGCTAGTGCGAGAATGATCTCAAGAACGAGTGGTTGTGTCAGAGTTTATAGTTTTTATATAAAGGGATGATCACTTTAAGCAGCAGATAAACTGATTAGATTTTTAGACTCGACCCAAACAGGGTCAAGGTCAAATGTCTGAACTAGTTTTTCTTCCATAGCTTCCTTTCTGTTTTGAAATATATTTAAAAAGTAGTTCCGGCATACACATTAGTAAGAAGAAGGACTGGATTGTTGGTGGCGGAGGCATCCCTGTCGACTGCGTTGGCGTTGAGTTCGACTTGGTTTTCGTTTATGCCATCTGCTTTCCATGGGTTCTGTTTCTCTTGGTTCTGTTTTGTTTAGCCTCTTTGTAACAACTTTGTTTATCCGTATTCATTTGTAAACATTGAATGTTTACGCAAAGTTGGTTTTGTATTGGCTTGTCGGCTGTCTTCATGCTCAAGCAGTGCCTCTGATTTATGTCTCCAGAATGAGTGCAGTGGACTGCTTGGCTCAGGAAAGGATATGGTTCGACAAGCCTCGCTATGATGAGGCTGAACGGAGGTTCTACGAGAGGATGAACGGCCCCACACTACCTGCCCAGGTATGCATGTTCTCCACTTGATGTATATATGCAGTCTATACAGATACGTACTGTATGTATGCAAAATTAACCTACGTTCTTCTGTTTTCTATCTAAAAATGCAGGACTCGGGTGCTAACAGTATTCTTCAGGACATTGCTAGAGCACGAGAGAACATCCAGAAGTCTCTAGCTGGAGTGAGTAGCTCAACCGTTAATGTGGTCCTCTGTATGGTTTAATAAGAGCGACCATTCTGACACATTGACAACTTTTTCTCAGTTACAGTGTCGGGCAGTAGAGTGTAGTGGATTAAAGTTAGGTTAATGTCAAGGAACATCTGAGAGACATTAGTTCCAGTTCTCATTTTATAGACATGATTAACAGTCATTCCCTGTGTGTGAGCTGTTACTATAGAAACAATAAGGTATAAAAACGAACATGCTAATTTTAACCTGTTGTTCATCTTGTAGCCGGGAGCTGCTTTCCAAGTCGTGCTGTTATACAGAAACAGTGCACACCTTCTGACCAATCAGATTCAAGCATTCAGCTCAGCTGCAAAAGTTCGGAGTCAATTGAACAGAATATCTGTAGCCGTTTTCACTTTATATGTCTGGATATAGTTTCCTCGTATTTCTACATTGGCTATGTTTTCTCACTATTGAACTTCACTGCCATCAACTGGATTGTAAACTGTATGGCATTGTTGAGCGCAGACTTCCACCAGCTCATTCATTAATTAAAAAGAAATCAAATGATTAATCAGTTACCAAACTAATCGTTAGTTTAGCAGCCACAGAGTTCACCTTAAATGGCTGACACCCTTTTGAACCAGTATTCAGATTAGCTGAATGATTAGTCTAATGTTCATCATTTACAATACAATCCCACTTATGAGTATGGTGTCTCTGTCTGAGCAAAGCTTTATCTCTTTGCTTCAGCTCAGATATTTGGCTGATTCCTCATAGTGTCTTTATTTTTACCAGGAAAATGTGTGAACTCTTGTATCAAGCTATTCCACCTGAGGGATGTGTGGGATGACTTTGTTAGATAACTGTTTTAAAAAAAAAAAACGCCATGATGAGTGGTTTTTGAAGTGTTCCCGGCTTAAGCATGCTTGCTTGGAAATTCCACGAAGACTGGTTTCTCGCACTCGGACATACGGTTGAAAGAAGCTACTGATTTTTTTTTCATGCTCCAGTTAGTTTGCTAACCTTTTTGAGAGTGAAAGAAGGTTAAGAGAGTGCAAGAGAGAAAGTGTGTGTGTGTGTGTGTGTGTGTGTGTGTGTGTGTGTGTGTGTGTGTGTGTGTGACCTGCCTGCTGGCTATCGCTGTCTTTCTCAGCCCTTATCTCTGTACGTGTTCTCTCCCTCAGTTGAAGACGACCTTGCAGCCAACTACAAGCTCTGCCCATAAATCCCCAACCCCTTCCCACAGCCTCACTGTAAGCGTGTGTAACAGTTACCTGCCGTGACACACTTGGTCCAGATTAGTCAACCTAAAGTCGGTGTTTGTGCGTGCTGTGTTGTGGACATGTGAAAGAAAACATCCTTCGTTCCTGTCCTTTGCATGGATTTGTTTGTGATGTCCAGTGTTCAACTGTGTAGTCACTCAACATTGTATTAGAAAAGACTATTGTTAGAGTAAATTACGCACTGACGCCTCACAGCAAGAAGGTTCTGGGTTCGATCCCAGAGTGCCTTTCTGTGCCGAATTTGCATGTTCTCCCCGTGCATGCGTGGGTTTCTTCTGGGTGCTCCGGTTTCCTCCCACAGTCCAAAGACATGCAGATTAGGTCAACAGGCTACTCTAAATTGCCCATAGGTTTGAAAGGGACTGGCGACCTGCCCAGGGTGCACCCCGCCTCTCGCCCGAAGATGCTGGGATTGGCTCCAGCTTCCCCAGACGGATAAAGCGGTATAGATAGATGGATGGATGGATGGATAGAGTAAATTACTCTAGTCAGTATGTCTGAGCTCTCAAAACGGATTTGTCCGGTATGTTTGTAAAAAGCCCCGTTTATTAGCATGCCTCTTAAGTGATCGGCTCATAACAAGTCAGCGATGAGTACAAGCGTAAACACACTCGGAAGAAAGCGCTGTCTGCCCTCTTCCACGTACACAAGCTCACAGCTGTCCATGATTGGCTAGTGGCACTTTGACAGGTGAGAGAGAGTATACCATACCATACCATGCCGTGCATCCCACCCAGAGAGCACAAGCAGACGTGTTTAGCTGAACAAAATTTTGGCACCCATTCACAAATGGTCAGTGAATGGTACAATACTCGTAAGAAGGCTGGGGATGAACGGTTGTAGGCTCAGGTGACCACTTGTGACCCGATTACTTGAGGCATGTGTCATTAGAGGTAAGCGGGGCCGTATGCATGTGAGTCACATTGATGCAGGCTTCCAGTTCTCTTTATTTGTCACTAAATCGTAAACTACAGCTGTGTGTGTGTGTTTGTAGAAAGCAGGAGGCGGTAGTGCTGAACATGGGGAACTTCTCACACGAATGAAGAACCTGGAACTGGAGAACCAGAGCCTACAAAAAAGCAAGTGTTCAATTTAAGAGCATTTTTTAATTCATGAGGCCTGTTAGTTAACATTCAGATACTGCACATGCATTCTGTGCTTTAACACACTCTCCAGTCGAAAATGACTCCTTACTCTTTCTTCCAGTGGTGGAGGAGTTGTGTTCTGCTCTCTCTAAGCTGGAGAGTCGGGTCTCAGTCCTGGAAAAAAGACCAGCAACCCCAGCGGCAGTGGTTAATGGAATTGCTTCTGCTGTGAGTAAACATAAATATGCTCTTGGGCATTAAGTACCACAGAAATGAGTTGCTTTTCATGCTTCCATGCTTCTTTTCCTACAGAAGACTGCTCCTCCTCCACAGAAAGCCCCTCCTGCACCAGCAGAAGACGACGATGACGATCTAGACCTGTTCGGCAGCGACGATGAAGTGGACGAAGAGGCGGAACGTCTCAAGGAGCAGAGGCTCCAGGAATACGCAGCCAAAAAGGCCAAAAAACCTGCACTCATCGCCAAATCTTCCATCCTGTTGGACGTCAAGCCTGTACGTTACTCAGCGAATTATTATAAGATTCCGTTATTTGAGTTTTGTTTGGTCTAAGTTTGAGCACTGAGCTGGGCTGGTTCGACTAATGAAGAGCCTGACAAGTGCTTATGGAGTTAAACAACACATATTTCTGTGCTGGAGCACTAAAGCAGGTGTACATTTCACCATAATAATGTATATTGTTAATCATGCTGTATATCACTTCAATCAGTATCATGCAATGTTTCTGAGTAGGTGTGTACATTATGTGCAGTGGGATGACGAGACTGACATGGCAAAGATGGAGGAGTGTGTGAGGTCGATCCAGGTCGACGGCTTGCTCTGGGGTGCCTCCAAACTGGTACCGGTTGGTTATGGTATTAAGAAGCTGCAGATCAACTGTGTGGTTGAGGACGACAAGGTGGGAACAGACCTACTGGAGGAGGAGATCACCAAGTTTGAAGACTATGTAAGTATGCATGTGACTCAAGGTCAGTTCACAAACCTGTAGCTAAAGTCCGTCAGAATGCAACCTGGTCAATCCTTCTTCTTATTTATTTCCTGCTGGCATTTAAAAAAAAAACAAAAAAACTTTTATTTAAGAGTATAATCTATTGAGTGCCCAAGTGTTATAGAGTAATGATTCTCCTTGAACTATGTTGAACTACCAACATGAAGTACCAAATAAGCACCTGTCCTGTTACCTGTAAAAATCTGTGTTGTAATTAGAGCTCCAATTATCCCTATATCCTACTCATAATGGGCCTCGTTTATCAATCTTTTAATTAAGTTAATGTTTGAGTGAGTCAAACCAAAAATTTCCATAACCAAAACAAGCCAAAATTAAAACTTTACATCACATTCACAAATGTTTTGGAAGAACGCTGACTTTCTTCTTAAACGTGCATATGTCCAGTAACCTGTACATTACCACGTGCACGGCACGGCTGATTTGCATCTGGTGACGCCCACAAAACTCCATAAAAGGCAATGTTCACACAGATGAAATGACAATTAAACAGCAAAAAAAAGATCTATGATCCCAATCGAATAGCTAATTGTAGTGTAGTCGCCCTGTCCTCTCAGCACCCCTACCATTTCATCCCTCTTATCAGTTTAACAATATATTGTTATAAGTTAAAAAAAAAGCCCTACATGTATTCAGGGCCTAATCAGTTTCACTGTTTTCCCGCAATTATTCTGTATCAGTACATGTATTCTGATGTGCATTTCTGTGTCTTTTTTTCAGGTCCAAAGTGTGGATGTAGCAGCTTTCAATAAGATTTAAAGCACCAACGTACATTTTCACTCATTCCCTTCTGCACTACACATGCTGTTGATGAATTAACATTTGACAATAAAGAGCCCTGACTTTATACTGAACTTTTTTTTCTGTTGTGCTTTTGACTGTACAATTATCCATACTCTTATAATCCAGGGATCACAAATAGTAATGTACAAGAAAAACAATGTGTATATGTATCTGCTGTTATAACTTTTTTGCAAGACCTGAATGTGTAATGAAGATACGGAGTTAAAATGTGCACACTGTAGATGGTCAGGATCCATGATGTTGGTAGTAATGTAGCAGTTAACAATGACAGTTGTAATTGTAGAAGAATCCAGGGAATAGCTCTCCTGCACTATTGTGATATTTGTAGTGTAGTGCACTTTCCAAAAATAAAATATAAACAACATTTTGGACAGTCCATCAGCTGGTCCTACCTCCTACAGCTTCAGAAACTTGTTTCATGAACTTTTATTGCGTCTACAAACATTTAGTAATTGGAATACTACCAAGTAACTTGAGTAATGCTGAAAATGAATACAGTTAATACAATATTAAATAAAGGAGACGTGAAATTCTCAGATGTTAGTATGAAGTAATGATTGATTTTGTCTTTGGTTGGTTAAATACCATTTTATTTTAAGATCCTGCACTTGCGGAATGTTCTGTGAGTGTACGTAAACCTACCTGTATACGTAACTTTCCTTGGGTGTGTTCTATTACAAAAGATCAAATTGTCCAACCATGAAACTACAGCTTCAGAAGCAGACCTAATATCTGCATTTTCCCCATGCCCCTGCAATACATAGAGAAACTAAAACAGATCAACTGTACTCTGAAATGGCTGATGTTCTTTTTCTCTCAGGTACTGTCTTTTCCCACTGTCACTGTAATCATAATAAACTGTGATAACTATTCTCAAGTTGTTTGTCCTGTTACTTATTACTTCTATTCAATCTCCAACAACCACTGAGAAAGTTGCTCAAACATACCTAATTTAATACATGTAGTAATAAATAGTTGGAATCCCTCTCTTTGTCGAATGTGAGTAGTCTGTGTAATATTCAGTGATGCCTCTTTAAACAGCTGGAAATGAATCCATTTCATGTGGAGGAAGGGGGATGGAACAATTAAGTCTCTATTACCCACTTTCTAAGTAAGATGCTAGTTTTTAAAATATTATAATCCTCATAACTACAGTGAAGGATGCTGTTATATTCAGGTTTCAATGGGCTTGATTGCTTATCTACGTGATATAATTCCATTCAACCTCATTTATTTGTATGATGAAGCTTAACAGATAAATGAATATAAATTTAGGTCCCTGATGAGCTATGGAGACAATGATAAGGAAAAATTCGCAGAGATGACATGAGGAAGAAACCGTGAGAGGAACCACACTTGTGCCCTTCTGCATATTATTTAAAATGACATTTACAACAGCTAGAATTTTTTAATTGTATGGAACTCAATATGATTCTCCAGCTCATATCACAGCTGCTGATATACGAGTTGAAATCGCAAGCTCACACAATTCACTATTAGTGTGCAATACCTGTGCTGCATTTGCGACCGATCACTGATCACTGTTTCCCAACGACCGATCACTCATCGCCATTGTCTGTCCCACCCTCACACTACTTAGTTCTTTGTTATAAACTCTCTTCTTGGAGATATTTACGACTTATAAAAGCGAGTAACTGTTTCCTTAACGACTGCCCACTGTCACTGCTGTTCTTGTCTGCTTCTTGGAAAGAAAGTATACAGTATTTTCGAAAATGCACAAAAGCTTAGTTCGCACATGGTGCCATGACCAAAGTTGACTTCTTTGTTTGAGAACTAAATTATTTAAGAAAATGTATTATTTTCTGTTCTGGTAAAACTTTAGTCTGTTAGATTTTTTATTGTATTTTAAGTGAAAACCATCCATCTTTGTGTACCCTAACTTAGAAATTCATATGCTAATGATCACCATGAATAAATTTATATGCAAATTAGCCTACATCATCTAGCGAATTCTAGCAACTAGCTTTAGCTTTTTTGTTTGTTTGTTCATTTATTTTTCTCTATATATATATTTGACTTTCACTTATTAACCACGATGTTTGTATCATCTTATACTGCAATGAAATTTAAAAAAAAAGAGTTTGCATTAGCTACCTTCCTTTGAAAATAGAGTTTGTCAGTACTAATGGTTGGAGGTATGGCGTGGTGTAACAACTTACCCCGCTCTCCCCTTTCACACATCTGTCCCAGTCCATCCTTAGCACATATTATTATTTGTCCTATTTAGTTTAATTTACTTTGATTTTAGCTTAATTCACTCTGTTATTTCTTATCTTTCCACTCAACTCCAAACGCATGAATGAAACTGAACTGTTTGTGTTTCCTTTAGTGTTAAGACCAACGATTATCCTGTCTTGCTAAGCGCTATGGTGGTGTTTATTCGCACTGAAAAGCTTTTTTTCCCCACTCTTATGAATGGCAGAAAGACAGCAATGACAGTTCAGCTAATTTTTCCACATCTGTTCCTCAGAGGTTTTGCCCTCTGAAGGCAATGGGAAGTAGAGTCTGTGTGGGAAGTACACCATTACAGTACAGGATGTGGACTCAGTCAGTAGCTTCTCACTCCAGCAGCGAGGAAAGTCGCCTTATTTCCAGGTGTGTAACTTTCCGTCTGGTGTCTTTGTTTTAAAACCTAGCTTAAATCTTCGTCTTGTTTGGGGTTACATGGGTGCTTTTTCCTACTTTTTTTTGTTTTCTCTAGGTTTGAAAACGATTTTTTTGGGGGTACAGAGTATATCAGTAGGAGGGAAAGTCAAACTAACTGTAGCTTGTAGTAATTTCGGTTCGGTTTTCACACAACACAGTACAAGGTGAAATAGATGTTAAAGGTGCAAAAGTCGATTTTTTTTCATTCTTTAATTCTACAATTAACCTGGACGACGTGTAGAACATCATTTAAAAACAATGGATTAGACTCGAGCCTTAGCAAAAGTGTATTAGGTGGCTGAGAAAACCCATTTGAAAAACGGATGTACGGTCCGACACACTTGTTTGTGTTTGGATGTTATTCCTAACCTGTCAATCATTTTGTAGACACTCTACGTGCAACTGTAGATCTTGGGGTGGAGATGTTAGAGAAAAACAAATGCAGTTAGAGACCTAATCTTTGGAAAGAAGACTAATCTTACCTAATGCACTTTAAATTAATCTGTATATACATATATATATATATATATATATATATATATATGTGTGTGTGTGTGTGT
>JAQQZR010000012.1:23613970-23626672 GCA_030068235.1 Notoglanidium macrostoma | reverse complement strand
ATATCTATCTGTGTGTGTGTCTATATATATATATATATATATATATATATATATATATATATATATATATGTATATGTTATGTATATGTTTGTATGGAGCCCTGCTCATTATGCAAAAGGAAAAAAATATTTATCATGGTCAGGATTTACTAATTCATTCCCACGATATCTGTTCATTCCATAGTTGTAGTTAAATCGTGAACATGTTTAATAATTCGATCTCTTGTTTTAGTTAAATCGTTACCACATTTTAGTAATTGGTTCCCTTGCTTAGTCGTTCCCTCGTTTTAGTTCAATTGTAGCCACGTTTTAATAATTAATTCCCTCCTTTTTTAAAATCATGGCCATGTTTTTAAATTTTTTCTTTTCATGTCATGAACAGGACTCCGTAGGTTTGTGTGCATGCATAACATTATTTAGCTACAGTAACACACAAATCATACATAATGTAAAGAGTAATATGTGTGTGTGTGTGTGTGTGAGAGAGAGAGAGAAAGAGCAACACAGAATTTCTTTGTTTGATGAGCACATACTTCATATGACTTTGAGGCTATTAACAGACAGGTAGGCTAATAACAGGCTCCTTTGAGCATCATGTCTGGGCTTGACCTCCAGACCTGGAACAGGTTTAGCCCTGTATGAAATGTGTAGCAGGTTACAGAGGAGAATTTGTTTGACACGTTGTCTGATAATATCTGAACTTTATTGTCCCTAGGATGAAAATCCCAACTGTGCTTTTATTGCTAGCAGTCCAAAACTGTCTCACGAGTATACTGGGGGACAATGAGGTCTTCAACCCTGCGAATACACAGGCCAGGTACCAGGTCTGTTTTAAAAGTTTCAGCTGCAGTTTGACAAGCTTCTTAGAAATGCATGTGCCTAGTCTAGTTTATCAGAATAAAAATCAGATGATCAAGATGCAACATATACAACGCAGTCAGTTTAGATACATTCTAGTTATGTCATATTTCTAAACAGAATAAAATTGATAACACCAGGCTTCTGGATATCAACACCAGACAAAACATTTCTACCAAAGGTAAACACTCTGATATACAGACACACATGGTTTTAGTGTTCAGTCATGCCTTAATTCATTCATTTATTCGTATGCTTAACCTCAAAGTTTTTTGTTTTTTTTTACTCAGATCTGACCTCCAGCCCAACTACCAGCCTAGTTAACAATCTAGTGCCTGTGGAGGGTCTCAACTTCTCCTGTGCTGTAGGCTACAGTCAGAAAGGGGCTTCAGAGTGTCAGGGTAAGACATAAACACACCCTATAGACACATGCTACACATAAAGGCATAAAATAATAACAGATCTTATACTCTTGCTCTTATCAGCTGTGACAAGTAGACTTTTTTTTTTGGTATTGTGGTAGCCAATGCTGGTAGGTATGTATAATCTGGATTATGTAATCTGATTCCAAAAAATTTTTTTGGATTATTTACTTTGATTAATAGTTAAACGTGTTTTCTGTACACTCTGCTGTGGTTCATGTGACACTGTGCTTAGCAGTCGAGCTCATGTTTTGTGTACGTATGAAGACTTCTTACTGAACATATTTTTTCGCTTTTTATCTCTGTCATGGAAGATATTAATGAGTGTGAGCAGGGTGACGGAGGACCCTGTGGCTACCACAGCAATTGTACCAACACCCCAGGCTCCTTCATGTGTCGGTGCTTTCGTGGTTATTTGATGAGTTCCAGTGGTTGTCAGGGTGAGGTTTTCTTAGTGTCACTCAAATGCACAAAGACAATGTTCTGGGAAGCGTTTTTTTTGGGGGGGAGGGCATAACTTTATGCCGTAATGATGCACCAAACTCTACCAGTAGGTGGTGTTTTGAGCCATTTTCAACCCATAAAATGACTATTTTTATAAAAATGGTAACCTTGTCTATATTAAAACTAGCATTGATGTGCTTCATCAGAGTACAGTAATATCATTTCGTTTACAGCTCAAGAAACACATTGAAGTGTGCAGTACCATTTCAGTACCATGGGATTAGTATAGTAACAGCAACTAAAGAGCCATTAGTGAATTGTTTAATAATGTGTATATATTTGGTGTAGATATAGATGAGTGTGCATTAGCTGCAGTAACTGGTCTACAGGCGTGTGGGCAAAGGGCAACATGTAAGAACAGCCCTGGTTCCTTCAACTGCCACTGCCCTACTGGATTTGTCTTTGGACTTGATGGACAAAACTGTGTTGGTGAGTTCCCTGCTAGGTAAAATTTTGACTTGGCGGCTTCTATGCATAGGATTCTTAGCTTTTATGTGTTATATAGTCCGATACAAATATATCCTTCTTTCATGCAGATGTTGATGAGTGTACTTTTGAAGAGAGCTGCAGAAGGGAGCTTGGGAACATCTGTGTGAACACAGAGGGAAGCTACAAATGTGTGTGTCAGCCTGGCTTCCGAGAAGACAACGCAGCCTGCGTAGGTGTGTGCATGTATGTTTGTGTAACATTAAATGTGGGTAAAGTTAGGTGGTATCAATTTGTTCCAGTCTGTCCCTTCTGTTACTCTCTGTGGATGCCACTTCCACAACTCAGCTCATCTTAGGACTGACGTAAATCGCTAATAAACCAGGCGTGTAAAATAATAACAATAATAAAAAAAAAAAACGTGTTCCAATGTTGAAACTCATTCATACTCGAGACTTAAAATGCTTTTGACGTTAAATGCCAATATTGTGGCATTTTATGTTCTGCCAGTAAACTTTAATAATAATTAAAACTTATTACAATGCTGATATTGGGTCTCATTTATCCATTTTTTTTAGTACAGTTGTGTGGAGACATTTTTTTGTAAGCCGAGATAAAAGAACTGAATCTTTCAGAGGTAGATGTGAAAGTTATTTTGTCTTTGAATTAAGTGAGGTGAAAAGAAAACGGTGTCATGAAAATGGAGAAAAAATATATCTACTGCTATGTTTAATTTGTTTTTGTTTTTTTTAAACAAAAATATACAAGCTGTTTAAACTTATGAAAAAAATCTATAAAAGTGCAGTAACTCATCGCAATTTATATAATTTCAAGCCGATCAATTGAGGTTTATGTTTGTTAGTCTACTTATATGTAAATTTAAGCATAGTCTGGAGCTCAACATGATACGTAAGTTTTTTTTTTCCCAAAGTGTGGGATATACTTTCTCCTACATTACTCATATGTACATATACTTCCTCCTAATTTACAAGAAGAGCGGAGGTTATTATAACAGCAACTGGGGGACTAAGTCTGGAAATGGGATGTTCAAAAAGCACATATGGGTATCACTGGTCATGTGTCCACATACTTATGACCTTATAGTGTACTATACTACAGATCACAAATGTGTACCATTGTTAACTTCTTTCCCACTAAAAGATTGAGGAAAAAGAGGAAAAATACATCTCAAATGATTTCGTCTATTTTTTGACTTCTTGTTGGGTTGGGAAATTTTGCTGAAACCTTTCTGAAAAAACCTCTGAGCTTCATGTTAAATTATAAGCCTCTTTTTTGGAAAAAGCTTAACTAAAAGCAAAAAACAACATTTCTACCTAGACAAAACACAATTTATGGGCCTAAAAAAGTGTGTTACAAAAGTTAAATAAACACACCATCAAACAGACAAATGAAACGCCACCTATTGTTCAGCTCCGTATTTGTATTAATTTAGGACACATTACCTGTTCAATCTGATAAATGTATTTGTATCTAGTTATATCACTACTGTCTATATTTATAGCTTTAAATCAGACCGATCACGATCTAAAATGAATAAAAATGTAATAGAGTTAGTAGAGTTCTTGCATGTGACGTTGGAAAGTGGTTCCATCTGGTTAAAGGTGCCATGTGTCATGTAAATTAGATATAGACAAGGGCAAATTGGCAAGATTGTTTCCACGGAGCAGAAGTTGAAGCATCATTTGTGCTCAAATAACAACTTGTTTTGATGTCGTAACATCAGTTTCATGAATCAGGTTCAGATTCGTTCGCGTGTTTGTTCTGCCGTTTCAGTGCAACTTTGATGAATGATGGTCATTGTGCGACACTTTTTCTATCTAGATGTAGATGAGTGTGTTGAGCTGGAAGGTGTATGTACTAATCAAGGGGAATGTGAGAACACATTTGGGAGCTATAAATGTGTCTGTTCACATGGATACCGTGGCAATGGGACCCACTGCACAGGTAAGATACATCTCATATCATAGATCTCACTCATTTTCCTCTTACAGATTCTATCCAAATACTACACACTGTACAGTGTGAATGCCAGTGTGAATTACGGATGCTAATGAGTCTCATGCATGATGCATTGTCTTTGTAGACATGAATGAGTGTGTCTCAGGGCTTCATAACTGCAATGTGAACGCTCGCTGTGGAAACGTGGTGGGCTCATACTTCTGTCAGTGCCATCAGGGCTACACTGGAGATGGTCACTCCTGCTACGGTCAGTCTCTGCTGTGTTTCAGTGTCTGCTAATCCAGTTGATTTGAGGCTGATCATATATATGCATTCTCTGGAGACACCACTGAAAATATATATATATATAAATATATATCCATCCATCCATCCATTATCTATACCGCTTTATCCGTCTGGGTCGCGGGGAAGCTGGAGCCAATCCCAGCATCTTCGGGCGAGAGGCGGGGTACACCCTGGGCAGGTCGCCAGTCCACCACAGGGCCAATATATATATATTATATACATATTACATTAAGTGTGCTTTTTACTCCGGAGATACCAGATGACCATATGTGATGACCGAAATGGTTGTACCTCAATCCATCATCACTGTGATGTTTCTTAATAGCTCTGCATGCTGGTGCCCTGTGGTGCATCTCGAATGCATCTCTTCGGTCTCTGTGATGCCACTTTGCACCACTTTTAACAGTGAGACATCTCAGAAGCACTCTTCAGTACTCATTCGTTTAAGACTGTTCTTTTGCTTTTATTCTTAGACCTCATTGTGGGACTAAATAACTTATTTAGTGTTCTTAGACCTAAGTGTAGGACTAAATCCTAAATTCTTTGCTGCTTTAAACCCAAATTTTACATGGATTTATACATACTGTACCAGCTAGTAGTGTCAAGGAATGTTAATCCAAAAACAAAAGCAAAAGAATATCCAAATAATATTGAAATCCAGACAGGTGACAAATTAATGGTAAAACTGCTGGCTCTGTAATGCTGGACCTTCCTTATTAGGAAGCGTCACTACAAATCAATCCGAAGGTCTTATGACCTTTATCCTATAACAAAACATTTCTCTCCTGATGAAACTGGTATCTTCCCACTCCACAGGGCATGAGGGCTTTCTGAATGGTTTGTTGAGCAGAAAGATTATAGAAGTCATGTGCTATGGCCTTGACAATCACCAGATTGCAACCCAGTTGAAGAACTATGGGATATTTTGGAACAATGTGTTACACAGCACTCTTTACCACCATCATAGAAACAACTGAAGGAATACTTTTGGAAGAATGGTGTTTACTGCTACAGTACAGTTCCAGAAACTTGTAGAATCTCTGCCAAGGGGTATTGAAGCTATTCTAGCGGCTTGTTGGATGCCGTATTTTACTCTATTTAACAATATTTGAGATGGATATTACCATCTTTTAACAACTTCCTGTAACACTAGAGACTCAGCCATGGCATGAGGATCCATTTGCAAGATATTTTAATAAAAACATCAAGTCCGTAATCCCAGTATCTTAATCGTATAAACAGTCCATTCTCCAAAACCATCCAAGACCGTAATTAAGAGCAAAGTGATTTCCAAAAATGGTGAAAGTAATAGAGCTATTGTCATAAACAAAACAGGGCAATATCTAGATAAACGACTCAACACAAGGTAATATCAAGGCTTCGAAATTAGTGAGGGGCCATGAGCAGTTGTAGTTCCACGGGAACAACCAGGAAGTGACCCAGAAGTGTGTATGATCATTAGAGATTGCATTTACTATCCAAAGTCTCTTACACTTGCACAATAATCCTGCAATGAATATGAGCTCAAAGTGTCATTAAAAAAATACGAAGAAAACTAATGTTTCTTCCGCTGTTGTTGGTGTTTGTTGCTATGGTGACAGATATAGATGAGTGCGCTATAAGCAACGGCCATTGTGAGCATAACTGTGCCAACTTGCCAGGAGGGTACAGCTGCCTATGCAATGCAGGATACACACTAGCAGATGATATACACAACTGTACAGGTACACATACATTTCACAGAAACTCTCAAAAATCCCAAAAACCTTTTGCATGACGCTTGCGTTTTTTTCCAACCGTTTGATACATTTTTCGCATTTAAGTCACATGACCTGTCATAACGAGCAAATGGAAGCACTAACTTGTCTCATGCCTGTTCTTTTTTTGTTCTACTCTTCTCTTGTTTTTCTCTCTCTTTCTGCAGATGTAGATGAGTGTGGGAGTGGCAATGTGACATGTGAGCAACTTTGCACCAACACACCAGGCTCCTTCCTCTGCTCCTGTCGTGCGGGATATCAGCTGCACATTGATAGACAAAGCTGTGTTGGTTGGTACATTCTGAAATTTATTTCCACTTTTATGTCATTTGGTTTAAAAAGTACAGTACATCTCAAACAGGAGCTGAGCTCCGAGTTTACGCATGGAGAAGAGAGTAGGGAACAGTTGAGTGAAGAAGTCTGTGAACTTTTATCATGAAATTATTGTGGCAACAAATATTTGATGCAAGTTAATTTTTGCATTTAGTTATGTATTATATTAAGGAGACTTATAACAGGTCCATTTACACATTGGACAGTTACATTTACAGGGATTGTGTTAACTACGAAATGCCTTGTTTTGAGGCACAGATTATCTTCACAAAGATAAGAAAATTTTAAAAGAGGTCTAACTTTTGCTTAGGTACAGTAATACAATGGAATGGTTTGATAAATAAACTGTGTGTGTGTGTGTGTGTGTGTGTGTGTGTGCACATTCCTGCACCTCTGTCTCTGTGATTCAGACATAGATGAATGCAAGCTGCAGAATGGGGGCTGCTCTCATTTCTGCACAAACACACCAGGAGGACATGTATGCCACTGCCCTCCTCCACTTCTGCTGGACCACCACAGCTCCACATGCGTCAGTATGTTACACCTGTGTGTGAATGTGTTTTTGCGTGTGTGGTTATACTTGAAATGTTTATATGGCATTAGGTGCAAATGAGCAATCATAGCATTATCGCTATAGTGATTATTGATTTAGAGTATAAAGAAGTATGTGCGTGTACTGTACCTATATTACCCATTAAATAATGAGTGACAAACATTTTGCAGACATATTTAAAGAGTATTCTGTGCATTTCCAAAACTACCTCACGCTTTCAGGTGTCAGATACATTTCAGTAGACTGTACTGTAGGCTCGTCTGCTGGAACGACACACACTATCTGCAGCGCTGTCTATAGTTCTGGAGTCACTTCTGCTACACAACCACATACAATGTGCAAATGAACAAGAGGCACTCAATGAAACTCAGTTTTTTTAGCATTGCAGAATTTCCAGATGTAATAAAAAAATGTATTCAGGTAAACGAAACGCATAGAAAATATTAAGGTTATATGCCATTCAAAAAAGTCATAAGAATGAAGAACTGGTGGCGGCACGGTGGTGCAGTGGTTAGCACTGTCGCCTCACAGCAAGAAGGTCCTGGGTGCCTCACCCAGGGTGCCATTCTGTGCGGAGTTTGCATGTTCTCCCCGTTCCTCCGGGTGCTCTGGTTTCCTCCCACAGTCCATAGGTGTGAATGTGAGCGTGTGTGGCTGTTTGTCTGTGTTGGCCCTGTGGTGGACTGGCGACCTGCCTAGGGTGTACCCCGCCTCTCGCCCGAAGATGCTGGGATTGGCTCCAGCTTCCCCACGACCCAGATGGATAAAGCGGTATAGATAATGGATGGATGGATGGATGGATGAACAACCGAATTCAGCATGAGTGTACACCAAACAGTGGTTTATACTGAGATGTGCACTTGTGCATCGTTACATACATTTGGTTTGTTTTCAGTATAAAAGTCAATACAGTATACGATCAAATTCCATGTTTTTGATCCGACTCCTATTCTTATGTTAACTTGGAAAGCAAATAATTTCATGTCAGACTGTTTATTTTAAATATTGATCAGTCTATTACTTGATTAATTGTTTGAAGAATCAACTACAAAATGACTTCAAAAGGCCAGTAACTAGTTCTTTGTAAAGCTGCTAAAAATGACCCAAATGGCTGCAACTGTTCCTGAGTATTAATTCAGAAACACAGATTTAATTGTGTATAATAATATTAATATTTATTTGTGTTTGTGTTTATCACATGTTTGTTTGTGTTCTCTTTCTGGTAGACATCACTTCATGCGCCTTGCGGAATGGCGGCTGTGATCAGTTCTGTTCTCTGGGAGCTGAGGAACGTGTTAAGTGTGGCTGCAGAGAGGGTTGGGAGCTGGCTTCTGACCAAAGAACATGTCTCGGTAACAACTAACAACACAACACACACACACCTCAATTAATGAGTTGCTTATTAATAACTGATGAGTTAGGTCTGGCTTTAACATATAGCCTCACTAAATATCTCTTTCACTCTCTCTTTCTCTCCCTGTGTAGACATTGATGAGTGTGTGATGCTTAATGGGGGTTGTGAACAAGTGTGTGTGAATCAGGTAGGCGGTTTTAACTGTACCTGTAAGCCTGGGTTCGTACCTCGCACAGATGATCCTACCAAATGCCAACGTGAGTCTTCCCTAGCTAATACTATTGTATAATTTTCTGTTTTTAGGATCTTCAGCTTTTCTCAGCACTTAGTTCTTATTCATCTTCTTTTTCTGCTTCTCTCAGCGGTGTGTGAACCTACATGCCAGAATTACGGCGTGTGTGTCGCACCTAACACCTGTGACTGCCCTACTGGCTACCCGGGCCCTGGTTGCTCAGGTACAGTGAATAAAAGCCACTTGATACTTGTGAAGGAGGTTGTGTGTTATTCATAATGAATCCCATTGATGTGTTTTAAATGTGTATGTGTGTTTGTATGTGTTAAAAACAGCTATGTGCTCACCACCCTGTGCTCATGGCGGGACTTGTATGCGCTGGAACACATGTCTGTGTCGTCCTGGCTGGACTGGAGAGGGTTGCCATACAGGTAGCTTACTAACCCCCCTCCACACATAAAAATTTTATGTTTAGAGCAGAAGCGAACTGGTTGTCTAAAGTAAGGAGTGTAATATTGTGTGTAAATCAGCTTATTCAGTAAAATATTGTCCAACCAAATAAATACTCACCTAGTTAAACCTTTCTTTTTGCACTTTTTACATTCACATTGACAGTAGATTGGAAATCTTTTTAGATTCGTGACAGTTCTACTAATTTTGATGCATGGAAAATACAAGCAAAAGTAATTCATTATTCATTTTCAGTAATAAATTTATTGAGGTCAAGCTCACCAGCCATTTACATTTACTCTAATGGCATATGCTTTTGTCCAATGCCATTAACCTAAAGTTGAGCTGAGCAGATGAAGTTTTAGGGCCTTGATCAACACTAACAGTTTTTTAACAGGCTTTTGAACTCCCAACCTCACAACCTTTAGATCAGTAGCCCAAAGCCTTACCAATGACTGACCACTGTCACCCACCAGTTTTGAAGCCTATCTCGAGAACCCTCAGATTTACGTGTCACAATTATTTCCAAGCATACGTGGTCTGTCCAGTGATACAAACCCTGTGGACTTATAGGTCTTAAGGCTATGCTGTGTATGGGTTTCTGGGTAAAACATGATTATTGTGTCAGTGGAGAAAAACACTAGGAGCTGCTGAGCGTCAGCTCCAGGAAATTCTGTATGTCATTCAGCTGTTCATATATTGTTTAACAAACATTATCAAACTCTGACTGGAGGCACAAAAGAAGCCCAAATACATGGTGACTGGCAGGAGCCACAGCCAATTAGGAGAGAGAATAACCCTTTTTACACAGAGATCCCACAACATCGCCATAAAGAAGACCCCTTATTATGCCGGGTTTGGTTGTTTACACTGAAAAGCCAAACCATTGTGTGTTCCGGAGACGTGATGGAGCATGGGCATCTAGTATAACAGATAATGTACTATGCTTCAGAAATACGAGTACTTTGAGCACACCGGTGTTTTTAGAAAGAATAACAGCGGGTAAACTGAGTGTTGAGGTGCTTTTTCTAGCCGTGCACATTTATACCACTCTTCGAATGCAAGCAAAGTTGCTGAGCATCATGTTTGTGCGATCAGAAATATGTTGAAGGAGAAATTGAAGAGAAGTGGAAAGCGATTTGAGGCAGAAAGGAGTGCGGACCTTAGATGCCATAGAAGGAAACATTTGAATTCGTGCTGGTCTCCAAAAGAAGAATGTTAAAAAGTTCAGTCCTCTCTTACACAGGGCTGGCTTGTCCATTTTACATGGACATCGATCATGGCACTGTTACAAACAATCGTTTTGGCTCAGAGGTGAAAGGAAATGACCCCCCATTCCATATTCTGACCTTTTACAAAGAAGGGCAAGGCATTCCTCTTTGAACAGGCTGTGTAAAAGTGGCTAAAGAGTGAAAGAATCTGGTATTATACTATATTTTCCAAGGTACCAAAGTAAATAGTTTGTCACAACGCTAGTTAGGCAAACTGCTTAGTGTGCATTATGTGCTTTGGGAATAAATATGAGGTTATTGTGCTCAGTGGGGAACAGCACAATAAACCACAGAGGGTGAAATGACCAAATCTTATGTCCATTATAAAGCAAATGTGCATCTGCTGCAAGTGATGCGTGTCAGTGTAAATTGGCCAGTGATATAGTGATAGATGCCAAATACCAAAACGCAGCACTCAGTGTAGTGACCCAGAAAAGTGTTGATAAAAGAGGTGATGACCATAGAGGAGGGAGATTAAGGACACACAATGATATTTGCAAAGTTGAAAGCCTGTATTTTTTGTGTGTTTGTTTTCTAAAGCTGTGTGTGAGCTTCCGTGTGGGAACGGTGGCCGGTGTGTAGCTCCTAACGTCTGCCATTGTCCTTCTGATTATACTGGCCCACAGTGTCTCACTCGTGAGTATATGAGTTTGTTTTTTTGGCCTCACTCATTCCCATTGTGCTGGTCTGAAGACAGGAAAACCGTGCAGTATTGTGTTTCACTGATCCTGGTCATGGACAGGCGCTCTATTAATGTCAAAAGGACAGTAATTGAAATACCTCAGTAGAGTCCAATAATTATAATGATTCAGCATTCATGAAATTCTGTTCTGTCTAGGGTAGTTCATATAAAATGGCCAATAATTTATTAGAACAATAACTGAAATACACAGCTCAGATACACTGCGGTGGAAACATCTGCTAAAGCTGTTTCTCATAAATTTACATAAATGCAGATTAAAGAGTATTAATGACAGTGGCCAGTGACAAACGATGAGAGTAGTGTACTATTTCTATTACTCTAAATCTGTGTGTTTAGCTCTCTGTACTCCTCCTTGTCTGAATGGTGGGAGGTGTGTGGATATCAACACCTGTAGCTGTACAGGAGCCTGGCAGGGAGCTCGCTGTCAGATAGGTACACACACAAACACAAACACACACCCCTTATTTCACCTACTGCATGTCTATACGTCCATGAACAGTATATATCTTTTCATAGAACCAGTGCTATGTGTGAAGCCCTGTAAAAATGGTGGAGAGTGTGTGGGACTCAACAGATGTCGATGCTCCACTGGCTTCACCGGGGATCTCTGTGAAACAGGTCTGTGTGTTCTAACACCTATTTTACGCCCCCAAATGCTCTTCATCTTGACTTATGTGTCTATGAACCTATACGAGGCACCAGGTTTTAGTAAGATTTTTACCATGCTTGGAAAACCTGTCTGTGTCTCATTGTACATGTACGGGTGTGTGTGGATGTCTGCAGCTGTGACAATGCCCTGTGTGCCGCCCTGCCAGCATGGTGGCACCTGCAGCCCTCATAATACTTGCACCTGCCCAGTAGGGACCAGCGGCCTGCGGTGTGAGAAGTTGTAAGTACCATTGGCACTCATGTTCTGTTGAATATATAATCATTGCCAACTGTGAACTTGTATTTTCAGGTCTCTCCTCAAATGTTCTATGGAGTTTAAGTCTGGGCTTTGGCTGGGGCACTCAAAAACATTCAGAGACTTGTTCTGAAGCAACTCCAGCATTGTCTTGGGTGTCTGCATTGGGTTGTTGCGCAGAGGTGAATCTTCACCACGGTCTGATGTCATGGAGCAGGTTTTCTTAAAGAACCTCTTTGGATTTGGCTCCATTCATCCTTCCCTCGATTCTGACCAGTCTCCGCCATTAAGAAGCACCGCCATAGCATGATACTGCCGCCACCTTGCTTTACTTAGTATTGATAATAAGTAGGTGATGGTACATGGACATGGTTTTTCACCAGACGTAGCACCTGGAGGTCAGCCCAGAAAGTTCCAATTTTATCTCATAATACCAGTGAATTTTTCCCCATTCTCTAAAGACTTCATCAAGTGCTTGCCATATGCCTTTTACTCGGGCCTTTTATTGTAGCCATTCTACCATGCCTGGTTGATGGAGTATTTCTGAGATGGTTGTCCTTCTGGCAGGCTCTCCCATCTCTGCAGAGGATCTTGCAGGCTCTCCCATCTCTGCAGAGGATCTTGCAGGCTCTCCCATCTCTGCAGAGGATCTTGCAGGCTCTCCCATCTC
>JAQQZR010000012.1:23597236-23613870 GCA_030068235.1 Notoglanidium macrostoma | reverse complement strand
TGCAGAGGATCTCTGAAGCTCTCTGTTACACTGGCCATTGGGCCATTGACTTCCCTGACCAAGGCCCTTCTATCCTGTTCACTGAGATTGGTTGGACAGTCAGCTCTAGGAAAGGTCCTGGTATTTCCAAACTTCTTCCATTTCACAAAAATTCAGTGTGCTACTGAGATCACTCCATCCGTCCATACATCATCTGTATTATCTATTTTGATATAGTTTGATCATAGAGGTTTACAGAGAGCACCACGAACATCACGGTTTGTTAAACACTAAATTAAACTAAACACATTAAACACAAAATCATTAATGCAGGTGCCTGTCTGGCTTTAAATGAGTGTACGAGCCCACTTGTGTGTAATATTTTGCGCCACATCATTATCATTATGCCAATCAATGAGATCTCATGAATAATATGTTGCTCGACCTTAATAGTTTCATTTCGCTGTCATGCTATTGATGGACATTACATTTCAGCCCTCCCATCTTATGACTTACCAGCTGTCACTGTAATTAAGTATCTCTCTTTTTTTCCCCTCAGGACTTGTCCAGTGGTGACCACAGTAGTCAGCATGGCTCGAGCTGTGCGAATAGGTTTTAAAGAAAGTTACATAGATCGCTGTGGACCTTTGGGGGTCCTGCTCTGCACCAAGTACAGGTAAAACACACGTATCTGTCTCACATACACAAATGTAAAAATTTACAAGCAAAAATACATAGACTTTCAAGGACTATGTTTCTGTTTTTACAGGATAAACCAAGCACGTGTGTATCTACAGGCATACAGAGTGGGATACAAGATCCAGTGTCCGAGTAAAACAGGAATATGACCCACACATTCCAAACTACACATCCAAGCCCCACCAACTTGAACACAAATACAAATTTTTGATGTACTGTTCTACATTCCCACACATTTAATATGTCTCTACATATCTTCAGCATATGTTTGGAATAAGGATTACTTTTTGGATGAACTTGTAAACAATAAGTGGATGTGTGTATGAAGATGGTAGATATAGACAAGCTAAGTCATGAGCAGTCTTATACATTGGGGCAGCGTGTGGTCTTTAGAGCTGCTGTCCTTCTTGCATTACATTAAATAAGTTATAAGCCAGGGCTCAACAATTAGATTTGACATGAGGCCAAATATTCACAGAGCAAATACAACCCCATTTCCAAAAAAGTTGTGTAAAATATAAATAAAAACAATGCGATGATATGCAAATCATGTAAACCCATATGTAATTGCAAACCAAATATCAACTGTTGAAACTTATGAAATGTTATTGTTTTGGTGGAAAATATGTTCTCATTTTGAATTTGATGCCAGCAATGCGTTTCAGAAAAAGTAGTGAGAGGGGCATGTTTACCACTGTGTTGGGTCACTATTTCTTTTTAATAACACGCTGTCAATGTTTGGGAACTGAGGAGACCAGGAGTTTTGAAAGTGAAATGTTGTCCCATTCTTGCCTAATATAGGATTTCAGCTACTCAAAAGTTTGGGGTCTCCTTTGTCATATTTGTTACATGATGCACTAATTGTTTTCAATGGGTGACAGATATGAACTGCAGGCAGGTCAATTTAGCACCTGGATTCTTCTAATACAAAGCCATGTTGTTGTAATACCTGCAGAATTCAATTTGGCATTGTCTTGCTGAAATAAGCAAGGCCTTCCCTGAAAAGAAATCTTGATGGCAGCATATGTTACTCCAAAACCTGTATATATCGTTCAGCATGGTACCTTCCCAAATGCACAAGCTACCCATGCCATGTGCACTAATGCACTCCATACCATCACGGATGCTGGTTTTTAAAATTTGCGTTAAAAACAAGTCGGATGGTCCCTTTCCTCTTTAGCCCAGAGAGCACCACGTCCATGATTTCCAAAAAGAATTTGAAATTTTATTCGCTAGACCCCAGGGCAGTTTTCCACTTACATGAGCTTGGGCCTAGAAAAGGTGGCAATGTTTCTGGATCATGTTTCTATATGGTTTCTTCTTTGCATGGGAGTTTTAACCTCCATTTGTGGATGTAGTGACTGTGTTCATAGACAATGGTTTTGGAAGTGTTCCTGAGCTCGTACAGTGATTTCCACTACAGAATTTTTTAATGCAGTATTTTTAATGCAGAACTGCTTTAGGGCACAAAGATCACAGCCAATCCAATAGTGGTTTTCAGTCTTGTTCCTAGCATAGAGATCTCTTAGAGATCTCTGGATTCTCTGTATCTTTTAATATTATTATGTACTGTAGATGATAAAATGGCCAAATTCTTGCAATTTTACAATGAGGAATATTATTCTTAAATTGTTGCACTATTTGTCCCTGCTGTCTTCCTCATAGTGGTGAAGCCCACTCCATCTTAACTGCTGAAAGACTCTCTGGGATGAACTTTTTATACCCGATCATGTTACTGACCTGTTAACCTCCAGGTGTTTTTTTAGCAGTGCACAACTTTTCCAGTCTTTCATTGCTCCTGTCCCAACTTTTTAAGAACGTGTTGCTGGCAGCAAATTAAAAATAAGCATATATTTTTTTAATAAAACAATAAACATCTGACATTTTTCAATTAATTATGGACTTACAAGATTTGCAAATCATCGCATTCTGTATTTATTTACCTTTTACACAGCGTCCTGTTTTGGAAACGGGGTTGTACGTTTTAGGCCTACAATGGGTACCAATATTCAATGGGAGATTATTATATTACATCGATAACATTTTTTTAATTTCAAAAACAAGATCCGCATTTTATATACTCTGACTTCGATATAACATAATTGTGATATACACCCTCCATAGTGCATGCTATTGATATTTAACAACAGAAAGAATGCAGCAGAAAAACAAAGCTGAATATAATATGGCAAAAGTACAGCTCTGTACATGTTTTTTTCCCCCAGGAACTTAAACTACACAATAACACATAACACAAGCATATCATCGCGAGCATATACACAAACATCTCCAGCATGAAAGTGTATCATCAATGTCATGTTCTATTTCACCTCTTCTACCTACCAGGGATGGTGTCTAACCCATGTACCATCTTATGCATGTCACAAAGTGACAGTTATGCAGTATTTAATACAAATGCCTTTGCCACATCACTTCTTTTCATTCTCTCTACTTGCCTATATATGGATGCTGGACAATATGTAAATTTTGAGCTAGCCTGTGTAGCTCGTGATTATGGACTGTCACCTTTTCTCTACATACTGATTCTGAAACTGCTTGTCTGTGTTACTCATGGCTCATGAGTTTTTGGTTACCTGGAATCCTGCTAGCTCAGAGTCGCTTCTGTAGCCACATCAGTCTGAGGACAGCCACAAGCTGTGTGCCTACTGCAAAAACACTCTCTGTGCTGAATGAAAACCTCAATGACAACATGGAATCAGGCCCTGGTCCTCAGTTTCACATTTGGGCCTGGTGGCAGACGTGAGCCCAAAAAGCCCAAGAAACGTTTAAACGTTTAGGGCTAAAGCCACACGTTATGGCTCACAGCCTTCAGTGAAGCTCCTTGTAGCTCAGGGTCTGAGTCCCCTGTAACCGCATCCATACGGCGGATGAAAAGGCAGCTGAATCGCATCGCACGACTCCAGACTGAAAAGAGTCGATTGAAGCCTTACTTTTGACAGCCGGGGAGAATTGAAAACTCTCTGCCAAGCTAGTTTAAACATAGAACCAGGTTTGGCTGGCAAAGTCCACACTGCAAGAAGCATGCAAAACAAACTAATAACATCTATCCAGCATATCTGGGTTCTTTGGGTCTGCTGCCAAAAAAGCTAGATAGGAGAATTTAGGCAAAAATTCAACAAAGCAAATTAGATCATCCAGACAGCACCAGTAGGTTTCCAAAGGGTGAATCAATGCTCCAATGTGCTCAGAAATTGCACTCAAGACTTTGAGTGTCCCTAGCCCAATTTGGGTCTGGTTTTCAAAAGAGAAGGAACTGGCAAGAACTGCAGGCAGGATGATTCACATCTGAAAATATCACTCACTGAATTATTCAAGGACAGAGGCATGATCAAAAAGTAGACCCCATCAGTCAGAAGGGATTCTGTTCAATGTATTTTCATGTCAAAGGACTGAGGTTTCCTTACAGTCACGTGACCAGGGGACTGTCACCTGCATCAAGGGGTGCTGAAGCAGATCTGGTAACAATTCCAGGCTCAACTGGACCTTTTACTAAAAATCCAAGTCAACTCATTGTCTCTTTAGCCCAGACGAACAGGCCTCTGGAACTTTGCTAATTCATGCTACAAAGAATTCAGTAAGCAAACCAGGGGTGTTAGACCCCACCCCTGACAGTTAGTAGGGGTAAAATCTGGTTATCCAGTGTGCATACGAACACAGTTATTCATATATACAGTTTCTGCTGGTATCATTTATTATTTTTCTGTGTAACAGACATGATTATATCGAATAGGCTGTTTTGGGTGAAGTTTTTGGGTGGTATTTTTTTTTTTTGTAAAAGTCTCTCTTAAAAGAGCCCAGGTAGGAAAATTAATGAAAAGTTGTATTAATTTAACTCCTTTGCTCTTTTATTCATTCTATTATATTGTTATATTATTGATCATTCAAAATGGAATTTACCTTTGGGCCAGGACATTCAATCAAAACATAAAATACAAACTTATGTCCAAATGCAGTAAAAAGGTTGAATTTAGTTTATTGTATATGTGATACATTATAATGGTCTTGTAGGTTAGAGTTCACACAGCACCATTACGTTCATGTGTTACCGTTAAAACTTTCTGTTGCACTGTGGCATTACAAAGTCTGTTACTAGAGACATTATTTTGTTGAAATGTAGTGTTTTATATGTTTTGATGGTTTAGGTTAAAATGGTTTGCAGATCGGTCATTTTTACCCTACAAGGATTCTTGAATAAATGAAAACAAATCCATTACAAAATGCTGCATCTGATTTATTTAAAGCTTATCCAGTAAACTGGTTTTAATGATGCATAGGTTGAAAGGAGCAAAATGAAATATAAAGGGGAAAAAAAGAACATGCCAGTAACTCCATGTAAACTTCTTTCTATCTAGAAGAGAAAATTTTTCGATCGTCTCAGAAAAATACAAAACACACAGGCGAAGTCACAGAAGATGCAATCAGAAGTCCGTTCTCTGTCTCTCTCTCTCACTCTCTGTATGGTTCAAAAGAAGCTACTTTTCTAAGAACTGTTATATGGACCAACATTCAGACCATATTACTATTTTTGTTGAATCTTCTCAGGTTAATCTCAAATTTTCGGTCGATATTCAAGGGTTCATCTGTCCATTATTTATCAACCAGTTATCTTCAGTTATCAACAGTTCATCATTATCAACCAGTCGTCCGTGGCCCCCTAGTGGTCCATGAAGTAATTGCACATAGTCCCTGATCACTATAAAGTAGTTTCACTGTGGGAATCACTTTTTTCACTGTTTCAATAATGAAGTTTTCAATTCAGTTTCATGAAATCATTTCATTCAAAAAAAAAATTTTCATTTTTTTTTATTTCCATTTATTAATTATTGTTTGTGAATAATCAAACTTCAATCTCAGAATCTTCTTGCGGTGAGACGACAGTGTTAACCACTGCACCACCATAACGTAACATATATAGTCAGCCAAAAAAAAGAATTTGTATAAATATTTTAATACTAAATTTATTCAGACTTCACAAGATTAATACAAGTTACCTTTGGCCTCTAAAATTACAAGAGGTTATTAGAAGTGTTCCTGAAGTGTGTATACATTTTTTTTTTTTTTGGCTGACTCTGTATTCATTCATAAAGCTTCTCTTTTATTTTTGGATTTCAGTTCAGCCTTTTAACATGAAAACACATCATGCTGCAAAGGTTACTTGATCTTATTGTTGATAACTGAATCATTTTATGGATAAAGGACCATCTCTCTAACAGGTCCCAGACTGTGAACTTTAACAAAATTTCTAATAATCTTATCTTAAATATAATCACATCCTCTCTATTGTTTGCTGATGATATGGCTCTACTGGGGCTCTTGAAGCAATCTGGACTCAGACAGCAAGGTTAACATATTGTTATTATATTGGGAATGTACATAAAGTGGTGTTCAAATAGTCCTTGTTGTATATAGAACTAAAACCAATCAACAAACCCTCCATGCTCCTTAAGCCATGTGAAATTAATGATGTGAAAATACTAAATGATTTCATGTATTTAGGTGTTTTACTTGTGATTTACTATGTGTAGTTTTACAGATAATACACAGTACTGTGCAAACGCCTTAACCACATGCAAAGACATGCTGTATGTAAAGTAAAGATGACTTCAAAAATAATGAGATTAAATCTTTCTACTTAAAAGAAAAATACTACAATGTGCAGTAAACAGTAATAAACGAAACAAGGTCAATAATTGGTGCGATGACCCTTTGGTTTTTGTTTTGTTTTGGTTGATGTTTTTTAAATAGTAGTCCCAAGTACAATTTGTTCAGTTTTATAAAGAAATAAGCTGGTAAATTTTACTGAGCATCGTGGAGAATCTGCCACAGTTCTTCTGGAGGCTTGGACTGTCACATTTGCTGGGTTTTTTGTATGCAAAACACAGGAGCCTTCATATGGAGCCCCCTAAGGGTCAAGGTGGGAAAATATTTTTTGAGCTACTTTTGCATTCCCTCACAACACTTGTGCGTTTCCCTGCAAAACTTTCGCAAAACGCAAAGGTATTGTGACGCAACGCAAAACTAGGTCAAAAAAATAAATAATAAATAAATAAAATAAAATTCCCTACCATGACCCTTAGGGGGCTCCGTACATTCATTATGGATGGTCTTTTACACTTGTTACAAACTTGTTGCTTTCTTTGCTGACATACAAAAATTAAGTACTAGTTTTTATTATATTTAATAATAATAATAATAATAATAAGAGAGAGAGAGAGAGAGAGAGAGAGAGAGAGAGGTTGGGTTTGAAAATCTAAAATGTTTTTGTACTTACTCAATAATGCATAATTCATAAAATAAATATCTATAACAAAATGTGTACCAATAGGCTTAAGACTTTTGCACAGTATTGTATAGATTTATAAACAATACTATGCAATGATTGTATTTGTTGAGGAAGAAAAATAAATATATATTTTGTAAGAAATATGGAAACCTGGAAAAAACCTGGAAAAAACTGTCCAGGGCTGTCAGAGAAAATGATATGGAAAATAGAGAGACAGCGATCTCAGATGAATGAGTTTTTTAACAGGCACATAGTTTAAGAGATTCTTCTCTTCCTACTATTTTTTTTTTTTTTTTTTTTTTTCTTTCCCTTTTCAGAAACAAGCTCTAGGTGCACTCTCATCCTGACTCTGCTGCTTTCTTGAGATCTGTCTCATAATCAGTGACCCAGTGCATTTTTCTCCAGACAGCTCGGCAGTCCATGAAGATGCTGCATGCAGCTGTTTCTCCACCTTGCTGAGATGAGAATCTGCTGCTCTGGATAACGCACATTGTTGGTAAGGGGCGGGATTGGTGTTGGTGTCTTTCACTTCCTCGCGTAGAATTAAAAGGGAGTCGCCATCTCTAGCTGTATACATTATTAGGAATATTTACATCCCCCCTCCCCTCCCCTCCCCTCCTCCCCTCCCCTCCCTTCCCGTTCCCCAACCCAACCCCTCATCCTCTCCCCCCTCCCGCTCCCCATCCCCATCCCTGCTCCGTGTCTCTCGGTATCTCCGGTTCCTGCTGTCGGGAGTGCAGCACTTCTGGGCGCGTGAGGAGGAAGCTCAATGGCGGCGCCTGTCAAGGAGGAAGATGTTGATGCTGATGTTGATGTCGACCGGCGGCCCATCCGGAGAGCTAGATCTAAGAGTGACACCCCCTACCTCACCGAGACAAGGCTCTCATACACCCTACAGACAGGTAGGACGTGCAGCAGACACGTAGGTGGAGCTATGCATGGATGTAGGCTATGAATGCATGGATGTATGGATGTATGGATGTATGTACGTGCGCGCGCGTGACAACAACAGAGACTTTAACATTTGTAATGTGCATCACTGCAGTGTTGAGGCTTTGCTATGCTCTGCAGTGCTGGTGTGAAAATCTCTCTCACTAACACTGACCCACGGGTTTCATTGTAAGCATGATGTCTTTACAGAGCAGCTGTGTCGTGACACAAGAAACTGGTCCACAGCATTGGTGGAATAATATGGCATGACCTGATAGGGCAAGTTGTCTAAATGCCTGCCACTTTATGAACCATGATTCTCCCGTATGATTCTCGAAAAAAAAAAACCTAATAAACCACTCCACGTTTTGACAGAAGGTAAATATGCAGGGGAAATAGGCTACAACCTGAGATGACTTTAGTCAATGTGGACTCTACAGTGCCTCCTAGATCAGTCAGCCAATGCCTGGTGATTGCAGAAGAAATCCTATATCCTTCACGCCCATGCCTGACACAAGTACAGTTGTATGGTTGTGTGGATGGTTTGCACCAAATGGTTACATCATTTAAAAAAAAAAATCCCCAAACCTGCCTCTAACCAGGGTTGTCATGGTGATTTGTCAGCCATGTCTTCCAAACTTCCAAACCTTTTGTTGCTGAAATTTTGCTGCATTCTGTGACTTTTACGTTTTAGCCTAAGTTCTCAGACATTTTGGACCCCTTTTACTCAGTCTTATGAACAGAGTTTCAACTACAAAAATATTATGCTTGTTGTTTCAGTGTGTACATGGTAAAAGTTTGGCTGTTTATTTAAACCACAAATTTCCTTTACCAATGGAAGACATCAGAGTTAACATTACATATAGGTCTACTTGTATTTGAGTTAGCCTCGATAATTTGGATCAGTCTGATTTGGATCAGACTCATTAGGTTGAAGTGATCAGTCAAATACCTAAAAGCTAACTAAAACTATACGAACCCAATGGTATAGAAGATGTAGATAATGTTCCACTACTGTAAAACAAAACAAAACAAAACAAAATAAAGCAAAAAAGCCTGGCTATGCTTCATGCACCAACGTACTTGAATCCCAATTTGAGAACCATCTTGTAAGCAGTAAACCAATAGTAAATATACACTATATGGCCAAAACTATGTGGACACCTAACTATTGCAACTGTATGTTGGTCTTCCCAAACTGTTGCATTAAAGGGAAAGCACGCAATATAGTCTACAATGTCTTTATATGCTGTAGCATTACAATTTCCCTTCACTGGAAGGTTGGAGTGGAAGAACACAGCTTATTATAACAGCAAAAGGGGGATGAATCTGGAATGAGATGTTTGAAAAGTATGTGGTTAGGTGTCCACAAAGTTCTGGCCATATAGTGTATTTTAAACTAATGTGTATCTTAAACTTATAAATAAAATTTATGATTGAAACACATGTAACGTAGGGTAAATGCATGGATGAAGAACTCATCAGTTGACAGATCAAACAGCATGCCTGTCTAGTAGAGCTGCCAGCTAGTGAATTATTTCCTGTTCCAATAACAACAACCAATTAAAAATTAATAAATAGGAACTTGGCCATTTTAACAGGAAAAAAAAGAATGAATAAGATTGAAATGGATCGTGTTTTTTCTTTTATCATTCTCCATCCCTTTTTTCATCTAAACTTAACCAATTTCAGTAAAATATAAATATTTTCTCCTAGTGTTTCACATATTTTTCTACTTTGACTATATAAAAAAAATCAATGTACTATAAGGGCAATGACCTTAGTCTATTTTACTAACCTTCATAGGAGCGTTCATTAAAATATTTGCATATTAATGCCATGCTGCTGTGAATGGCCTTAACACTGCATCATATTGTACTTTTTTGTGTATGAAAAACTACTTCAGTTTTAACATTTTAGGTCTTGCTTTTTTGTTGCTGTCAAGTTCCAATTGTGTAATACATCATTTCTTTTGTGGTGCTTGACAGAGCATCAGGGTGTTTTTAGCCATATGTGGGCAGTGAAAAATAATTGGTGAGCATAGACTAACAGCACACAGCCAATATGACTGTTCACATGTATCATTCCTTTATTTCAGAAAGAATCATTCATCTTTTTGTTTTCTAAACTCTTATGCATTGCATTGCAGCAAGAGAATGAGAGAAGTACAGGGAAAGTTTGAGCCTGTAAGAAAAACAATGGCTGAGATATTTCTGTACCATACATGTGCTTGATGACGATGGTTAGTCAGAGATTAAAGCTACTTTGTAATCTTCTTAATGAATTATACCTGAATATTTAAGATGAATCAACTTTCTGGGATATATTTAAACAGAAATTCACTGGCCACTTTATTGGGAACACCATGCTAATACTGCTCTCAGAACAGACTCAATTCTTCATGTCATGGAGTCCACAAGCTATTGGAAATATTCCTTTGAGATTTTTTTCCATGTTAACATGATTGTATCACATAATTGATGCAGGTTTGTCATGCTGCGACTCTCCAGATTTACTGCATCCTAAAGCTGCTCTATTGGATTTGGATCAGGTGACAGTGGAGGTCATTGAAGTACACTGAACCCGGTGAACCAGTTCAACAAGACTTGTGCTTTGTGATATGGCACATTATCTAGAAATAGCCACTATAAGACAGGTAGTCATAAAGCCATGTATGTGGTCAGCAACAATGATTGATATTAAGAAGCCCAAGAAAACATTCCCCACATTACATTACCACCACCAGCTGTTTCTGAAGTACTAAAACCTGCCCATTCTGCACCAGAAACCATGTGATGGTTAAAATTACATATGAAAACACATTATTTTCCCTATTCTGATGTTTGATGTGAACATAAACTCAAGCTCCTGACCTCTATATGTGTGTTTATACATTGTCTTGCTGCCACATGATTGGATGAATAAGCAGGTATACAGGTGTTCCTATTAAAGTGGCCAGTCAGTTTCTCTCTGCAGTTCATCATTCGGGACTAAACAATGATTTACTTGTTATATTAAAACAGCTTTCTCAAAATTCACAAATGAGCTTTCAATTTGGCATTTCTTAATATTATGGCCAGTACATGTTAACATTATTATAAAGGGTTTAATTCTACACATCATAATCATCCATTTCATGATCAAGACTTTTATTTTGTCGCTTTTGTTACCAGCTAAGCGCAACTCTGGCAAATGTCATGAAAAATGAACTAGCATAATTTATAAAAGAAAGTGAAGGTTTTGAAATCTTGCTTCTTTTATGGAACTAAAAAACTACAATGATTTATTTTTCTTAAACTAAAACTAGTTGCAAAATGTTATGAGTTCTGAAATTCTGTTTTTTTTTTTTAAATTCACTTTTTGATTCTATTTCATGTTTTTGTAGAGTGCAACATAGATCACCCAGAAATAATATGCCGAGTAACGAGAAAATATCTTAAATATAGACAAATATATATAGTATTACCTCTTATAATATTACACTTAACTGAATATAAGATTATTAAACTTTCCTTTTTTTCCCCTAATTTTGCTTTTTCTAGGAATAAATGCTTAAGGTTACCAAAATTATCTGCTTATAGAATTTACAGCTTGAAATGACTAAAAAGTCTAAAAGTAAGTTTAATAATCTTATTAATTATTCATTCGGTTAAGTGTAATTGTATGTGAGGAATGAGGAAATGTTGATAATTTTACCAAAGACTATTTCAAGCTTGTTTTGAAATAGGTTCTAATTTCTAGAAATAGGTTCAAATATTTGGCTTATGCTGGGAAATACGAGATAAATTTGACTATATTCAAGAAATTTAACAATATCATATTTGCAGCAAAATAAACCGAAACGGAGCCATAATCTTTATTTGAAGTGCTGTCCCATTGTTCAAGTCGAACTGCTCATGACTCTTAAACCATCATTTATTCATTAAGAGTGATGTTTCATTTCTGTACCTTCGTACAATATTGCGCAAATTGTTTGTACCAACTTGTATGGATGATGTGTCATATAATCTAAAACTGATAGCAAACCGTCCAATGCAGATTGAGTTCATCGGTGTAGATAACAATGTCACAGCGAATTACTATGTCAAGGAACACCTCTGGCCAATCTGTAAGAAAAAAGTCTGCAAAAAACAAGAGAAAATTACATCTCAGTCTCTGCTCTCAGTGGCATCTTCATCAATGGCTATCAATAGCAAACCAACTATGGGCCTGTCAAGCTATTGGTATGAGGTGTTCCCCAGGACATTGGTGAAATTAAGAAGGACAAGATGTCTAAACTTTCTGAGGCTCTGGGTAAAATTTCCAGTTGTCCGAAAAGCCATTTCAAAAGAATGACCATGGCAGAGCAATGGGTGAAGGACTACATAACTTCCCTGGAGTGTCACGTCCATCATCAATGTTTTGATCAACTAAACGACACAAAGAACTGGAGCAGATAAGACGACATACAAATTCTCAACTTACCACAGGGGCTCCAAGGGGCACATCAATCATGATGATGACACTAGAGCAAAGAACTGTTTGTCCCTGGTGGTAATTATCAAACTAGTGACCTCAATTTATTTGACACTTGGAGGATATTGAACCTGAAAGAGAAAGATTTCACCATACGTCTCATTACGAATTCCTTTTAATCCAAGATTTGGCCAAAACATGCGATCACTTTTCTGTTACAGCCCCTCATCAACAGGACTTTTTACAATGGGGTGTCTGGGTTAGACCATAGTAAGCTTCCCATCAGACATAAAGGAATAAAAAGTGTTGTTAACTACACTACCAACAACAACATCAATAATAATAATAATAATAATAATAATAATAATAATGCCTTACTGGGGTGGTCTTAGCTACACCCATGCTCATCACTTGTGGTTTAACCTTTGGCTTACTTAGTAATCCCTTGTTTCTGGCAGTGTCAGAGGAGTAATGGATTTTTATTCCCGTTAATGATCCCCCTAATGTATCAGCATCAGGTTTGTGGAGTGTGCAGACGCTCAAGGATAGCGTCTTCCCTCAGGCCAAAATAATCCTCTCAACAGCAGACGCTACCTGATGCTGGCTTTATCAATCTCAATACACTGAACGTCGCCATGCAACTGCAAATACAATGTATATATAGCATCCTTCTCATTTATATCTTTGTACATTTTTACATATCTTTGCTCAGTTTTACTTATGGGTCTTTTTACACTCTTTGGTTTTCTGCACTATTAACTTTACGTGCAGCCTCGAACTTGTGCAGTACCTTTTCCCCTTCATATGCAACTTTTCTACTTACATTTTTGTCTCGTAATGTATGTTGTCTCTGTACATTCGTTGTATACGCTTTACGTCAGCTGTAGGAGCCTGCTCACAGTCTCCTGACACAGAGCAGAAACCTCTAACTATTATACAAAAGACAGATTTTTTTTAAGGATCAGGAGGATTTCTAACTCACTTGGGTAAAGTAGGACTGAATCTAAATCTAAAGCTAGCACAGGATATTGTTAAGAATCTGTAGTCGCTCCATGATGCCAAAATATTCTGAGGATGGGGTGAAGATATAAAAAATAAAACACATTTTCTGACTTATCTTCCCTCCATAAAATCCACCTCTTGTGGTTTTTCATTTTACAACATTACATCCTTGTGACTTACTTATCTATACTTATTTTACCTTTGTTTCTTATAAGACATTAATGTAATAGAGCTTGTCCTCCTTGACTGGTTGTCTCAGTACTGGGTTGATAAAGGAGTTATTGAAATGAACACATTTTCATCATGCATCCTGTTTACAATTTTCAGTTTCCAAATGCATCTTATTGAGCATGATTTACACATTTCTATTATGTTATCAGTGCAGAAAGAACTTTTTTTCATGATTTATGAAACGCTGCAATATACAAGCCCAAGGATGAGTGGGTTATTGCCTTGGAGTCCATAGGTAATAGTCTAATAGTCATAGTACGTCATAAGATGAATAGTAGCCTACGTCTGAGCTCCTCAGCAGTATTGATCCCCCCCCAAAAAATGGATGGGTTCATTTTTCATTGGTTTTTCATGCATTCAGCCATGTCCTGTATTAAATAATTACTGCCATTTTGATTAGAACTTAAAAATGGGAGCCATGATTAGTTTTGCTGAATATCCCAAGTCTAGATTCCTCTCTAGAGGCAAAATTCTGAGCAACTTACTTATTAGTGAGCACGAGTATGGATCAACGCTAAGCCTCCTACTATCATCCAGTGGCAGATGGAAATATTTAAAGCATTTAAGCTTAACTCTTAAGACACTATTTATAAGGTGCAGCAGCCTTATCCCTAGTGATGCTGTAGGCCTTTTATATAACAACCATCATACATTTTTGGTGCCATTCAAGTATTTTTACAGATTTCAGTATTTTTAAATATTTGTACAGATTATTTGCACAACTGTGGTTGAGTTTCTGGTTGTGGTTTGTTGGAAATGAATAATGTGTCCAAGTCCTTACCCTGAACTAAAACCTTCTATGTGCTGAAATATCAGTCATGCTCTCATTGGTCCTTATTATGTTGAATAATTCAGTGAAATAATAAAAAATGAAGAGCAAGTGTTCTTCATTTTCTTTATATTCCATGCTATCTACAAGCACCGAAGCTGGAGAAACAACATTTCTGTTACAGGTAATCTTTTATTGAAGCAGTTGGTCTTAACAAAAATGCGAAAAACACTGCCAGTTGATACTTAAAGACATGCATGCTGTAGGCTACACCACACTGTCACAATGAATTTATTTCCTGCATAACCTAAAGGAAAAAGAAGCCATGTCATCACCTCCTTCTGAGATCATTTTCTCTTAAAAACATGAAAGAGAAAGAATACAGCTAGGGAGGATAAAGAGGGTGTGCGTAATCGTCTGTATATTTGAATGGAAAGGTCAGATGTGTCTGTATCGCTGGAGCTACCCATATTTGTGTGTGTTTATTCCTTTTTTTCAGGGTATTAAGTAAGAGATGGTTTGCTAAAGATTTTTGGTATTAGGTCAGTAAGTCTTCTGCATGGCAAAATGCAAAATGCAGGTTGTGTGGGTTGGAGGCAGAGGGTTGTGAAGACAGAGGTGGATGATAGACACGTTCAGGCAGGAGGTCTGATCCCTGGGTGTGTGTGTGTGTGTGTGTCTTAGAGAAAGAAAGTGCAAGTGAGAGATCAACTAATCCCCCAGGGTGTGTGTGTGCTCAAAGGATGCTAATCACTGATTCACCCAGGGTGTTTGTGTGAGTGTGTGGTTGCAGATTATATAAAAATGTGGATTAAACACTAGCCTGTTGTCAATGTGGCAAACATAAGCCACTTACCTGTAATCCAGTGTACCAGACAAATAAACCTTGATTGCGTTCTGGCATCAGTAACAGTAGAAAATGCATACTTTGTTACTGTACTTAAGTACTATTTTGGATGATTTATGCAAGAATTATTGAAATCAAATACAAAAAATATATACTTTTTATTTCCTACTTTTTTTCATTTTGGCCTTCATAGCACTTTCCTTTTTTCAAATATATATATATTTAAAATATCTGCCTTTAAAATTTACCATTAAATCTAAAGACAAAGTTAATATTAAATGTGGTAAATTAGCTATTCAAGGCTGTAATTTATCTGGCTTCCTAGTTATGTTTTGTCAATTAGATCACTAAATTAACAAGTGCTGGATTTGGTTTTGTAAATTAGCTTGGTTTGTTATACCTTAGATTAAAATTGACAGCATATGTATGAATTTGTGTATGTATTATCTTGCTTTGCAATTGTGCAAAAATGGAAGCTACATTTTGGACATAAAGAAAGGTGACAAATTAAAAGAAAAATTGGTGTTTTGGTTTGCTGTTGGAGAATTTTATTGGCATTGACTTGTTCTCTTAGACATAAGTGTCGCTGCAAATCAATATAAAGTTGTTAATGTGGGTTATCTTTATTATATGATGGAAACATTTCGATCCTGATGGGAGTACTCTCCTCCAAGATGCCCCAATGTTCAGGGTATGAGGGCTCTCAGAAAGGTTTGATAATATATATATATATATATAAATGATGTAAATTATACACTTTGACCTTCACAGTCACCAAATCTCCACCTGTAAACCTGTAGGAGATTTAGGAACAGTGTGCTAGATAACGCTCTTCACCAGTATCATCATTAAAACACGAAATATAGTTTATAGTTCATTCTTTTGGTCATTTGTGCTCGGGTCTCTAACCTACCTCAATACCCCTTCATCTTTATCATTCTTCAGTTTTACTCATCAAAAAACATTATGTAGAGTATGTTTCTTAAATAAAGACTGAACTGGAATTGCTCCTTCTCTGTTTTGAAGTGCTTCTCCTTTGAAAACTCAAGACATGCTTTGGACTGCATACTTAGCAGCCAATCCCTAGTGCTGTTGACATACAACCAAAATGTTGTTTTGATGAAGTATCTCTAAAGTCCAGTCACAAAGCCTCACCACTTCTTATTTATAGCATTGTCTGTTCTCTACTTATAAGATGGCATTATAATTGGCATTTTCATTGGTTTATCGATTCGTGACGTTCGTTCGTATTGAACTATTTCATTATTTCAGTTATATTTTGAACTCATGCACAGTATAGCATAGCTGTTTTCTTTGATATATACATTGAAGTGTTTATCCAGATGGATGGATGGATGGATGGATGGATGGATGGATGGATGGATGGATGGATGGATGGATGGATGGATGGATGGATG
>JAQQZR010000012.1:23568989-23590775 GCA_030068235.1 Notoglanidium macrostoma | reverse complement strand
ACACACACACACACACACACACACACACACACACACACACACACACACACACACACACACACACACACACATGTACATGCTCAACACATAGTGTCTATTGATATCTGTTTCTGTTTGCAGGAGGCTCAGCCAGAGACCAACAGCAGAGGAGCTAGAGCAAAGAAATATCCTAAAACGTAGGTAAAATGGACAACATACAATCATGCATTCATCTAGCAACTGAATGCACGGGCTCAACTACTGAACAAAAGCACTAAAAACACTATTTATTTTATCTAGTTAGTCAAACCCTTCTGTGGGAAGTTAAAGGTATATCAGAACAAGAAACAAAGGCAGTGAGGCTCCTGAGTGGCACAAAGAGTATTCAAGTATAAAAGTAGTGCCCAGAGGTTGAGGTCAAATCTCGATGATGCTACTGTTATCCTTGGCTGGGAGCCTAGAGAATAAAATTGGACATGCTGTCTAGGTGGGAAGAGTGCCATGTCAATCACAAACACACTAGGCAATCATGGACCTGTAAGCTTATGTATGTGGAAGAGGGTGGATAGTTCTTTTCTCAGACTGCTTATAGGGTACATATTATAGAAAACCCACATACTTGTGCACATTTTGGGTATCCGGACTTGCCACCAACGTACAAATTCTGAAATAAGACAACCCAGTCAATTTCTTCTAGGCTGCCTATTTCACAAAACATGTGCTTCAACAAACTGTTCAGATTTGGCTCCCCTTTCTATGTCTCAAGGGGAGCTCATTAGAATTATACCACAACCACCCAGGTAGCACCACTCACAGCTTGAGAAGCTGGGAGAAACTCATGAATATTCATGACCAAAGTGTTACCTGATTGGCCAGCATAAGGGGAGTGGGGGGATGGAGCAAGCAGTGTCTCACTATTACTCATACGAACAGGCACTCAAACTGGCCGTTCTGAGCAGGGCTGTTTAGACAGGGTGAGAAGGTGCTGTGGTGTTTAATCCTTGTGGTATTTTGACCAAAGCTTGTCACAGATATTTCAATGAGGCTTCAAGGAATTGTGCCAACTTGCAGAAAAGGAGTATAATATGTCACCTTTAACGTTGGCCGATGACACCATGTTCGGAAATATGCAGCTGGCTGGCTTCTTGTGTATTAGAGGATGTGTTAGCCTTTACCCTTCCCAGTTAAAAGCTGTCATATGACAGGGGAGAGCTGGCTGGCTGGCTGGTGGGAGGGAATTGGCAGGTGACCAAATTACGGTGAAAAACGAGGAAAACAAAGACAGGCACTCAGGATCTCTAACACAAACGTTAAATATTAACATGAAAATAAGTAGACAAATACACCTCTCCCTCAACTTTTTTTTCTCTGGTAGCACGAAATGAGCAGGAGGAACTTGAAGAGAAGAGAGAGCTTAAGAAAAGGCTGTCACGGAAGGTGAGATAATGATAATCTCATGAGAGCAGATATTCTTATTATTGATTAAACTGGAATTATGAAGCATGCTAATATTCATGTCACGGTAACACATTAACACAGTCTTGCTAATGCTGCTGAGCTTTCTCTACTGGATCAGTTGACATCATTTGGCTCACTCTGATTATACCTTTCTCTCCCGCTGTCTGTGTAGTTGAGTCAAAGGCCAACAGTTGAGGAATTGAGGGAGGCGAAAATTCTTATCCGGTTCAGCGATTATGTGGAAGTGGCTGAAGCTCAGGACTACGACAGACGGGCAGACAAGCCCTGGACCCGCCTTACTGCTGCAGACAAGGTCAATCATGCAAATAAATCATCCAGTTTCCCTGACCGTTTGCTAATACTCATAAGAATCTGTGCTTTTTGGAACAATATTCGATATTCCAAAAAAGTCACTCTCCAATCTCTAGCATTATGCGGTTATTTTTCTTCTTAGGCTGCCATAAGGAAAGAGCTCAATGAGTTCAAAAGCAGCGAAATGGAGGTGCATGAATCAAGTCGACATCTAACCAGGTGATCATGTGAAGAACGCAAGCATGCATGCCAATTGTCAAAAAATCATGCTCACAAGCTTTCTTACTTCTTATTACAGGTTTCACAGACCATAGTGCTGATTGCTGAGCAGAAGCACAGGGCATTACCAATGACAAATTCACCTCTGGGATGTACATGATGAGTCTAATGTGCTGGGATCAAACTGTGCAAGGATCGGGACTAAACGCAGAGACTATGTTGCTATCCTGATCTGATTCTGATCTGGAAAAGTAACAGAAGCCCAAGTTCCCAAGTTGACCTGACTAGCCTAGATCCACCAATTCCTGACCAATTTGAACTGTCATGACTTGTGTGTGTGTGTGTGTGTGTGTGTGTTGTGGATGAGATTTGAAATAATATTTTGTGCTCTGGTAGTACACTTATACATAATATTCTGTATCATTGTGTTCGATTAAACAAATGAGGTGGGTGTAAATTTGTGCACGCGGCCCTGTACCTGGTCATAAACCCATTTTTGTACTCATGTAGATGTCAAGCAAAAAAAAAAACACAAACAAAAAAAAGAAACATAAGAGAATCTTAATATTCTAAGAACACAAAAATCATCCATTTTAAAAATGTATTTACTTAAATAACTTAATATACATTTTGTTTCCATTTTCCGTCTATCTGGAGTCATAATTTATAAAGCCCGTTTCCAAAATAAAACCAAAAGAATCCAGATGTTTCATCTTCACTCTGGCCGTAATGAGAGATTTCCTGTTGTGAAAGTTGCGCCAAATAAGTGTCCGAACCAAGCAATAATTTGTCCGTGTCCTGAATGTCTGGTTTTGACAGGTTTTGATTGTGGCTGTAATACTGAGTATTGCATATGAGCAACTTCCAGCTCCTTTTTACTGCTTTCATCTGAAAAAAGGCTCCCAGGAGTGCACACTGTTATCCTGATTTATAGGGTACTCTGATGAAGTGCACCTCAGTTGGGTGAAGTTAGCGTTTCAGACGCACTCCACTTATAAGACGGAGGCCAAAAATAACGGTTCTGTAGTGATTGATGGTGACAAAAGTAATTGATCATTTAATTTACCTTTTTTTTGTATTGTTTGTTCTTCCTGTAAGAATTAAGGTGTATAATGTGTCACGATGTGTTTTTAAATCCTGACGACACTGACTTCCATGTGGATCTGGAGTGGTGTGTTTTGTTTACAGTCTTGCCCTAAATGCTCCTCTCCTGCTGCTATTAGCTGAGAGATTTAACGAAAGGAGGAGGCGCATGTCTTGTTCTACCTTTCTGGGGTGTTTTTTTTTTTTTCTCGACAATGTATGCAGTTTCTGATGTAAACAATACTTATTAAAAAAAGATCGATTTGAAGTAAGAGGGAGTTTTGAGCTCAAATCTTTCTGTGCCATTAAAACAGTGAACATATTTATTTATTAACTTACTTATTTTCCAAAAGCAGGATTTCTGTGATTTTCACCGGATTTCTGTGATTTTCTCTTTTTAAAAAAGAGAAATTTTATGTATATCCTAAACCAGACACTCTGTAGACAATTTCATTTCTGTGCACATTACATGAAGTCCGGTCACTGTGTATCGATTTTCTTGTGTTGTTAAGGCGTTTTCATTAGACAAGCAAGAACAAAATGAAACGCATGTTACCTATTAGTTTATCAAATATATAACACCAATGTTACCAATATTATAAACCATTTTTATCAACCTTTTTTATCAGTTTGTATCGCCTTTATTACTGTTTTTGTACTGCAGAATGCAAGTGCTGATTCCAAACATTAAGTGATCAGACACATGGCTATTACACTTCAATTTAACGGATTATAACAAGGATTACCCAATTTGTTCAAGATTGACCTCAATTTCTCATCAAGGTGTTTACGAGAACATTTTCTATCCTGACAGAGCTATTAGTTGTGTTATTAGGCTGCATGTGAACATAGTCATGGAGCTGGGGCGTCTGAAAGTCATAAGGCGCTCACAGGCAACACGCACTCCTCAGAATGTGAATTCATGCTCATGTCTTTTAAGTCCAAGTCCACAGACATCAAACAGAGTGCATTGGAGTCCCACAGTACTTGTGCCACAGTTCAATTGCTTTGGTCACTATGGCGTCCGTGTTCTCCTGCGGCATCTATACAAGGAGAAAAAGATTATACAAGGTATAATAAGTGTGAGAGTAGAAATGACAATTTACAGGACTTAAAATTGTATTTATTTTCCAGCGACGGCATCTGTAGCATGTCATGTGACATGTTTTATTACACTGAGAGAAATGTCGCCTGTGCTCACAATGGTCACCTGGCTTTTTAACAGCTTGAATGAGTTCATTCTACCAAAACAATATGGTTTGTATAAACATGTATCGACAGCTTCAGCAACTGCCCTCAGGCTTGCATGACAGGAGTTTTGAATAAACAGGTTTTTTCTGTTCTCGGTACTAGAAACCATTTGCGAATCAGTCAGGGTATATGCAACAGATGTGGATGGTAGACATAAGGTTTAAAAAAGTTGCAGTGGTCCTACCTTTCCAAATAAATGGCGTTATTCAAGTTACAGTAATAATACACAGCAAATGACAGGTTTAACAAAGCAAATTTATATACTGAGTATTAATGCGAGAAAATGAAAAACGGTAAGTAGTGTGTGTGCGTGCGCGCGTGTTCTCTCACATTGCTCAGGAAGTTGACCACTGCGTCGGCTCGACTCATTCCCATTAGCTTGATCTTGTAGCTCAGCAATATCTCCATAGCCACGAAAACCAAGATTTTACAGGAGCCGCTGATCACCTTGTCCCAAACTCTGTTGACACATTACCAACTCAACACATGAATCAAAATAACCATACTAGAAACACACAAGCAGTCCCTCAAACCTCCTTTGAATATAATATACCACGAATTACTAGTGATATGAGCATGCCAGATCCTTCAGAAGTACTTTATTAAACCTACAGTGCACAGGACTGTGATCTGTGAGGGGAGAGGTCAGAATTGGTCAGAAATCCGTATGCATAAGTCATACCATGGATGGTTGGGTTTGTGGGAATGTTTTTTAGGCAAAAGGTGGCTTTGCTGAGGCATTGACAGGGGGGTGGATAAGAAAATGTAAGCACATTTCTTGTGAATATCAAATGACATGAAAACTTAAAGCTTAATAATGTTGCACATCTTAAAATCCAGAAGATGGCAGTATAGTTCAATAGTGACAAAACATAGCCAACGTAGAAATACGACAACTCCATTGGAAATACATCCAAACACATCGTTAGAAGAGATTCGACTATTGTCCTTGGCGGAGGTCTGCGTTCTCCAGTGCTTGCTGGCTTATGTTTTTGTGGGATATTATCCTACATATATGTAGAGTCTTGGCTTTCCAGTGTATCCATATGTACATAATATAAGTGTTTTAAAAATAGCTTCTGCTTCTGTTTTTTCCTGCTGCCAGAGTGGTTTCCTTCAGAATAAGTGGAGTTTTCCTGTTTGTTTTCCTGCTGATTACTTAAAGTAAAGCGGTCACCTGGTGGCCAGTGAGCAAACTATAAAGGCCACCTTGCGCTCATAATCTTTCCCATTCTCATCTTGTCAAAAAGTTAAAGAAGTTTCAAGTCAATGAGTTAAGCACACCAATCCTTTGATTTTTGCTAATCTTCTTATTGTTTCTGTCAAAGTCTCCAGTCAAAGAGTGCGTCTAGGCACACTATAGGTGAAGGTATTTCTAATATTTGATCTACTACTATTGTAGTACATGTGGCCTTTTGTTTAAGGTTGCATGGATTGTTCGGCTGCGGAGTTATCTTAAAGTCTTAATCCGTGAGGTTTAACTTATTTTTATTGTTGAAACTTGGTAACTTGCCAAACCTTTTCCGTACTTTAGGGCAGGATAGCAAAGTTAAATAAATAAAAAAGTATTTAAGTCAGTCAAACATGATTATGTCACCCCAAATGTATGCCCCCAAAGTGCAATGTTATGCAGCAAATTAAATGGGTGTTGATTTGGCACTGGCCGTTGGGAGATTAAAATGCGAGGTACAGCAGCCAAACCACATGACAAACTGTTGAAATTATAAAATCTTACAACCAACTGTTCTAATACATTTATATATTTTTAATCTAGTGTGCTCATGCGTGAACTACATTTCTGCAGAGTACAAAATGAGTAAAATAATACTGCTAACCTCTGTAGGCTGGACTCTGGCAGGCAGTCTGCGAAACAGCGTCTGAACCAAAGGGAATAGGGCAGCACAGCCAGACTGCCTGAGGTTTTCAGATGGGCCAAAAGACGACTGTCCTCCTGTGAGAGGAAATGTTCCAGACTCTTGGGCTGAGAGAGGCAGAAAAAAAGGATTTTGCGGAGACTTTCAACAAACCTATGACGTGACCGTATGACAGTTTGAAGGAAATACCAATGTCATATGATCATCATTCCTTGGAATGGTTCTGGTTCAGAATCAAATCCTGGTGGTTATCCGGTGCTCACTGAACCTCAGTTACATATACGCATGTATTTGCCGTGATTTATCCCGCTATCCTTAAGAGGAACCCGACTCAAAAGGGTGACAACCTTCCTCAGCTGGATGACACTGGATTTCAGGATGTAATAAATTGTTACTCTTCTGTAACTCAATACTATAAAGTCAAGCAGTGTTAAGTGTGTTAAAAGGAACTTGAGCATACGCATCATCAGATTTTCAACTTTAAGTCTCTCGTATCAAACGATGTTATCGACTGTTCAACGATTGTGACTTGAGTGTAAACTGTTACAGGACGTCTATGTGGTACTATCCATACTAATCCCATAGTGATCTTCAGGCGGTCCAGTTCTGCTCCCAGTGATGGTTGGATCTGGTGCCTTTGGGATTCAAATTCACAATCTCCAAACAATAGGGCAAACAGTTATATTGCTAACGTTGTAATATTTTGGGGATATTTATATTTGGAGTACTATATTAATGTAAAATTTATGCTAAGAGGAAAACAAATCTGGCATACAAACCAGGTGAGGTATGGAATCGCCAAACTTGTGATTGAACTGGTTGACAAAGCACCTAATCAGCCAATAGCAGTCCACCGGATCATCCACAATCTCCTCCATCACTCTGGCAATTGCCAAGAAATCTTTATCCTCTTCGCCCTCAGAACAAAAAACAGCTCGATTAAGCATGTACACAAAGCCACTGTACACAAATATTGTCATGTTGAAAGGGACCGGTTACTTCTGCCAAGCAGGTTAAGTTTTTGGTGCAGTTTGTTTGACCGTAAGCAGGATTGAATCGATTTCCATGACACCTGGTGGCAGGGTGTAACAAGGGCCGAGGAAGAACCCATTTAATTTTGGAGAGGATCCACATAATTTCAATTTCACTAAGGTTGAGAGATATAGCACTTTACCTTGTTGGAAGCCTGCGCCCAACAATGCCATACATCTTAAAATCCAATAGATAGCAGTGTAGTATAGGAATGCTTTTTTTTTTTTTTTTTTTTATCCATTGCTTCACACTTTATCTTACTTTTATATGCCCACTTCTTTCTGTTCTAGTTCAAGTTACTTTCAGGTCTTTAGGCCTTTGTTTCAGACAGGCTGAAAACTAGAATCTACATAATCCTCTCTGGACAACTGTTGTTGTGATCTTTACATGCTTTGTAGCATACCACAATTTTGCCATAACATCACTCATTTAGAAAATCTCATACTTGTGGTACTTTTTAAAAAAAATAAACACATAGACACAGATACATAAACAGGTCCTTACAGGTTGTGTGAGCTCTGACCGGCAAGGCAACTGCTGGTTTTCCAGCTGGTGCATGCGAAGGTATAGCTCAGTGTGTGGCGTGCCCGAGTGCACAAAGCGCATAGCTTGAAGAGCTTCTTTTATATCCATATACTGCTCTTGTCTGTAACGTGCTACCAGAGAGTGAGAATCGCTGTGTGGAGGCAGGATACCTGAAGAACATAAACAAAACAATAACCCCTGTCAAAATAATTCCCCTTGGAACTCACTGGCACTTGATAGAGTAAAACAAAATGGTGTGTTTGTTTGTAATTGCCATTGTAGGAAAGTGATTGTTCTCACCAAGCAGGACTTTCCATACATGGATCCTGTACATAGAGGGTAAAGGAAACCTCTGACTGAATGTACTTAACTTTTCCACATCTGAAAGCCAACAAGGAAGGTTTTGCGTAATTAGGTTCAGACATAGAAGAGAAAGAAGGATTTCTGGGTGATACAGTGATAGCATTAGTAGTAGTTTATTAATCTCACACATGGAAATAGTTAATCATCTAAATACCACTGAAAAGCCAAATCAGTACACAAACACTATTATTTAATAGATGTTAACATGCAAAACACATCTGAGGCTCATATTCTACCACTCTCCACTCGTTCAATAATAACATTTTATTTGCTCCTGGAATAACTGACCTCATAGATGAATGTAGTCTGTTTCACTAACATATCCATTAAGAAGTTTGAATGGATTTCTGGCTGACTGACTCTTCAATGTTCTAGCAGGAAAATCAGGAAACAAACTGTGGACAAGCATAAGGCAAACAGCTTCTCTTACCAAGCGGATTATCCTTCAGGAGAATTTCAAGTGACTTTTTCTCCTCCACGCCCCTGAAGCCCACCTTTTCATAATACGCTGACCTGAAGTTCCTCTGAGGATCCTCTGCCATATTTGCAACTGAAGATGAAGAATGTAAAGTTGAAAATTAACTCGTCTGTAAATATCATATGTACTGTATTTCAAGGAAAGTATTAGTTTGTTGATTTTTTTTTTCTATTCTTGGTGGTTTAATAGTGTAGAACTTCTGTTATTATTATTATTACTATTAACAAATAACCAATAATTGTTCGATCAATAGTAAAGAAGTAGAAGCTGCATCACACTACCCAAGCACTACCAGACTAGACAAGACTATCACCCCAAACTCAACATAGGGAAACCATAGTGAAGCCAACAATCACTCTGAAGGAGATACAGAGAGTGGGGTGACCGCCATTTCAAAAGCGTTGCATAACTGAGGACTCTAGTGAGGATGGCTAGAAAGAAACCATTGCTCAAGAACAGCCATATGAGCAACCCAGGAATGATGTGGTTTTTTGGTGTAATGAGACCAAGATCGAGATATTTGTTCAAGCCAGGTTCAAAGTGCTATTTGTGGTGCAAACCTAATGCAGGCCATACCCAAATGAACACCATCCCTACAGTGAAATATGGCGGTGGCGGCATCATGCTCTGGGGAGGTTTTTCATCCTCAGGACCTCGGCTTCCTTTCAAAATTGAAGGGAAAATGGATGACGCAAAATACAGGGGACAGCACTCCTGAAGCGTGCTCAAAGCTAGTAGAAACTTCTTCCCACAGGTTTAAAGCTATTAATGCTGTTGTTCTACCAGTCTGAAAGTGCTGAATATTTATGCAAGCAACTTTTTTTTCAATGGTTAATTGTTTTTGTAATGTTTTTTGTTTTTTTTTAATACATGCTGACATTCCTTAAAAACACACTCAAAATAAGACTGAACATAGAATTACCATATGCTACGATATGGTTTATCTGATTAATTATAATAATGATAATAATAATCGCTATACATCAAATTGCAAAAATGAATGGCATATTTACTTCCGGAAAGTCATGCGTGCACACGAATCTGCTGTGGAGTCAATATCCGGTACAACACCAGAAAAGGACTGCTACTGTTGTTGTCATTATTATTATTGATTTGTTTACTTTAATTTGCGTCCATTTCACTGGCGACAGAAGGCTGTGAATCTCGTCTGCCTAAAGCTAAAAGCTAAAGCTAAAATAAAGCTAACTGGCGATTTATCTGCATGTTTAAAAAAAAAAAAAAAAAACTAGACCCCGTTCCTCTACCGTTATTATAAACATAAAAGATTAAAATGTATCAGCTGAGCAAACTATCTTGAGACCCACCACGTTAACCTCTACAGGTACAGGCCGCAGTTAGATCCACGGGTTTTCCCAGCTTTCAAACCCCAGCATTCGTGCCTCCTAACCGAGCAATCCGCTCTTCCTCCATGTTACCTTCATCCGCACTGAAGCGCTGTGCGTTGGACGAGTAGTGCCAAGTTTATGCTATGGCAATCCAAAAGGGTCATAAAAGCCCCAAAATATGCCTTGTGGCTTAATACACGTGAAAGAACGCTACAAGAGTATGTGTTCATTTCAGTGAAGGGCGATAGAGACCTGATGCATTCACATGGTGTCAACTTAATAGATAACACATGCTCAAAATATGTGTAAAAGTTGGTGGATGATCTCAATTTCTAATTTGCTTATTCATTACATTGGTAAGCTTGTTTGCATATCATAACATGTTACATGAAGAAGGAAAATTTTCTGAAGGCATAATAGAATAGAGTTTTATCAGAATAGAAAATTGTTACAGGCTTTTCTGAAGATCTTCTGTATTTTACTATTCCCCTCCAAAAGTATTGGAACAGCAAGGCCAATTTGTTGCTGTTTTTGCTGTACACAAAAGACTTTTGGGATTGAGATCAAAAGATGAATACGAGACAAAAAAGATCAGAATTCCAGCTTGACTGCAAACCCAAATAAAGTAGAGATATCAAAATATGCTTCTCAGTCCCAGCAGTTCGTTTTTGTCCTCTCTAGAGGACATTTATAAACTTCTTTATCTCCCACACCATGCAAGCTACTGAACTAACTTCCACTGGTCTTTAGAGAGGACACATTTTAATCGATACCACAAGCCACAAAGTTAAGTAAAAAATTATTTGGAGATATTATTTCCTGGAACTCAGAAGGATATTACTGGCAGAAAAACTCATTTTTGGCTTCAGCTCTAGCAACTTTGAATGTTTTTTTTCTAGAATGCTTCACAAGTACTATCATTGTGGAAGGGATAATAAGTAGTTGGGAAATAGACATGAAGGAAATGGATACAGATGGAATAACTCACTTTTATTATGTTTACATACTGTACAGTATAGCCAAGAAGAGAGTTTGTGTGTGTATGTGGGACATACAATGCTGCCTCTTTGGGGAATACTGGAACTTGGTTAGTGTTATTAGATGTTTCCCAAAGTAACGAGGTCTCATAATGAGGGAGAAAACACATTAATACAAACTTGAAAACCAACACAGATGATATTGAAAAGCAAACATATGTAAGACAAAATAAAAACAATACAAAAGAATCTTAAATAAAGCAAAAAAATTAAAAATAAAATAATAATAATAATAATAATAAAAATGATAATGTCTACAGATGTGTGGTATGGAAGTAGGCAATTTGCCCATTTATATACTGTATAGTAAATTATTGTTTTTGTACAGTGATCTTGATGATGGTCTTCTGCTTTCTGAAATTAAATGAATTTCTGATGTCTCCAAGCAGATAGAGAGATGGAGTGGTTAAGGAGAAAGGATACTTAAAAAGTGGTCTTACCCCACTATGGGCAAGAGAATTGTCTTGCCAATTGAATGTGAGCATACATTTGTTATATTATGATCTGCCTGATCTGTCTTAAAAACCAAATTATTTAGTCCACCATTTTGTTAAAATAGCTTTTCTCTAAGCTAAATGTGTAAACAGAGGTTGGGTTCAATGGCATGGGATGCTTTGATGCTTCCAAGACTCTTGTCACTCTGTTAACCAGCCATATTCATCGGAATACTACTTCTGCTTAGAGCATCGCTTTTTGTGATTCACCTGCTGTTTTTGCTGTGGATGGTCCCAATGGATACACAACTTCGGTGGATAATCTCACCTGGACATTGTAAAGTTGTATATAAGAACCATTGCTGTATTGATAAGCACTGTAAAGTTCATACTGACCCTACTTTCAGCACACTTAGTACTTTTGGAGTTTATAATATGTAATTGTGGAAGAGTAATGATTCATAATTCCAGTATGAAAAGAGGATGTTTCCTTTTATGATTAGTTGCCTCACAAGGTTCCTTCCTCATGTCATCTTAGGGGGTTTTCCATGCCTCTTTCATCTCTGGCTTGCTCATTAGGGATCTAAATATAAACCTACATCTGGATTGCTGTGAAACTAGTCTGAGACTATGGTCCATTGTTAAAATCATTATAATAATTTACAGTATAATTCCATTATCTGGTGTTACCCAGAAGAGGAGAAGTTCCCTTTTGAGTCTAGTTCCTTCTCAACATTTCTTCCTCATGTCATCTTAGGGAGCTTTTCCTTCCCACTGTTGCCTCTGGCTTGCTCATTAGGGATCTAAATATAAATTCCCATCTGGATTACTGCAAAACTGCTTTATGACTACATCTATTGTTAAAAGCACTATATAAATAAAACTGAATTGAACTAGTGACTTGTTGACAAAAATCTTTCATGGATGACCAGCACCCTATGGCCTTGTATGTAGTTGTCTGCAGAATTGTGCTTGAACTGTTCACAATCCATAAATCCCATTTCAAATTTATTTCACTTTTTTGCCCTCCAATGTGCAAGACTGTGGTTATTTTACATTGTATAGGATGTGTTATTGTGGTCAAAAGTGTTTTTTTAAGATGTGTACACAAGTCAGCACTAGGAGTGACAGGTAACGGATAGGTCTCAGAACAGCCTCAGTTCTTTATAGCATGACTTTTATAAGGTGGTGGAAAACTTCCTTTGAGATTCTGGCCCATGTTGACATTTGTCAGCTAACTTGTCAGGCGCATTATCATGCTGGAAGTAGTCATGGGTAGATGGGTAAATTATGGCCATAAATGGATGCTCGTAGTCAGCAACAGTACTCATATAGACTGTGGCATTCACATAATGCTCAATTGATATTAAAAGGCCCAGTGTGTGCCAAGAAAACATTCCCCACACCACTACACCACCATCACCAGTCTGAAATGTTGACACAAGGCAATTTTAGTCCATGGATTCATGCTGTTGCTGCCAAAGTCTAAGCCAACCATCTGCATGGCACAGCAGAAATCAAGATTTATCAGACAAGACCTTTTTCCAATCTTCACCTCTTCAGTTTCAATGAGCCTGTGCCCACTGTAGCCTCTGCTTACTATTCTTGGCTGACAGTAGTGAAAACTAATATAATCTTCTGCTGTTGTAGCCCATGTGACTCAAGGTTCAATGTGTTGTGCATTCTGAGATGCTTTTCTGCTCTCCACAGTTGTAATGAGTGGTCGTTTGAACCAATCCAGCTACCTACCAACCAGGCATATCCTAACATCTGAAATATAAAAATAAATAACTTCTGAAATATTCAGATGAGCACATCTGGCACCAGTAACAATGCTATGGTTACTGAGATTACCATTCTGATTTTTTATGTGAACATTAATTAAAGCTCTTGACCAGTATCTGAATGGTTTTATGCATTGCAGAGCTGACAAGTGGCCAGTGAGTGCATTTTAATATCGAAATATGTGAAGTCATCAGTGCTTATCAGAATTTGTAGTGTAATTTGAAACTTTGGAGTATCCTTTATTATTTGACTACCACTGATGTCTACATTTTGGTGTAATGGAACAACTAATGGTTCAATAAAAATAGAAATTAGGAATGAGGAGAGCATGTATCCCTGGTGCCTCTGTGCAGTCGAAAACTTTATGAGATTAGTCTGTTAGTATTAACTGTGGCCTTACATAAAGTGTAAAGAATCTTAATTCGCTTAATTTTTTAATGTCAAAATAATAATAAAAAAAATAACGATTTTTGAGTATGAATCACTGAAAAAGTGATAATGATCTTTTATTAAGTCATCAAATCAGTTAGCAACTTTGTTAAAAAGATAGCAGATACTGGATAAATGCAAACAAATGTTAGGTTAATTTGGTGAGAAAACTAAAAGTGTTTAAAATTAATAGTGTAAATGTAACCATTGTCAGTATTACGCATTCTCAATTCCCTGTCTGAGCTGACATTACAGCAACTTTATCACATTACTTTATCACACACACCATTCCAACAAAAACATTTTCTTTTGATAATCACTCATACCTCAACCCACTCTTTCACATTTCTATAGTAATATAATCCTACATGATATTTAACTACTTTCAGCAACTACATTAATTAATAGTTTATCGAACAAACAGTTTAACTTACGATACTGATATTTTCATGTAAGAGAAGGCACTCGTAAAAATGTCAACATTCAAAACACTTTTGTAAATTTTGGTGTCTTCAACATTATTTGATGTTTAGATTTTAACATTTAGCTATCAGGTCACAGGTCATCATCTAACCTTTAAAATATTTATACTTTTCTAAGTTAATACCTGTTAGGCTATATTTTCATCAAACCTACACTCCAAATAAACAGTGTCTATGATAGAGACCTGCTGCTGAAAGAGGTGCTACTGTAGCTGAAGCTGCTGTATCTGGAGGTGGATGAGTTGGAATGAGTTTGATCCATGCTGCCTCTGCGGGATCCAGTCCGAGAGCCTGGAGCAGAACTTGGGTTGGAATTGTAAGGGCTGCTGATTCCATGTGATGATGTAGAGGCTGCAGGAAGCATGCGTACCCCTGTTTTATCTTCTGAAATGCAGGCATCCATAGCCTCTTTGTACGTGATCCTCAACTTTGTCTTGGGGCAGGTCAGCATCTTTGGGTGGTGACGAGTGTCCAGAAGCTTCTGTGATGCTCTTGCATCCAACCACCCCAATTGTACAGCCTCGTCAAGCGACCGTTTGTGGCCATGCTCTGGATCGAAGAGGCCTCCTGTTAAAAACTGAAACTCAAGGAAACGCTGTCCAGCCTCAAATGGTAACCATTTTTCTTTCACTGCCTCAGCTGCTGACAACTTCTTCTTGGTCTTTATATCCTCAAAGCCAATGTAGGCCTTCTGTGCAGGTTTCAGCCGATTAGCCATGTCGTCGTCAATTATGCCATTGCGAGCAGCTTCTTGAATGGAGATGCGGCGGCCATTATCAGGATTTACAATCCCACCAGTGCAGGCTTGCGCCTCTAGCAGTCGTTGCCCTGTAATAGAGTCTACAAGGCCATGCTTCCATGCTTTAAATATACTGATCTTTTCAGACTTCTCTATGTTAAAAATGGCCCCAACTGGACTCTGCTCATCTTTAAACTCTCCAGCTGATGCCAGTGTAATTGACATGCTGGCAATGCGCTTCACAGTGTTTGGTGAGGGGGGAGTTTGCTGCAAGGGAGCACTTCCTACAGAGGTGATCACGTCTTTTTTGACTGTCTGGGATGACACTGTGGATGAGGATGAGCAAGAGCTGAAAGGCTTGTTTATGGCTGTGGATTTAGCGGTGATGATGTCAACAAGCTGTGTAAGAGTAATATTCCCAGAGCGATACTCCTTCAAGTTGTCCTCGTTGATTACACACTTATCAAGCAACTCATTCAAGTCATACTGAAGGCCTGTCTTCCTATCACTAATGACCAGTTTACTGGTACCATCTGAGGCAGTGACAGTTATCTCCTCCCACTCACTTTCCTGCTTGGAAAGCTCCATGTACGTTTCAGTGTCAATCAAACCCTTGTGATAGGCTTCATGTACTGTCATTTCCTTTTTGGTGTCTGGATCTACAATTACAACCCTTGTCTTCCTTGTTGTGTTCTTTTGTGTTGATATTTTGCTTTTATCAAAAAGTGGCAGAAGCACAAGGCCAGTTTTATTATCTGTGATGCAACGACTCTTCAACTGTAGATAGGTGAGATTGTCCTGAGTGTTAGGATCAAAAAATCCCTTTGTGTCATCTCCCTCATCTTTTAGAATTTGATTCATCTCTTCACCAAAGTAACCTCTCTTATAGGCAACATCCACATCGATTCTATGACTTTGTTTGGGATCAATGATGCCTCCACTGGCTATCTGAGCCTCCAGTAGGCGAATGCCATGGCCTTTTTCAATCAAACCTCTCTCAATTGCCTGGAAAAGGGAGAGGATCTTGTCACTACCGGGATCTTTATATCCAGTGACGGCTCTCTCAGCCGAAAGGAGCTTATCTTTGAATTCCACACCAACCAGACCTTTCTTACAAGCCTCCTCCACTGTGTAGTACTGGTTGTTGATTGGGTCAATTATGAAACCTGAAGCGGCCTGGGCCTCCAGAAGCTCCAGTGTGGTGCCAGGCCGCAGGAGTCCTTCTTTCATTGCTTGGTAGATAGACAGAATGCGTGTGTCAGCCTCATCATAAACTCCAGTGATGCAGCTGGATCCCTGCAGATAGGATCTAAGTCTGTACTCAATGTCTTGGCTAGTCAGTTTGCCTTCTCTTAGCTGATCAATGTCTGAAGGCTGTAACAAGTTGGCCTCTACCAGATGTGCCAGAGAGACCTTTTCCCGTAAACCCTGTACGGTCATTGGTTCCGTGGGGGCTGGTAGCATAAGCAAGCCTGTGTTTGGGTCAGCTTTGCATTGCCTCTTCAAGCTGACATAACTAGCACTCAGATTTGTGCCAGGGTCAATATAGCAGTTTGGTTTCGCATTCAGGGCTTGATAAAGATTGTCATTAATTAGATTACGGTCCCTGGCTATGTCCTTGGGCAGGTATACACTAAAGACAGGATCAAGAATCCCTCCTGCAGCCTCCTGTGCCTGTAGCAGACGGAGAGCGGTATCTAGATCTATCATTCCCTTTTTCATGGCTTGACAGGCTGACAGAGGTTTGGTTGAGTTTGGATCTCTAAACCCAACGCAGGCAGCTTCTGCAATCAGCAGTTGCTTTTTATCCCCTTCATCCACAAGTCCGTTAAGACAAGCCTCTTCCACGGTCATCCTTAAATTTGCCCTGGGATCAAGTATATGTCCTGTTGCTGCTTGAGCCTCTAACAGTTTCACTGCGCAATCTGTTGAGATCAGCGTATCTTTCTTGGCCTCTGTGACTGTCAACTTTCCAGTGGGTCCAGCTAATCCTGCAATGGCTCCTGTACCTTTAAGATTCAGCTTGATGTTAACAGCCACATCCTGGACAGTCTGATGGCCCTTTAGCAAGTGGTCCAATGTTTTTTTGTCAATAACACCACAGTCATATAGCTGTTGGGCTGTTACTTTTTTGCGAACGCCATCAAAGACCAAAGTTGAAGGATCAACAGTTGTACCAGGAGAATCTGTTTGGGTGCACCTATTTACTGCATTTGCTTTCTCTCTTAGTCTCAGAACCTCATCTTGCAAAGAATTTCTGAGAGTAACTAGGTCACTGCGCTCCTGCTCCAATCCCTGTAGTTGGAGCTTGTAGCGCTCTTCAACTTCTTTCAGTTGGGACTGCAGCTGCCCCATACGTGTTCTCAACGAGGAACATTCTGCTTCTAACTCCATACGCACTGCGATGTGCTGCTGCACATGCTCATCTTGGCTTTGATGTTGCTTTTTCCAGATGCCAAACTCCTTCCTGAGCCTCTCGTTCTCTTCCTGGATCTGTTTTTTAAGGCGCAATTCGGACTCCAGTGACAGTCTGGTGCGTAGAAAATCTTCCTCAGTTTTCTGCATATTGGTCACATTTTCTTCTAGGGTTTTTATCTTTTTGATGAGAGAATCTCGCTCTTGTTGTAATTCGGTGCACTGAGATTGGGAAGACAGGATCAAGCTTGATGTCTGATTAGAAAGAGACAGAGAGGGAGAAATAAGTTAACAAACAATTCAAAATATGAAAGAACGTAAGGGGTCATGTTTTAAATAGTCTAAAAGCACAAGTGGATGCATTTAAAATAAACATTGACTAATTCAATGACTGAATCATCAGTAGCTTAAAATAATTTGCTATGAGAATCTAATGATTGTTGTTTAATTATTGCTGAGGTAGTCTCTTGATTCAGTGTAGAATACCGTTAAAAGTGTTCAAATGTAATCATACTACCAAAATCAAAAAGTCCCATAGAGCCAAACAAGGTGATGTATAATATGTTTTGGAAAATATCTGACAGAGTTATGATTTAAGAATGACTTGATTAGAGATTTAGTAGCAGTGATCAAAACACTACAAATTAAACACAAGAAGAAGTCAAAACAGCACACAGAGTGAGGATTCCATGAGAATGTGTCTTCCAGAATCAGGTGTAGAAATAGACCAGGAAATGAAACAATTTTGCATGTCAGAGTACAAAAGGCCATCTGCAGAATGTGAAGAGATCGAAAAGCATGAAGTAAGCTGGAAATGATCCTACATAATGTCTGAGAAGAGCTACAGTCTATGATAGTCCCAGACATTCTACAGTTGATTAGTACCTCACTGGCTTGTGTTCGGATATTCAGTATCTCCGACTGAAGCTTCTCCCTCTCCTGTGAGAGCTGCTGGATAAGTTTGTCATGCTCTATGCGGGTACTTTGGCTCTTTTGGAGCTGTTGCTGAAGTGCTGTCATCTGGGCGCTCATCTCATTATCCTCACGTTGCCTGCCTTGCAGCAGGTTGTCATGCTCTAGCCGCACAGCTTGTAACTCCTCCTCCAAGGTGAGGCGCTCTTTGGTGTGTGCCTCTGTGAGCTTCTTCATGCGCTCTGTATCAGAAATGGTCTTGTTCAGGGCTTTGGTTTTCTCTTCCAAGCTTAGGTGTAAGGCTTGAAAGCGCTGATTGGCCTCACAAACCCGACCTTGCTCCTGCACCAGCTGAAACCTTAAAGCTTTCATTTCAGCTTCCAGTGTAGCTTGGTGCTGAGAAGAGGTACTGTATTCCTTCAGGTTACGGTCAAGTGCTTCCTGTAGCTTTCTGCGCTCTTCTTCTGATTTCTTGGCCTCATTGTTTGCCTCCTCCTGACTCTTTTGTAAAGCGGTGATGGTTGAGATGTACTCACGCATAGCCTGGTTTGTCTTCTCAAGTTGAGCTTCTGTCTTCCTGCGCTTGGCAGCCTCCTCTTGGGTTACTTTTATCTGATGATTCAGCTGCATGTCTAGTTGTTTTAGCTCATCCTGGAGCTCTTGAACTCTTGCCTGAAAGAGTGCAATATTCTGTTCTGCCCGGTTTCGCTCATTGCCCTGGGTTTCCACCTCCATACGGAGGATGCTTAGCTCTTGGTGTGAAGAACGAAGTTTGATTAGTTCCTGACTGCAAGTTGTGTGTTTTGCATGGAGGTCTTCTAGCTCCTTCTGCAGATGGCCATTCTCTGCCTCCAGGGTCCTTCTCTTGTGCAACTCGTCATCAAGTGACTGTGTGAGGCTGGAGATCTGATTGGTCTTCTCCTGCAGAGACGTTGTGGAGTGTGCTTGCATTTCCTTCCATTTGCTCTCTTCTGCACTTTGCTGTCTAACAAGCTGCCCTATCTGAGCCTCTAATTCACTCCTTTTTCTAGCTTCCTCTGTGCCTGCCATGATCTGTTGCTGCAGCATTGCCTCTGTATGTCTTCTTTGAGCCTGTTCCTCGTTGAGGGTGAATTGCAGCCTCCTAAACTCCTCCTGCAATTTCTTGCGTTCCGCCTCTACCCTGTCAAACTCCATCCGCATGGACAAGGAGTCATCCTTCCTCTGCTGTGAGAGCTTCTGTACATTTGTTTGTGTAACCAGGATCTGGGACTCATAGGTCTGTTTGACCTCACTCATTTCAGTGCTATGCTGCTGCCTTACCTTAGCCAGCTCCATCTTTGTCTGTTTCAGGTCCTGCGACTCCTCCTCCAACTGCCTCCGCAAACGCTCAATCTCTCGTGTCCGATCTGACACGGTATTCTCCAATTCAATTTTGGCCCAGTTGGCACCCTCCAGCTCCTTTTGTCTTTTCCGCATGGCCTCCTCGTGTTCTTCCTGCTGACTGCTATACCTTTCCTCCACAATTTTTCTGTTTCTCTTCTCCTCCTCCACAAGTAGTTTGAGACGCTGCACCTCCTCCATGAGCTCATGTAGGTGGTTCTGGGAGGAGCTTAGGTTTGCCTGTGCTGTGCTGCACTGTAACGCCTGGCTTCTCTTCACCTGCTCCAGGGAAAGAAGATTCTCCTGAGATTCGTTCAGCTTAAGATGGTACTGCGAGAGCGCCTCTCGCAGTGAGACATTCTTAGCATCACGGTCTTCTATGTCTGCTCTCAGAAGATTTAGCTCCTCTTCAAGCAAATCTATCTTGGTGTTCCGCATCTATGAGTAAATCACAGGAAAATGTGTCTAATAAAGAACAGAGATCAACAATAACTAATTATATAAGCAAGTTCTACACTTAATAAAATTAAGTGTGTGTTATGTACCTTGAGCTCTTCTAAGTTCTTCAGTGAGTCTCCTAGAAATTTGCAATAATCACTTGAATGTGTAAGTAGCTCTAAATAGTGGCTATGCAAAGAGGAGACCTGAAATGCAAAAAATAAAAAAAGAACTTGAACCAGAGACAAAATATCAATTCATAACTTATGTTATTTAGTGCTTTGTACCTCCTGTATCACAAGTGTAGTTGGAGACTGCAACATGGTTTTCTTTATAGGGATGTTGAGTAGAGTTTCTAGCCCAGCACTGTAAGATGCCAACCCAAGCTCATAGTCCTATGTATTAACATGTTAAAAAAGTGTGTTATTTTTGTGTTGGACTTGTATGGCATTAAAATAAGATTTAGTAAAATGAAGATCACAGCATCTCAATTATACCTTGATAGTATTAACACACTTGTCACCATCTCTCTGTACTGCCTCCACAGTCTCTCGCTTTCCTGTTATCTCAGAATTCAGTGCCTAAGGATTATATATACACAGTCACCACTTAAAAAGCTCTGAATCACTGTTAAAAATGAATATTCATGGTCATTAATTGTAGTTTGCAGACATTTATTTGTGAATTATCGAATTGACTGGATAAGACATAAGAGTATCTATCCTCACTACTGGGGTGAAGCTATTAATTATACTATCTTTTTAATTCAATTGATTTTAAAACATTTTAGCAACAGTATAGCAGGGTAGTGATTATTTCATATTTCATATTATTATCATCATCCACAAGCAACATATATACTTTTAAACCACTGAATTGGGTATTTATTAATGATGATATTGAGACAATGTATCAGTTCCCTCTAATCTTTAAATAAAATAATTATTCACTATTAATTATATACTGTATTTAAGGTAGTGTTCATTTGTTTAATGTTAAATATTGGCTTATCTCATAAACACATCAATTTGTTGTAAAGCTTCCAGGAGATTATTTAACATTTTTTAAATCAGTCATGCCACTTTTCTACTGTAAGGGTTAGTGCAAATTCACCACAAAACCAGTACTTACAGACAACAGGACAATTTTTTGTTAATTGTGTGCTCTGTAATGTACAAATCGCAACAAACTTTGTTGTCAAGATAAAAAAAAAATTGTATGTAACTTGTGTGTAGCTTGTACGTCTCTTTGATAGACAGCCTTGATGTAATTGAGCTTTACATTTTTGTACAATAACTTGTAGTCTAGTTAACTATATTTGTTAAATAGAGAACACAGTTAAACCTTCTGTTGGTTAAAGAGCTTGTTGAGGACTGTGATGTCATCTGTCCTAGTGGTCAGATGAGCATCTATACGGCTTTTGGTGTTGTTAATCCATGCACTGAGAGCAGAGCTTGTATTCAGATAATGCTTTAGCTGCTGTAGGTATGTGTCCAGATCCCCAAACCTAAGAGAGAAAGAATTTACTGAGAGTGTAAGTAAAAAAAAAAAATTTATACATGCAATGTATATACACTACCAGTCAAAAGTTTGGACACACCTACTCTTTTTCATAGGTTTTCTTTTATTTTCTTTGCTTTCGACATTGTAAAACATTACTGAATACATCAAAACTATGAAGCGACACGTATGGCGTATACCGAATTATGTGGGAAGCAAAAAAGTGTAAAAAAAAAAAAATCCTTATATATATATAATATGTTTCATATTTTAGATTCTTCAAAGTAGCCACCATTTACCGTGATGGTACAATCGGCATTATCTTAACCAGTT